>CAMRHE010000706.1:0-540000 GCA_947044405.1 Leptodactylus fallax | reverse complement strand
ATGATGATGATGATGATGATGATGATTACCAGAAAGATGCTTAAATGAATGATGATGAATGATGATGATATCACCAGCATGAGGTAATATATCGGGGATGATGATGATGATGATGATGATGACAATACAGGATGATGATGATATCAATGATGGATGATGATGATGATGATGAATGATGTATGAAATATGTTAATGAATGATGATGATATGATGATGATGATGATGATGATAACAGGATGAGGAGCATATGATGGGGATATGATGATGATGATGATGAGATATCATATGATGATGATGTTAATATGATGATGATGAAGATGATGATGATGAATGTGATATATCATCATATAATGATGAGATATGATAATGAAAATATGATGATGATGATGATGATGAGATTATACCAGATGATGATAAGATATTATATTAATGATGATGATGATGATGATGATAATGATAATAATCATGATAAAGGTTATGATGAGGATGATGATGAGGATGATGATGATATACATAGCATGAGGAGATATACATATGATGATGATGATAAAGATGAGATATATATAATATAATAGCATAATGACAAAATGATGATGAATGATGATGATGATGATTTGATACTATCCTGTGAAGATAAAACCATATGATGATGATGATGATGATGATATATATAGATGATATTTAAGCATATGTAATGAAAATGATGATGATGATGATGAAGAAATATATATGATGATGCATTATCATATGATCATATGATGATGATGATGATATATGATATATTATTATCATATATGATGATGTATGATGATGATGATGATGATGATGAAACAAGAATATAAAGCATATGCATATGATGATGATGATGATGATGATGATGAGATACTTACAGATGATGATCATGCATATGATGATGATGATGATGATGATGATGATGATGATATGATCAGGGAATGAGGACGATATATGCAATGATGATGATGATGATGATGATGATGATGATGATGAGATATATTATATGAGGATATGATATGATAGCAACATATGATGATGATATTATAATATATATGATGAGATGATCATAAGTATGATGATGATGAGGATGATGATGATGATGAGATATATGATAATGATGAAGCCATAATGATATGATGATGATGTATGATATGACAGATATGATGAAGCATATGATGATGATGATGATGATGATGATGATATCAACAGCATGATATGATAAAGATGATGATGATGATGATGATAGATGATGATGATGATTATATAAGATATGATGATAATGATATGATGATGATGATGACAATGAATGATGATGATCATATGATGATACTACAAGGAGATTGTTGATTACGATATACATGATGATGATGATAGATGATGATGATAATGAAGATATATGATGACAGCCATGACATGATGATGATGATGATGATGAATGAGATAATCACCAGATGATGATGATGTATGATGATGATGATGATGATGATGCATATTTATGATGATAAATAGCATGATATGATGATGATGTATGATACAGGAGGTTATAATGATGATGATGAGATATCACCAGCAGCGGCTGAGCAGCTATACGGGCGATGAGATGATGATGATGATGATGACATACCACCAGCACCATGATGCTGAGAGAAAAAAACAGCACATATGTTACGATGATGATGATGATGATGATGATGAGATTATCACCAGCAATGATGCCAAGCTCATACGTACGGATGATGATGAGAATGATGATGATGATGACGATACCACCAGCACGATGTATGTCATACGCAATGATGATGATGATGATGATGAGATACTGACCGTTAATGATGACAGCCATTATACGCATGATGATGATGATGATGATGATGATGATGACGATTATCAATCATGTACTATTTTTATTTTCGTTGGGGGCCTCACGATGATGATGATGATGATGATGAGATTAATACACCAGCATGAGGGCAGCTCATACGCATGGGATGATGATGATGGGGCTCATTTCACCAGCATGATGATGGGGCAGCCATACGTACGATGATGATGATGATGGAGGATACTGTCTGGTCACGATGCGCGCGTGCCATACGTACGGGGCGATGATGATGAGACACACCCAGCATGAGGAGCAGCCATCCGGCCACGTAACGATGATGATGATGATGATGATGAGATATCACCGGCAATGATGACAGCCATACGTACGATGATGATGATGATGATGAGGAGATACTGCCCGTACGATGACAGCCTATACGCATGATGATGATGATGATGATGATGACGATTAACACCAGCATGGGGATAAGTCATACGCATGATGATGATGATGATGATGATCATCACAACAGCATGATGATCAGCCATAATGCCAGCCCATGGCGATGATGATGATGATGAGATACCACCAGCATGATGATCAGCTCATATGCATGATGATGATGATGATGAGATACCACCGTACGATGGTTATAACGCATGATGATGATGACGACATACCAATCGTTACCGATGATGTTATAATGCAATGGATAGGATGATGATGATGAGACACAACAGCAGGGGGGGGGGGGATAGGGCAGCCATACTGGGGCATGATGATGATGATATGATGATGATGATGAGATGAATACCAGCAATGATGGGCAGCCATACGTAATGATGATATATGATGAGATAATACCACGCTGGATGATGTGCTGTTTATACGTAATGATGATGATGATAAAGAAGATACTGACCAGCATGATGACAAGTCATACGCAATGACGGGATGATGAGATGATGATGATGATGATGAAGATTACCACCAGCATGATATTAAATATACGTATGATGGATGATGATGATGATGATGATGATATCACCAGCATGAGGGCAGCCATACGCTACGGATGATGATGATATATGCACACCCGTACATGCCAAAAACATACGTACGATGATGATGATGATGATACTCACCAGCAGGGGGGGGGGGGGGGGGGGGGGGGGGGGGGGGGGGGGGGGGGGGGGGGGGGGGGGGGGGGGGGGGGGGCCCCCCCCCCCCCCCCCCCCCCCCCCATGATGACAGCCATACGCACATGATGATGATGATGATGATGATGATGATGATGAGCATCATCACCAGCATGAGGGCAGCCATACGCATGATGATGATGATGATGAAAGATACCACCGTTAATGATGCAGCCATACGTACGATGATGATGATGCAAAAGAGGCCCCATCAACCCGCTGCCGATGAGCTGCGCCCATACGCAATGATGATGATGATGATGATGAGATTGTTCACCACAGCATGGGATGATGGGGGGCCCCTTACAGCATGCATGATGATGATGATGATGATGAGATTACCGTCTGCAATGATGATGTTTCATACGCTGCATGGGATGATGATGATGATGAGATATCACCAGCACCATGATGCATTGCTTCGCGCGTAATGATGATGATGATGATGATGATGAGATTACCACCGTTAATGATGCGCAGCCCCCCCCATAATGCATGATGATGATGATGAGATTACTTCACCAGCATGATGACAGCCATACGTACGGGATGATGATGATGATGATGATGAGGATATCACCGTTACGATGCATGTTCTCATACGCAATGATGATGATGATGATGATGATGAGATATCAACCGTTAATGATGATGTCATCCCCACGCCAATGATGATGGATGATGATGATGAGATATCACCAGCCATGAGGGGCAGCCAAACGCATGGATGATGATGATGATGATGAGGGCCCCCCCCCCCCCCCCCCCCCCCCCCCCCCCCCCCCCCCCCCCCCCCCCCCCCCCCCCCCCCCCCCCCCCCCCCCCCCCCCCCCCCCCCCCCCCCCCCCGGGGGGGGGGGGGGGGGGGGGGGGGGAAAAAATGAGATACTGACCGTACGATGTACAGCCATTATGTCGTGATGATGATGATGATGACGATACCTCACCAGCATGATGGGGGGGGGGGGGGGCCGGGGGGGGGGGGGGGGGGGGGGGGGGGGGGGGGGGGGGGGGGGGGGGGGGGGGGGGGGGGGGGGGGGGGGGGGGGGGGGGGGGGGGGGGGGGGGGGGGGGGGGGGGCCCCCCCCCCCCCCCCCCCCCCCCCCCCCCCCCCCCCCCCCCCCCCCCCCCCCCCCCCCCCCCCCCCCCCCCCCCCCCCCCCCCCCCCCCCCCCCCCCCCGTTATATGCATGGGGGATATATATTATTTTTATATCACCAGCAATGATGACAGCCATACGCAATGATGAGGGGGGGGGGTTTTTTGGGGGGGGGGGGGGGGGGGGGGGGGGGGGGGGGGGGGGGGGGGGGGGGGGGGGGGGGGGGGGGGGGGGGGGGGGGGGGGGGGGGGGGGGGGGGGGGGGGGGGGGGGTTTTTTTTTTTGGGGGGGGGGGGGGCCCCCCCCCCCCCCTTTTTTTGATGATGATGATGAGATACTCACCAGCACCATGATGACAGCCATACGTACCGATGATGATGATGATGATTTTTACTTCACCAGCATGATGATGAAAATCACATGTCGATGATGATGATGATGAGATACTCACCAGCAATGATGACAAGTCATACGCAATGCGATGATGATGATGATGAAAATGATGATTACCACCAGCAATGATGCGCGCCATATTGCATGATGATGATGATGAGATACTCACCAGCACATGATGACAGCCATACGTAATGATGATGATGATGATGATGATGATGAGATACTCACCCGTTGCCGATGAGCAGCCATACTTGCCGATGATGATGATGATGATGATGAGATATCACCAGCACATGATGATGTTTCATAATGCAATGATGATGATGATGATGATGATGATGATGAGATAACTCACTCTGCGCACATGATGAGCTGGTCATACGCATGATGATGATAGGGGGGGGGGGGGGGGGAAAAAAGATGATGATGATGAGATACCACCTGCAATGATGTAGCTGTTACAATGCACGGATGATGATGATGATGATGAGATACCACCTCCGCAATGATGCGCCATAATGCACGGATGATGATGATGGCGATGATGAGACTACCACCAGTACGATGATGCTCATACGCCATGATGATGATGATGATCATCACCAGCAATGATGGGCAGGGGGGGGGGGGGGGGGGGGGGGGGGGGGGGGGGGGGGGGGGGGGGGGGGGCCCCCCCCCCCCCCCCCCCCCCCCCCCATACGATGATGATGATGAAAGGATGATGATACCACCGCGCGATGACAGCCACTACGCACGGGGGGGGGGATGATGATGATGATGAGGATATCACCAAAATATGACAGCCACGCATGGGATGATGATGATGATGAGATGATGATGAGATCACCACCAGCAATGATGACAAGTCATACGTACGCATGATGATGATGAAGATGCGTATGAGATACCACCGTTACGATTATTGCAAAACATACGCATGATGATGATGATGATGATGACGATGACCATACCCGCTGCTCACGATGAGGAACAGCACATACGCATGATGATGATGATGAGGATACCACCAGGGGCTAATGAGGGCAGCACATACGGGGGGGGGGGGGGGGGGGGGGGGGGGGGGAGATGATGATGATGAGATTACCACCAGCATGAGCATTGCCTCATACGTACGGATGATGATGATGATGATGGGGATGATGACATTAACAACTACAATGATGATGTTTCATACGCAATGATGATGATGATGATGAGAATGATGATGATGACATCAACTGCTACGATATTGCGCCATACGCATGATATTACGCGATGATGATGATGATGATGAGATTACCACCAGCAATGATGGTCTTGCTGTTAATGCAATGATGATGATGATGATGAGATATCAACGGCATGATGAAGCCATACGTACGGATGATGATGATGATGATGATGATAATACTCACCGCATATGACAGCCATACGTACGTGATGATGATGATGATGATGAGATTACCACCAGCAATATGCTGCTCCCCATACGCAATGATGATGATGGAATTGATGATTACCACCGTTAATGATATCGTTTCATACGTAATGATGATGATGATCGATGACACACCAGCAATGATGTTTCATACGTACGGATGATGATGATGATGCGATATCACCAGCATGATGAGCAGCCATACGCATGATGATGATGATGATGATGAGATACTCACCCAGCACATGATGCAGCAGCCATACGCCGTGATGATGATGATGATGATGATGATGATGATGATGGACACCGTGATGATGAGCCCATAATGATTACTTGAACGTTAATGATGATGTCATAGTACTGATGAGGAGATATTTACCGTTGCATTCTTAGCTCATACGCACGATGATGATGATGATGATGATGGCGTGATTATCACCCAGCATGATGATCAGCCATACGTACTGATGATGATGATGATGATGATGGGATATCACCCAGCATATGATGATAGCCATACGTACATGATGATGATGATGATGATGATTATCACCGATGATGCTGACATCACCTGTACGATGAGCGATGATGATGATGCTGAGTACCCTTGATCCCGCCCTACGTACGGGATGATGATGATGTGGACACGTCACCATGATGATGACGCCATACGACGATGATATGATGCCCATGCTATGATGATGATGGTGATGATGACCACCCGCATCAGCTGCTGATGCCATCTCCGCATGATGATGGTGATGATGATGACTGATGATGAGCATGCGCAGCATACTGCCATGATGATGATGATGATGGGATCACTGCTGATGATGATGATGATGATGATGATGATGATGATGATGATACCATGTGATACACCTATGATGATGACGATGATGATGATGATGATGATGAGATATCATCACCAGCTAATGATGATATTGCAGCTCGTAGCGTGATGATGATGATGATGCCGACCCTACGAGGGGCCGCTATGATGCTGGATGATTGGTGATGATGATGATGATGTTACCAGCACGATGATGATGCTGTGCAGACCTACGTATGATGATGATGATGATGATGATTACTCACCAGTATGAGGGGCAGCCATACACAAAGATGATGATGATGATGTGATTATCACCGATGATGATGATGAGGACAGCATTTTCGATGATGTATGATGATGATGATGATGATGAACATCACAGATGATGGTGATGATGACACCATACGTATGATGATCGATGATGATGATGATGATGATGACCACCACAGCATGATGATGATGAGGATGATGATGATGATGATGATAATGATCGATGATGATGATGACGATGTCAGCAATGAGATGATGATGATGATGATGATCCACAGATATGATGACGAGGCACAGCACGCATATCACATGATGATGATGATGATGATGAGATATCTCACCAGCATGATGATGTTGCATACGTGCCATATATGATGATGATGATGAGTTCCCCAGCCATGGGTGCGCAGCATCCGGATTGTCATCCTTCCCGATGATGATGATGATGATGATGGTGATACTACCACACCCGCATGATGTTGCAGCCGTCGTACGGATGATGATGATGATGATGAGATTATCACCCAGCATGAGGACAGCGCTCCATTACGATGATGATGATGATGATGATGAGATTTCACACCAGCACATGATGACCCCATACGCATGATGATGATGATGATGAGATTATCACCAGCACAAGGATGACAGCATACGCACGATGATGATGATGATGATTACCACCGGAATGATCACAGTACGATGATGATGATCGATGATGATGATGATGATGATCGATGATGACCCGGCAGAATGATGACAGCCATACGCACGAGTGCCCCATGATGATGATTGATGATGATCACTGACCCGTCGACCATGCCAGCACATCTACGGCCGATGATGATGATGACCTGCACGCCGATAATGATCAGCCATCCCATACGATGATGATGATGATGATGATGCCGAATACCAGCCCTGCGTGACGGTCCATTACCCGCGCATGATGATGATGATGATGATGATGATACTCACCCCGGCCTGAGGCGGCCGCAGCCGACGTGGCGATGATGATGATGATGATGATGACACTTCACCCCCTACGAGGGCGGGCATCACAGATGATGATGATGATGATGATGAGATACACACACCAGCATGAGGTGGCAGCTATTACATGCATGATGATGATGATGATGAGATAATACCACAGCAGATGACAGCTATACGTACGATGATGATGATGATGAGATTCACACCAGCATGATGACAGCCATACGTACGATGATGATGATGATGAGATTATCTTCACCAGGATGAGGATGCTGCATACGCATTGATGATGATGATGATGATGATGCAGACACCCCGCGCTCAGCATGCCGCCTCATACCTTCACGCATGATGATGATGATGAGAGATTTATCACCCCCGCTACTGAGGCCCACTCATACGCGATGATGATGATGATGAGATACCACCACCACTGAGGCAGCACTACTCCCTATCATGATGATGATGATGAGTATGAGGAAGCAGCTATATGTATGATGAGAGGATGATGATGAGGATGAGATATTACCAGTATGAGGAGCAGTTATACGTACGAGATGATGATGATGATGATGAGAATTACCAGTATGAGGGGCAGTTATATGTATGAGGAGGAGGAGGAGGAGATTATTACCAGTATGAGGGGCATGATATATGATGAGGAGGAGGAGGAGATATCACCAGTATGAGGGGCAGTTATATGTATGAGATGAGGAGGAGGAGGAGATATTACCAGTATGAGGGGCAGTTATATGTATGAGAGAGGAGGAGGAGATATTACCAGTATGAGGGGCAGCTATATGTATGAGATGAGGAGGAGGAGGAGATATTACCAGTGAGGAGGACGGCATACGATGAGAGGAGGATGATGATGAGATATGACCGCAAGGAGATATTACCACTATGATGGGGACGATTATGAGGTATGGAGGAGGAGGAGGAGGATGATGATGACCAGATATGAGGGGCAGTTATATGTATGGAGGAGGATGATGATGATGGAGATATTACCAGTATGAGGGGCAGTTATATGTATGAGAGGAGGAGGAGGAGATATTACCAGTATGAGGGGCAGTTATATGTATGGAGGAGGAGAAGACCACGAGGAGGAGATATTACCAGTATGAGGAGATGAGTTATATGTATGGAGGAGGAGGAGGAGGAGGAGGAGATATTACCAGTATGAGGAGCAGTTATATGATGAGGAGGAGGAGGAGGAGGAGATATTACCAGTATGAGGGGCAGTTATATGTATGAGAGGAGGAGGAGGAGGAGATATTACCAGTATGAGGGGCAGTTATATGTATGGAGGAGGAGGAGGAGGAGATATTACCAGTATGAGGAGCAGTTATATGTATGAGGAGGAGGAGGAGGAGATATTACCAGTATGAGGGGCAAGCATATGATGAGGAGGAGGATGAGGATGATGAGGAGGAGACCACAGTCATAGGCACGAGGATGATGACGAGGAGGAGATATGCCTACGATGGGCAGTTATATGTATGGAGGAGGAGGAGGAGGAGGAGTATTACCACCAGTATGAGGAGCAGTTATATGTATGGAGGAGGAGGAGGAGGATGAGATGACACCAGTATGAGGAGCAGTTATATGTATGAGAGGAGGAGGAGGAGGAGATGCCAGATATCACCAATGAGGAGAGGGGATGCCGATGGAGGATGAGGAGGAGGAGGAGGATATTACCAGTATGAGGAGCAGTTATATGTATGGAGGAGGAGGAGGAGGAGGAGATTACACCAGTATGAGGAGCAGTTATATGTATGGAGGAGGAGGAGGAGGAGGATGAGCTATACCGAGTATGAGGAGCAGTTATATGTATGAGGAGGAGGATGATCGATGATGAGCAGGTATATTACCCAGGATGAGGGCATGATGATGATGAGGAGGAGGAGGGAGGAGGAGGAGGGGAGGATATTACCAGTATGAGGGCACTGATGATGATGTATGGGGGAGGAGGGGGAGGAGGAGGAGATATTACCAGTATGAGGAGCAGTTATATGTATGGAGGAGGAGGAGGAGGAGGAGGGGATATTACCAGTATGAGGGGCAGTTATATGTATGGAGGAGGAGGAGGAGGAGGAGGAGATATTACCAGTATGAGGGGGCAGTTATATGTATGGAGGAGGAGGAGGGGAGGAGGAGGAGATGTTACCAGTATGAGGGGCAGTTATATGTATGGAGGAGGAGGAGGAGGAGGAGGGGAGATATTACCAGTATGAGGGGCAGTTATATGTATGGAGGAGGAGGAGGAGGAGGAGGAGATATTACCAGTATGAGGGGCAGTTATATGTATGGAGGAGGAGGAGGAGGAGGAGGAGGAGGAGGAGATATTACCAGTATGAGGAGCAGTTATATGTATGGAGGAGGAGGAGGAGGAGGAGGAGGAGATATTACCAGTATGAGGGGCAGTTATATGTATGGAGGAGGAGGAGGAGGAGGAGGAGATATTACCAGTATGAGGGGCAGTTATATGTAGGAGGAGGAGGAGGAGGAGGAGGAGATATTACCAGTATGAGGGGCAGTTATATGTATGGAGGAGGAGGAGGAGGAGGAGGAGATATTACCAGTATGAGGGGCAGTTATATGTATGGAGGAGGAGGAGGAGGAGGAGGAGGAATATTACCAGTATGAGGGGCAGTTATATGTATGGAGGAGGAGGAGGAGGAGGAGATATTACCAGTATGAGGGGCAGTTATATGTATGGAGGGGAGGAGGAGGAGGAGGAGATATTACCAGTATGAGGGGCAGTTATATGTATGGAGGAGGAGGAGGAGGAGATATTACCAGTATGAGGGGCAGTTATATGTATGGAGGAGGAGGAGGAGGAGGAGGAGGATATTACCAGTATGAGGAGCAGTTATATGTATGGAGGAGGAGGAGGAGGAGGAGGAGGGATATTACCAGTATGAGGGGCAGTTATATGTATGGAGGAGGAGGAGGAGGAGGAGGGATATTACCAGTATGAGGGGCAGTTATATGTATGGAGGAGGAGGAGGAGGAGGAGGAGATATTACCAGTATGAGGGGCGCAGTTATATGTATGGAGGAGGAGGAGGAGGAGGAGGAGGAGATATTACCAGTATGAGGAGCAGTTATATGTATGGAGGGGAGGAGGAGGAGATATTACCAGTATGAGGGGCAGTTATATGTATGGAGGAGGAGGAGGAGGAGGAGGAGATATTACCAGTATGAGGGGCAGTTATATGTATGGAGGAGGAGGAGGAGGAGGAGGAGATATTACCAGTATGAGGGGCAGTTATATGTATGGAGGAGGAGGAGGAGGAGGAGATATTACCAGTAGGGCGGAGAGGAGCAAGGAGGGGAGGAGGAGGAGGAGTTATATGTATGAGGAGGATTGGAGGAGGAGGAGGAGGAGGAGATATTACCAGTATGAGGGGCAGTTATATGTAGGGAGGAGGAGGAGGAGGAGGAGATATTACCAGTATGAGGGGCAGTTTTTATATATATAAAAGAGGAGGAGGAGGAGGAGGAGGAGGAGGAGGAGATATTACCAGTATGAGGGGCAGTTATATGTATGGAGGAGGAGGAGGAGGAGATATTACCAGTATGAGGAGCAGTTATATGGGGGGGGGGGAGAGCAGTATATGTATGGAGGAGGAGGAGGAGGAGGAGGAGGAGATATTACCAGTATGAGGGGCAGTTATATGTATGGAGGAGGAGGAGGAGATATTACCAGTATGAGGAGCAGTTATATGTATGGAGGAGGAGGAGGAGGAGGAGGAGGAGATATTACCAGTATGAGGGGCAGTTTGGGGGGGGGTATATGTATGGGGGCAGTTTTGATGGAGGAGGAGGAGGAGGAGGAGATATTACCAGTATGAGGGGCAGTTATATGTATGGAGGAGGAGGAGGAGGAGGAGGAGGAGGAGGAGGAGGAGATTTTACCAGTATGAGGGGCAGTTATATGTATGGAGGAGGAGGAGGAGGAGGAGGAGGAGATATTACCAGTATGAGGAGCAGTTATATGTATGGAGGAGGAGGAGGAGGAGGATATTACCAGTATGAGGAGCAGTTATATGTATGGAGGAGGAGGAGGAGGAGGAGGAGGAGATATTACCAGTATGAGGAGCAGTTATATGTATGGAGGAGGAGGAGGAGGAGGAGATATTACCAGTATGAGGGGCAGTTATATGTATGGAGGAGGAGGAGGAGGAGATATTACCAGTATGAGGGGCAGTTATATGTATGGAGGAGGAGGAGGAGGAGATATTACCAGTATGAGGGGCAGTTATATGTATGGAGGAGGAGGAGGAGGAGGAGGAGATATTACCAGTATGAGGGGCAGTTATATGTATGGAGGAGGAGGATGATATATTACCAGTATGAGGGGCAGTTATATGTATGGAGGAGGAGGAGGAGGAGGAGGAGGAGATATTACCAGTATGGGGAGCAGTTATATGTATGGAGGAGGAGGAGGAGGAGATATTACCAGTATAAGGTCCGGTATCGCTCCGTTACCGCCGCTCGGTGGTTCTTTGGTTTCTATGGTAACTGCCTCTTCGTCACATTCAATCGTCTGGTCACGTGATGCTATATATCGCTGTTACCTAGTTACTAACTTTGTAATGTTAAACGTCATGATTGTGCGCTGCTGGATCTGTTTCCTTTAGTTGGGCTCACACCTGTGACGTCATCGTCAGTCGTGTCGGAGTCCCCGTTGCCTAGTAACAGTCACTACACTCGTCTTATCTTCCCAGTATGAGCATCAAGATCGGAGAGCGGGCCCGGGGCGGGACATCGGGGCAGGTGAAGTACCCCGAATACCGGGCTGTAGCCATAGCAACCAGAGGGCCGGGAAAGAGGCGTCACCGATCACCAACCTCCTGGTCACTGCCATAACATGCCGTGTATTATGTGAGACAGCCACAGCACCCCATAACAGTGACAGCCACAGCACCCCATAACAGTGACAGCCACAGCGCCCCATAACAGTGACAGCCACAGCGCCCCATAACAGTGACAGCCACAGCGCCCCATAACAGTGACAGCCACAGCGCCCCATAATAGTGACAGCCACAGCGCCCCATAACAGTGACAGCCACAGCGCCCCATAACAGTGACAGCCACAGCACCCCATAATAGTGACAGCCACAGCGCCCCATAACAGTGACAGCCACAGCGCCCCATAATAGTGACAGTCACAGTGCCCCATAATAGTGACAGCCACAGTGCCCCATAATAGTGACAGCCACAGTGCCCCACAGTGACAACAGGATTATGTGTGGGTCAGGAAGACCAGTAGAGGTGACTCTGGGATTATGTGTGGGTCAGGCGGAGCAGTAGTGGTGACTCTGGGATTATGTGTGGGTCAGGCGGAGCAGTAGTGGTGACTCTGGGATTATGCGTGGGTCAGGCGGAGCAGTAGTGGTGACTCTGGGATTATGCGTGGGTCAGGCGGAGCAGTAGAGGTGACTCTGGGATTATGTGTCGGTCAGGCGGAGCAGTAGTGGTGACTCTGGGATTATGCGTGGGTCAGGCGGAGCAGTAGAGGTGACTCTGGGATTATGTGTGGGTCAGGCGGAGCAGTAGAGGTGACTCTGGGATTATGCGTGGGTCAGGCGGAGCAGTAGTGGTGACTCTGGGATTATGCGTGGGTCAGGCGGAGCAGTAGAGGTGACTCTGGGATTATGTGTCGGTCAGGCGGAGCAGTAGAGGTGACTCTGGGATTATGCGTGGGTCAGGCGGAGCAGTAGTGGTGACTCTGGGATTATGCGTGGGTCAGGCGGAGCAGTAGAGGTGACTCTGGGATTATGTGTGGGTCAGGCGGAGCAGTAGAGGTGACTCTGGGATTATGCGTGGGTCAGGCGGAGCAGTAGTGGTGACTCTGGGATTATGCGTGGGTCAGGCGGAGCAGTAGTGGTGACTCTGGGATTATGCGTGGGTCAGGCGGAGCAGTAGTGGTGACTCTGGGATTATGCGTGGGTCAGGCGGAGCAGTAGAGGTGACTCTGGGATTATGCGTGGGTCAGGCGGAGCAGTAGTGGTGACTCTGGGATTATGTGTCGGTCAGGCGGAGCAGTAGTGGTGACTCTGGGATTATGTGTGGGTCAGGCGGAGCAGTAGTGGTGACTCTGGGATTATGCGTGGGTCAGGCGGAGCAGTAGTGGTGACTCTGGGATTATGCGTGGGTCAGGCGGAGCAGTAGTGGTGACTCTGGGATTATGCGTGGGTCAGGCGGAGCAGTAGAGGTGACTCTGGGATTATGCGTGGGTCAGGCGGAGCAGTAGTGGTGACTCTGGGATTATGTGTCGGTCAGGCGGAGCAGTAGTGGTGACTCTGGGATTATGTGTGGGTCAGGCGGAGCAGTAGTGGTGACTCTGGGATTATGTGTGGGTCAGGCGGAGCAGTAGTGGTGACTCTGGGATTATGTGTGGGTCAGGCGGAGCAGTAGTGGTGACTCTGGGATTATGCGTGGGTCAGGCGGAGCAGTAGTGGTGACTCTGGGATTATGCGTGGGTCAGGCGGAGCAGTAGAGGTGACTCTGGGATTATGCGTGGGTCAGGCGGAGCAGTAGTGGTGACTCTGGGATTATGCGTGGGTCAGGCGGAGCAGTAGAGGTGACTCTGGGATTATGCGTGGGTCAGGCGGAGCAGTAGTGGTGACTCTGGGATTATGCGTGGGTCAGGCGGAGCAGTAGAGGTGACTCTGGGATTATGTGTCGGTCAGGCGGAGCAGTAGAGGTGACTCTGGGATTATGCGTGGGTCAGGCGGAGCAGTAGTGGTGACTCTGGGATTATGCGTGGGTCAGGCGGAGCAGTAGAGGTGACTCTGGGATTATGTGTGGGTCAGGCGGAGCAGTAGAGGTGACTCTGGGATTATGCGTGGGTCAGGCGGAGCAGTAGTGGTGACTCTGGGATTATGCGTGGGTCAGGCGGAGCAGTAGTGGTGACTCTGGGATTATGCGTGGGTCAGGCGGAGCAGTAGTGGTGACTCTGGGATTATGCGTGGGTCAGGCGGAGCAGTAGAGGTGACTCTGGGATTATGCGTGGGTCAGGCGGAGCAGTAGTGGTGACTCTGGGATTATGTGTCGGTCAGGCGGAGCAGTAGTGGTGACTCTGGGATTATGTGTGGGTCAGGCGGAGCAGTAGTGGTGACTCTGGGATTATGCGTGGGTCAGGCGGAGCAGTAGTGGTGACTCTGGGATTATGCGTGGGTCAGGCGGAGCAGTAGTGGTGACTCTGGGATTATGCGTGGGTCAGGCGGAGCAGTAGAGGTGACTCTGGGATTATGCGTGGGTCAGGCGGAGCAGTAGTGGTGACTCTGGGATTATGTGTGGGTCAGGCGGAGCAGTAGAGGTGACTCTGGGATTATGTGTCGGTCAGGCGGAGCAGTAGTGGTGACTCTGGGATTATGTGTGGGTCAGGCGGAGCAGTAGTGGTGACTCTGGGATTATGTGTGGGTCAGGCGGAGCAGTAGTGGTGACTCTGGGATTATGTGTGGGTCAGGCGGAGCAGTAGTGGTGACTCTGGGATTATGCGTGGGTCAGGCGGAGCAGTAGTGGTGACTCTGGGATTATGCGTGGGTCAGGCGGAGCAGTAGTGGTGACTCTGGGATTATGTGTGGGTCAGGCGGAGCAGTAGTGGTGACTCTGGGATTATGTGTGGGTCAGGCGGAGCAGTAGTGGTGACTCTGGGATTATGTGTGGGTCAGGCGGAGCAGTAGTGGTGACTCTGGGATTATGTGTCGGTCAGGCGGAGCAGTAGAGGTGACTCTGGGATTATGTGTGGGTCAGGCGGAGCAGTAGTGGTGACTCTGGGATTATGTGTGGGTCAGGCAGAGCAGCCTCTGTATATTTTGCGCTGTTTACCCTCCATTACTCTGACTTCGGTACTGTGCCAGCCATGCAGGGGCCCGGGGGCCACATGTGATTTGGTGTTGCTATGCATTGCATACATTAGTTTTACAGGGACGCCTTTAGGTTCTATGTGTAGATTTGGTGGTCAGGGGCTGACCCTCTGCTGCATACTTACCCTGTATCTAAAGTAAATGCAGGGGCAGTAGTCACACCCTGGCCCCAGAGCTTGAAGGGCCCCAAAGGCCCCAATGTTATTAACCTTTAGTAGTGTGATGGCACAGAGCTGTGCGCCGCTATCTCTGTCAGTCAGTCACAGTCATCGGAGTGGTCGTGTGCAGGCTTTGCTCCCACTACACCCATACAGAGGTCTCAGGACCCTCCTCCTCCTCACCACTGAGATCCATTGCAATTGTGAGACCTCCACCGATCTACCGGTTATCTCCTATAGTGAGACCTCCACCGATCTACCGGTTATCTCCTATAGTGAGACCTCCTCCGATCTACCGGTTATCTCCTATAGTGAGACCTCCACCGATCTACCGGTTATCTCCTATAGTGAGACCTCCACCGATCTACCGGTTATCTCCTATAGTGAGACCTCCACCGATCTACCGGTTATCTCCTATAGTGAGACCTCCTCCGATCTACCGGTTATCTCCTATAGTGAGACCTCCACCGATCTACCGGTTATCTCCTATAGTGAGACCTCCACCGATCTACCGGTTATCTCCTATAGTGAGACCTCCTCCGATCTACCGGTTATCTCCTATAGTGAGACCTCCTCCGATCTACCGGTTATCTCCTATAGTGAGACCTCCACCGATCTACCGGTTATCTCCTATAGTGAGACCTCCACCGATCTACCGGTTATCTCCTATAGTGAGACCTCCTCCGATCTACCGGTTATCTCCTATAGTGAGACCTCCACCGATCTACCGGTTATCTCCTATAGTGAGACCTCCACCGATCTACCGGTTATCTCCTATAGTGAGACCTCCTCCGATCTACCGGTTATCTCCTATAGTGAGACCTCCTCCGATCTACCGGTTATCTCCTATAGTGAGACCTCCACCGATCTACCGGTTATCTCCTATAGTGAGACCTCCTCCGATCTACCGGTTATCTCCTATAGTGAGACCTCCACTGATCTACCGGTTATCTCCTATAGTGAGACCTCCTCCGATCTACCGGTTATCTCCTATAGTGAGACCTCCACCGAACTACCGGTTATCTCCTATAGTGAGACCTCCTCCGATCTACAGTTATCTCCTATAGTGAGACCTCCACCGATCTACCGGTTATCTCCTATAGTGAGACCTCCACCGATCTACCGGTTATCTCCTATAGTGAGACCTCCTCCGATCTACCGGTTATCTCCTATAGTGAGACCTCCACCGATCTACCGGTTATCTCCTATAGTGAGACCTCCACCGATCTACCGGTTATCTCCTATAGTGAGACCTCCTCCGATCTACCGGTTATCTCCTATAGTGAGACCTCCACCGAACTACCGGTTATCTCCTATAGTGAGACCTCCTCCGATCTACAGTTATCTCCTATAGTGAGACCTCCACCGATCTACCGGTTATCTCCTATAGTGAGACCTCCACCGATCTACCGGTTATCTCCTATAGTGAGACCTCCACCGATCTACCGGTTATCTCCTATAGTGAGACCTCCTCCGATCTACAGTTATCTCCTATAGTGAGACCTCCACCGATCTACCGGTTATCTCCTATAGTGAGACCTCCTCTGATCTACCCGTTATCTCCTATAGTGAGACCTCCACCGATCTACCCGTTATCTCCTATAGTGAGACCTCCACCGATCTACCGGTTATCTCCTATAGTGAGACCTCCACCGATCTACCCGTTATCTCCTATAGTGAGACCTCCACCGATCTACCGGTTATCTCCTATAGTGAGACCTCCACCGATCTACCGGTTATCTCCTATAGTGAGACCTCCACCGATCTACCGGTTATCTCCTATAGTGAGACCTCCTCCGATCTACAGTTATCTCCTATAGTGAGACCTCCTCCGATCTACCGGTTATCTCCTATAGTGAGACCTCCACCGATCTACCGGTTATCTCCTATAGTGAGACCTCCACCGATCTACCCGTTATCTCCTATACTGAGACCTCCACCGATCTACCGGTTATCTCCTATAGTGAGACCTCCACCGATCTACCGGTTATCTCCTATAGTGAGACCTCCACCGATCTACCCGTTATCTCCTATAGTGAGACCTCCACCGATCTATAGTGAAATACCCCTTTAAGCTGGGCAGGTCTCGTACAGTCTATAGGGGGAGCTGTGGCCATCTCTATCACCTGTTATATGTTGTGTCCTCCAGGCCATGCCCCGAGCAGCCGCCTCCAGGTCTCGCAGTGACAAGTCCCGCACGGTGACTGCAGCGCCCCTCCCACAAGTCATGGTGGATATTATACCGGGACGCTTCACCGAGGATGACTGGATGACGATGGTGAGCGCTGAAGATGGAGAAGATGTGGTGGGAGACTTGGTAGACTCTCTGATGGAGCGCGTCATGGAGGAGTGTCTCATGGTCCATCTACAGAGACAGGTAGGGGTAAGCAAGAGGAGGAGCTATGGGGAAACATGGGAGGGGCCAAATAGGAGTAATTGGAGGGGTTATATGGAGTAATAAGCGGGTGTATAGTTAGTAGTAGGAGGGGTGTAGTTAGTAATGGGAGGAGCTATAGTGAGTAGTAGGAGGGTTGTAGTTAGTACTGGGAGGAGCTATAGTGAGTAGTAGGAGGGGTGTAGTTAGTACTGGGAGGAGCTATAGTGAGTAGTAGGAGGGGTGTAGTTAGTAATGGGAGGAGCTATAGTGAGTAGTAGGAGGGGTGTAGTTAGTAATGGGCGGAGTTATAGTGAGAAGTAGGAGGGGTGTAGTTAGTAATGGGAGGGGCTATAGTGAGAAGTAGGAGGGTTTAGTTACTGGGAGGAGCTATAGTGAGTAGTAGGAGGGGTGTAGTTAGTAATGGGAGGAGCTATAGTGAGAAGTAGGAGGGGTGTAGTTAGTAATGGGAGGAGCTATAGTGAGTAGTGGGAGGGTACTATAGTAGTAATGGGAGGAGCTATAGTGAGTAGTAGGAGGGGTGTAGTTAGTAATGGGAGGAGCTATAGTGAGAAGTAGGAGGGGTGTAGTTAGTAATGGGAGGAGCTATAGTGAGTAGTGGGAGGGTACTATAGTAGTAATGGGAGGAGCTATAGTGAGTAGTAGGAGGGGTGTAGTTAGTAATGGGCGGAGCTATAGTGAGTAGTAGGAGGGATCTATAGTAGTTAGTAATGGGAGGAGCTATAGTGAGTAATAGGAGGGTGCTATAGTAGATAGTAATGGGAGGAGCTATAGTGAATAGTAGGAGGGGTGTAGTTAGTAATGGGCGGAGCTATAGTGAGAAGTAGGAGGGGTGTAGTTAGTAATGGGAGGAGCTATAGTGAGTAGTAGGAGGGATCTATAGTAGTTAGTAATGGGAGGAGTTGTGGGGAGTAGTTTCAGGTAGGTGACTGTATGTACTGGCCTCCTATACTTATTAGTGCCTGGCTTGTGCGCCCCCTACAGCTGATCCCGTATACGGTCACCCAGGCGCAGGACGCCATGCTGCAGATGGTACGGTGGACATTTGTGGCCAGAGATGGAGGGGACAGTGAGCCGGACACAGCAGGGAGCGGGCAGCAGCAGGAGGAGGAGCCCCTGCCATGCCCACATGACTCCTGGGCACAGGGGTGTGTCCCCATCACCCAGGCGGCCCGCACACCCCGCTGCAGCCTGCCGCAGGTATGTGACGTATCCCCCTATGTCCGCACCTCTCTTAGCTCTCGGCAGGTCTCACCCCGCCCACCCCTTATTCCTGAGGAGGAGGCACCACAAACAGAAGAAGCTCCGAGGGCTGAGGACGCCGCACCAGCAGGAGCACCCGACACACCCCAGCCAATCCTCCAACCAACTCCTCCAGCAGCGCCCCCACAGCGCAGGCCCCGATACCGTCCCCACCGCGGTCCTCTGCGCTCTGCCGGCCTGAAGGACATCACCAAGTCTCTGGAGGAGACGGAGAAGGAGAGGTTCCTGGAGGAGGGAGGAGCCTGTGCTGGAGGAGAACGTGGCCCTCCTCCCCAACTCCTTACACAACATCCTGAAGATCCAGCTGGGCCGACCACCCCAGAAGAAGGACGTTATCTACGACCATCAGGGCAACGTCCTGTCCGTACCAAAGGTGGCGCTCTCCAGGCTGCCCCAGCATCATGTCCGCCCCTGCGTAGAAGTCCTGGACGTCAGCAGGGAATGCAGAGACCCCGGTAGTCAGCGGAGGAGCCGCCAGCAGCGGTCACATGTCCACTCCTCAGCCCATGGCATGCCGCACCTCCACACCACCGGAGGGGAGGACCTTCCTGACCAGGCCCCTGTGCCCCCCGCCATACTGCTAGATACCATGCCACTCACCCACGGGGTGATCCTGAGAGCGGGCAACGCAACCGAGCGAGGGTCCATGTACAGCCTGCGGCAGAGGGAGGGCGCCATCGCGGTGGAAAGGCCGGAACTGAGACCCATCAGAGCCAACATCCCCCGGCCCAGCCTCAGCGTAGAGCAGCTCCTCAGGAACAGCGCCCCCCAGGTGCAGCCGCTCGCCTCCTTCATGTCACACTGAGCGCCACCACCTGGACTGTACATGTGCTCTGCAGAAGGGGGCGCCACCGAGCTGCTCCATCACCAGCAGCATCACCTCTCAGTGTCATATGGCAAGTACAGATCTAATAAAGGCCATGACTCGTCTGTGACTACAGCACTTATTTATAGGGCAGCACAGAGTATTTCAGGAGAGGAGGTCACAGGGTGAGAGTTACATAGTGGGAGGAGCAGGATCCCCAGCAGCACAGAGTATTTCAGGAGAGGAGTGTGCTGATCTTATAGGGGAGGTCACAGGGTGAGAGTTACATAGTGGGAGGAGCAGGGTCCCCAGCAGTACAGAGTATTTCAGGAGAGCAGTGTGCTGATCTTATAGGGAGGTCACAGAGTGAGAGTTACATAGTGGGAGGAGCAGGGTCCCCAGCAGCACAGAGTATTTCAGGAGAGGAGTGTGCTGATCTTATAGGGGAGGTCACGGGGTGAGAGTTACATAGTGGGAGGAGCAGGTCCCCAGCAGCACAGAGTATGTCAGGAGAGGAGTGTGCTGATCTTATAGAGGAGGTCACAGGGTGAGAGTTACATAGTGGGAGGAGCAGGGTCACAGCAGCACAGAGTATTTCAGGAGAGGAGTGTGCTGATCTTATAGAGGAGGTCACAGGGTGAGAGTTACATAGTGGGAGGAGCAGGGTCCCCAGCAGTACAGAGTATTTCAGGAGAGGAGTGTGCTGATCTTATAGAGGAGGTCACAGGGTGAGAGTTACATAGTGGGAGGAGCAGGGTCCCCAGCAGTACAGAGTATTTCAGGAGAGGAGTGTGCTGATGTTATAGGGAGGTCACAGGATGAGAGTTACATAGTGGGAGGAGCAAGGTCCCCAGCAGTACAGAGTATTTCAGGAGAGGAGTGTGCTGATCTTATAGGGAGGTCACAGGGTGAGAGTTACATAGTGGGAGGAGCAGGGTCCCCAGCAGCACAGAGTATTTCAGGAGAGGAGTGTGCTGATCTTATAGGGGAGGTCACGGGGTGAGAGTTACATAGTGGGAGGAGCAGGTCCCCAGCAGCACAGAGTATGTCAGGAGAGGAGTGTGCTGATCTTATAGAGGAGGTCACAGGGTGAGAGTTACATAGTGGGAGGAGCAGGGTCCCCAGCAGTACAGAGTATTTCAGGAGAGGAGTGTGCTGATCTTATAGGGAGGTCACAGGGTGAGAGTTACATAGTGGGAGGAGCAGGATCCCCAGCAGCACAGAGTATTTCAGGAGAGGAGTGTGCTGATCTTATAGGGAGGTCACAGAGTGAGAGTTACATAGTGGGAGGAGCAGGGTCCCCAGCAGTACAGAGTATTTCAGGAGAGAAGTGTGCTGATCTTATAGAGGAGGTCACAGGGTGAGAGTTACATAGTGGGAGGAGCAGGTCCCCAGCAGCACAGAGTATTTCAGGAGAGGAGTGTGCTGATCTTATAGAGAAGGTCACAGGGTGAGAGTTACATAGTGGGAGGAGCAGGGTCACAGCAGCACAGAGTATTTCAGGAGAGGAGTGTGCTGATCTTATAGAGGAGGTCACAGGGTGAGAGTTACATAGTGGGAGGAGCAGGTTCCCAGCAGCACAGAGTATTTCAGGAGAGGAGTGTGCTGATGTTATAGGGAGGTCACAGGGTGAGAGTTACATAGTGGGAGGAGCAAGGTCCCCAGCAGTACAGAGTATTTCAGGAGAGGAGTGTGCTGATGTTATAGGGAGGTCACAGGGTGAGAGTTACATAGTGGGAGGAGCAAGGTCCCCAGCAGTACAGAGTATTTCAGGAGAGGAGTGTGCTGATCTTATAGGGAGGTCACAGGGTGAGAGTTACATAGTGGGAGGAGCAGGTCCCCAGCAGCACAGAGTATTTCAGGAGAGGAGTGTGCTGATCTTATAGAGGAGGTCACAGGGTGAGAGTTACATAGTGGGAGGAGCAGGGTCACAGCAGCACAGAGTATTTCAGGAGAGGAGTGTGCTGATCTTATAGGGAGGTCACAGGGTGAGAGTTACATAGTGGGAGGAGCAGGGTACCCAGCAGTACAGAGTATTTCAGGAGAGGAGTGTGCTGATCTTATAGAGGAGGTCACAGGGTGAGGGTTACATAGTGGGAGGAGTAGGTCCCCAGCAGCACAGAGTATTTCAGGAGAGGAGTGTGCTGATCTTATAGAGGAGGTCACAGGGTGAGGGTTACATAGTGGGAGGAGCAGGTCCCCAGCAGTACAGAGTATTTCAGGAGAGAGAGTGTGCTGATCTTATAGGGGAGGGTCACAGGGTGAGGGTTACATAGTGGGAGGGGCAGGGTCCCCAGCAGCACAGAGTTTTCGAGGGGTGTGTGATCTTATAGGGGAGGCAGGGGGGGGTTCATGGGGGGGCGGGTCCCCAGCACGAGTATTTCAGGAGAGGAGTGTGCTGATCTTATAGAGGAGGTCACAGGGTGAGAGTTACATAGTGGGAGGAGCAGGGTCCTCAGCAGTACAGAGTATTTCAGGAGAGGAGTGTGCTGATCTTATAGGGAGGTCACAGGGTGAGAGTTACATAGTGGGAGGAGCAGGGTCCCCAGCAATACAGAGTATTTCAGGAGAGGAGTGTGCTGATCTTATAGAGGAGGTCACAGGGTGAGGGTTACATAGTGGGAGGGGCAGGTCCCCAGCAGTACAGAGTATTTCAGGAGAGGAGTGTGCTGATCTTATAGAGGAGGTCACAGGGTGAGAGTTACATAGTGGGAGGAGCAGGGTCCCCAGCAGCACAGAGTATTTCAGGAGAGGAGTGTGCTGATCTTATAGGGAGGTCACAGGGTGAGAGTTACATAGTGGGAGGAGCAGGGTCCCCAGCAGCACAGAGTATTTCAGGAGAGGAGTGTGCTGATCTTATAGGGAGGTCACAGGGTGAGAGTTACATAGTGGGAGGAGCAGGGTCCCCAGCAGTACAGAGTATTTCAGGAGAGAAGTGTGCTGATCTTATAGAGGAGGTCACAGGGTGAGAGTTACATAGTGGGAGGAGCAGGGTCCCCAGCAATACAGAGTATTTCAGGAGAGGAGTGTGCTGACCTTATAGGGAGGTCACAGGGTGAGAGTTACATAGTGGGAGGAGCAGGTCCCCAGCAGTACAGAGTATTTCAGGAGAGGAGTGTGCTGATCTTATAGAGGAGGTCACAGGGTGAGGGTTACATAGTGGGAGGAGCAGGTCCCCAGCAGTACAGAGTATTTCAGGAGAGAAGTGTGCTGATCTTATAGGGGAGGTCACAGGGTGAGGGTTACATAGTGGGAGGGGCAGGGTCCCCAGCAGCACAGAGTATTTCAGGAGAGGAGTGTGCTGATCTTATAGGGGAGGTCACAGGGTGAGAGTTACATAGTGGGAGGAGCAGGGTCCCCAGCAGTACAGAGTATTTCAGGAGAGGAGTGTGCTGATCTTATAGGGAGGTCACAGGGTGAGAGTTACATAGTGGGAGGAGCAGGGTCCTCAGCAGTACAGAGTATTTCAGGAGAGGAGTGTGCTGATCTTATAGGGAGGTCACAGGGTGAGAGTTACATAGTGGGAGGAGCAGGGTCCCCAGCAATACAGAGTATTTCAGGAGAGGAGTGTGCTGATCTTATAGAGGAGGTCACAGGGTGAGGGTTACATAGTGGGAGGAGCAGGGTCCCCAGCAGTACAGAGTATTTCAGGAGAGGAGTGTGCCGATCTTATAGAGGAGGTCACAGGGTGAGAGTTACATAGTGGGAGGAGCAGGTCCCCAGCAGTACAGAGTATTTCAGGAGAGGAGTGTGCTGATCTTATAGGGAGGTCACAGGGTGAGAGTTACATAGTGGGAGGAGCAGGGTCCCCAGCAGTACAGAGTATTTCAGGAGAGGAGTGTGCTGATCTTATAGAGGAGGTCACAAGGTGAGAGTTACATAGTGGGAGGGGCAGGTCCCCAGCAGTACAGAGTATTTCAGGAGAGGAGTGTGCTGATCTTATAGGGAGGTCACAGGGTGAGAGTTACATTGTGCTGCTGGGGAGCAGGGTCCCCAGCAGCACAGAGTATTTCAGGAGAGGAGTGTGCTGATCTTATAGGGAGGTCACAGGGTGAGAGTTACATAGTGGGAGGAGCAGGGTCCCCAGCAGCACAGAGTATTTCAGGAGAGGAGTGTGCTGATCTTATAGAGGAGGTCACAGGGTGAGAGTTACATAGTGGGAGGAGCAGGGTCCCCAGCAGCACAGAGTATTTCAGGAGAGGAGTGTGCTGATCTTATAGGGAGGTCACAGGGTGAGAGTTACATAGTGGGAGGAGCAGGGTCCCCAGCAGTACAGAGTATTTCAGGAGAGGAGTGTGCTGATCTTATAGAGGAGGTCACAGGGTGAGAGTTACATAGTGGGAGGGGCAGGTCCCCAGCAGTACAGAGTATTTCAGGAGAGGAGTGTGCTGATCTTATAGGGAGGTCACAAGGTGAGAGTTACATAGTGGGAGGAGCAGGGTCCCCAGCAGCACAGAGTATTTCAGGAGAGGAGTGTGCTGATCTTATAGGGAGGTCACAGGGTGAGAGTTACATAGTGGGAGGAGCAGGGTCCCCAGCAGCACAGAGTATTTCAGGAGAGGAGTGTGCTGATCTTATAGAGGAGGTCACAGGGTGAGAGTTACATAGTGGGAGGAGCAGGGTCCCCAGCAGCACAGAGTATTTCAGGAGAGGAGTGTGCTGATCTTATAGGGAGGTCACAGGGTGAGAGTTACATAGTGGGAGGAGCAGGGTCCCCAGCAGTACAGAGGATTTCAGGAGAGGAGTGTGCTGATCTTATAGAGGAGGTCACAGGGTGAGAGTTACATAGTGGGAGGAGCAGGGTCACAGTAGCACAGAGTATTTCAGGACAGGAGGTCACAGGGTGAGAGTTACATAGTGGGGGGAGCAGGGCTCCAGCAGCGCAGAGTATTTTAGCCTCACATGTATATCTGCTGTTCTAGGAATGTGGATGTTTTGTTGATATGGCATTTCCTGCTTCCTTCTTGCTGATTGTTTCCTCTTCCGCAGTGTACTTATGATTAGACAGCCGATCTCTTCCTGTGGTTTCTGCCGTCAGTCTCAGGGTCGGATCTTCCCCCCTATAATGAGGATAAATCTCCCAATAAGAACATTTTTCCTGCTCCAAAAGATTCTGCACAAGAGAAATTCTAGACATTTATAGGATGTGCAGCATTAAAGGGGCTCTCCGACTCTTGTAGATCCTTCCCCAGCGGTGCTGACTCCTCACCAGCCCAAAACATGACTCCACCTCCTCCTCCTTGCTGACATCACAGCCTGGTTAGGACATGGTAGCCATCCATCTGGAGCATCCAGGGTTGCCCGGCCCTCACCAGTACACATCATGTACGTCTGGGCCTGCTGCAGCTTGTTTAATAGGTTTAGGCACAGCTGCAGCCTCAGGAGCATCCTGCTCCTTGAGGTTCGCACCGGCAGCTTCACATCCCTGTTTGCGGCTTTGTGATGGTATTTTAGCCGCCGCTCTCTTAATCTGATGAATCTGTGGGGCAGAAACCTTCCTCATTCTGCCTTTATCTGCATGAACCCGTCTGTGCTCTGAACCAGCCACAAATCTCCTCACAGGATCAGGCTCTGGTGAAATATCTCAGGTTTCCATCCCTTGTCCCGGCCCTTGCACGCTGTGATCCTGTGCCATGTAGGGTAAATATGGATACATATAACACATGTGTCACCTGGTGCTGCCGCATGGCCTGCATCCTGTATCCGTTATTACACCTGTGGGGGGAGGGGGGTGTATACTTTTGTCTCCACGTTCTCAGTGGCCACGTGTGAAGCTCTCTATCACAGATGAGGACACACCAGACAGTGGTGTTCCAAAAATAACGTACTTTACTTTCAGGTACAGAAATCCCCCCAAATACTGAACCTTAGAAACCCCCTAAAGTGTTGCCGATGCTGCAGTAATCACAGTGCACAGGGCTGGATACTTTGGGGTTTATTTATCATCTGCCCCTTTTTTGGTTATATTTTTTGCAGGTGCGCCATTTTTTATTGTGGTGTCTATGTATGATGTCGGTGCACCTCCTTGTTACGTGTTGTGCAGTTTAGATGAGACTTTCTAAGCTTTGTGCACTTTGCCCCTTCTAATGCCGTCTGACCTGACAGGCTTTATTTACACTGCCCATATATTGGAGGGCATTTGTCCCTTTTTAAAAAAGACGCAAGTCATAAATACTACAGAAAAAGGATCCCCATCTAGGCCACGCCCGCTTTTCTTGACATAAAGAAATAAGCTGCTCAGGGTGATGGAACTTGGATGTTTTTCTGCAGGACTGTTCTTACTGCAGCATAGGAGACACTTTATGTGACGTTTCTAGTGTGCAGGACGTTTGACCATAAGAAATGTTGTTGTATGGCCCTCTGCTGTGTCTCCCCCCAGTATATGGGATTGGAGAGACCCTGCTGACCCCTCCCTTCTTTGTATGTATACGGTAATGTATATAGATCACGTGTGAGATACAAGACTGAAAGAAAGTGCAATCCTGTAAAGGTCTATCAGAGTCTGATCACACAGCACACGTCTATGGGCGTGTATCACAGCAGGACTAAGGAGATGTCCGAGGACCTCACAAGAAGAGTTATTCTGGAGCTCTCAGCAGCATCTGCCACTGTAGACCACCAACTCCTCCTCAGTATGCTCCGCCCTATTGGCCTCGGGGTCATTACTCTATCCCAGCTATATACGTCATCCCGTGACATCACCCTGCACTACTACAGAACACCAGTGACTGTCTCTCTGCTGTGTTCCCTCCATCTAGTAACCGACCTAACCCTGATATCCCCATGTCTGTCTGTGGCCTTACTATTACCCCGAGGCGGCAGGCATGCTGTCTGGGGGTTGTATTTGATTCCGATCTCACCTTTACCGCACATATTCAGACACTTGCACACTCTCCTGAGTGCGGCCCCCAGACTCCTCTTTCTGTCACTCTGGTACAGATACATCTGCCTTGTGTCAGTCGCTGTATTGGTTGTCCATCCATCACAGAATACAATATAAGATTATCACACTCGCCCACAAATCCCTCCATACTGCTGACCTCCCTACTTTTCTGGAGCTGCACCGGTGCTCTGGAACGCTTTACCCCGGACAATCCGATTAATCTCCAACTACAGCAGCTTAAAAACTGCCTAAAATCCCATCTGTATGGTCAGACTTATCACATGACCTGATCACATGACCTGATCACATTGTCCTACACCTCTGCACACGACACTAACATGTCTTATCCTATTCTATCCTTCCTTCTCTATTCCTCACATTCTGACTCCTCAGTCTAGAAGTTACCCTGCACTCCCTGCACTTAGTATCTGCATAAGACAGCTTCACTTATAGCACCTTATTCATTACAAGATGGCTGGACCATTGCACCAAACAAGTCCTCTGACCTCTTGTGTCCCCCCTATCTCCTCATAGAGTGTAAGCTCTTGTGCCCGGGCCCTCACTCCTAGTGTTTGATATGTTCTTGTCTTTGTCACATTGTAATATCTCATATTGTACGTTCATGTGTCCTCTGATTTGTGAAGTGCAACAGAATATGCTGCGCTGTGTGTACTGGTCTTTAGTGGTCTGCTGTGCTGTGTATACTGGTCTGTAGTGGTCTGATGTGCTGTGTGTACTGGTCTGTAGTGGTCTGCTGTGCTGTGTGTACTGGTCTGTAGTGGTCTGCTGCGCTGTGTGTACTGGTCTGTAGTGGTCTGCTGTGCTGTGTGTACTGGTCAGTAGTGGTGTGCTGCGCTGTGTGTACTGGTCTGTAGTGGTCTGCTGTGCTGTGTGTACTGGTCTGTAGTGGTCTGCTGTGCTGTGTGTACTGGTCTGTAGTGGTCTGCTGTGTGTACTGGTCTGTAGTGGTTTGCTGCCCTGTGTGTACTGGTCTGTAGTGGTGTGCTGTGCTGTGTGTACTGGTCTGTAGTGGTCTGCTGTGCTGTGTGTACTGGTCTGTAGTGGTCTGCTGCGCTGTGTGTACTGGTCTGTAGTGGTCTGCTGTACTGTGTGTACTGGTCAGTAGTGGTGTGCTGCGCTGTGTGTACTGGTCTGTAGTGGTCTGCTGTGCTGTGTACTGGTCTGTAGTGGTCTGCTGTGTGTACTGGTCTGTAGTGGTTTGCTGCCCTGTGTGTACTGGTCTGTAGTGGTGTGCTGTGCTGTGTGTACTGGTCTGTAGTGGTCTGCTGTGCTGTGTACTGGTCTGTAGTGGTCTGCTGTGTGTACTGGTCTGTAGTGGTTTGCTGCCCTGTGTGTACTGGTCTGTAGTGGTGTGCTGTGCTGTGTGTACTGGTCTGTAGTGGTCTGCTGTGCTGTGTGTACTGGTCTGTAGGGGTCTGCTGTGTGTACTGGTCTGTAGTGGTCTGCTGTGTGTACTGGCTGGGGTTGCTGCCCTGTGGTCTGGTCTGGTGGGGCTGGCGTGGACTGGTCTGTGGGTCTGCTGGCTGGCGGTCTGGGGTCTGCTGTGGACTGGTCTGTGTGGTTGCTGCCCTGTGTGACTGGTCTGAGTGGTGTGCTGTGCTGTGTGTACTGGTCTGTAGTGGTCTGCTGTGCTGTGTGTACTGGTCTGTAGTGGTCTGCTGTGCTGTGTGTACTGGTCTGTAGTGGTCTGCTGCGCTGTGTGTACTGGTCTGTAGTGGTCTGCTGCGCTGTGTGTACTGGTCTGTAGTGGTCTGCTGCGCTGTGTGTACTGGTCTGTAGTGGTCTGCTGCGCTGTGTGTACTGGTCTGTAGTGGTCTGCTGCGCTGTGTGTACTGGTCTGTAGTGGTCTGCTGTGCTGTGTGTACTGGTCTGTAGTGGTGTGCTGTGCTGTGTGTACTGGTCTGTAGTGGTGTGCTGCGCTGTGTGTACTGGTCTGTAGTGGTCTGCTGCGCTGTGTATACTGGTCTGTAGTGGTGTGCTGTGCTGTGTGTACTGGTCTGTAGTGGTCTGCTGTGAGTACTGGTCTGTAGTGGTCTGCTGCCCTGTGTGTACTGGTCTATAGTGGTCTGCTGTGCTGTGTGTACTGGTCTGTAGTGGTCTGCTGTGCTGTGTGTACTGGTCTGTAGTGGTCTGCTGTGCTGTGTGTACTGGTCTGTAGTGGTCTGCTGTGTGTACTGGTCTGTAGTGGTCTGTTGTGTGTACTGGTCTGTAGTGGTCTGCTGTGTGTACTGGTCTGTAGTGGTCTGCTGTGCTGTGTGTACTGGTCTGTAGTGGTCTGCTGTGTGTACTGGTCTGTAGTGGTCTGCTTTGCTGTGTGTACTGGTCTGTAGTGGTCTGCTGTGTGTACTGGTCTGTAGTGGTCTGCTGTGTGTACTGGTCTGTAGTGGTCTGCTGTGTATACTGGTCTGTAGTGGTCTGCTGCCCTGTGTGTACTGGTCTGTAGTGGTCTGATGTGCTGTGTGTACTGGTCTGTAGTGGTCTGATGTGCTGTGTGTACTGGTCTGTAGTGGTCTGCTGTGCTGTGTGTACTGGTCTGTAGTGGTCTGCTGTGCTGTGTGTACTGGTCTGTAGTGGTCTGCTGTGCTGTGTGTACTGGTCTGTAGTGGTCTGCTGCGCTGTGTGTACTGGTCTGTAGTGGTCTGTAGTGGTCTGCTGTGTGTACTGGTCTGTAGTGGTCTGCTTTGCTGTGTGTACTGGTCTGTAGTGGTCTGCTGTGTGTACTGGTCTGTAGTGGTCTGCTGTGTGTACTGGTCTGTAGTGGTCTGCTGTGTATACTGGTCTGTAGTGGTCTGCTGCCCTGTGTGTACTGGTCTGTAGTGGTCTGCTGTGCTGTGTGTACTGGTCTGTAGTGGTCTGCTGTGCTGTGTGTACTGGTCTGTAGTGGTCTGCTGTGCTGTGTGTACTGGTATGTAGTGGTCTGCTGCGCTGTGTGTACTGGTCTGTAGTCTGCTGCGCTGTGTGTACTGGTCTGTAGTGGTCTGCTGCGCTGTGTGTACTGGTCTGTAGTGGTCTGCTGTGCTGTGTGTACTGGTCTGTAGTGGTCTGCTGTGCTGTGTGTACTGGTCTGTAGTGGTCTGCTGTGCTGTGTGTACTGGTCTGTAGTGGTCTGCTGTGCTATGTGTACTGGTCTGTAGTGGTCTGCTGTGCTGTGTACTGGTCTGTAGTGGTCTGCTGTGTGTACTGGTCTGTAGTGGTCTGCTGTGTGTACTGGTCTGTAGTGGTCTGCTGTGTGTACTGGTCTGTAGTGGTCTGCTGTGCTGTGTGTACTGGTCTGTAGTGGTCTGCTGTGCTGTGTATACTGGTCTGTAGTGGTCTGCTGCGCTGTGTGTACTGGTCTGTAGTGGTCTGCTGTGTGTACTGGTTTGTAGTGGTCTGGTGCGCTGTGTATACTGGTCTGTAGTGGTCTGCTGCCCTGTGTGTACTGGTCTATAGTGGTCTGCTGTGCTGTGTGTACTGGTCTGTAGTGGTCTGCTGTGCTGTGTGTAATGGTCTGTAGTGGTCTGCTGTGCTGTGTGTACTGGTCTGTAGTGGTCTGCTGTGTGTACTGGTCTGTAGTGGTCTGCTGCCCTGTGTGTACTGGTCTGTAGTGGTCTGCTGTGCTGTGTGTACTGGTCTGTAGTGGTCTGCTGTGTGTACTGGTCTGTAGTGGTCTGCTGTGCTGTGTGTACTGGTCTGTAGTGGTCTGCTGTGCTGTGTATACTGGTCTGTAGTGGTCTGCTGCGCTGTGTGTACTGGTCTGTAGTGGTCTGCTGTGTGTACTGGTTTGTAGTGGTCTGTTGCGCTGTGTATACTGGTCTGTAGTGGTCTACTGCCCTGTGTGTACTGGTCTATAGTGGTCTGCTGTGCTGTGTGTACTGGTCTGTAGTGGTCTGCTGTGCTGTGTGTAATGGTCTGTAGTGGTCTGCTGTGCTGTGTGTACTGGTCTGTAGTGGTCTGCTGTGTGTACTGGTCTGTAGTGGTCTGCTGCCCTGTGTGTACTGGTCTGTAGTGGTCTGCTGTGCTGTGTGTACTGGTCTGTAGTGGTCTGCTGTGCTGTGTATACTGGTCTGTAGTGGTCTGCTGTGCTGCGTGTACTGGTCTGTAGTGGTCTGCTGTGCTGCGTGTACTGGTCTGTAGTGGTCTGCTGTGCTGTGTGTACTGGTCTGTAGTGGTCTGCTGTGCTGTGTGTACTGGTCTGTAGTGGTCTGCTGTGCTGTGTGTACTGGTCTGTAGTGGTCTGCTGTGTGTACTGGTCTGTAGTGGTCTGCTGTGTGTACTGGTCTGTAGTGGTCTGCTGTGCTGTGTGTACTGGTCTGTAGTGGTCTGCTGTGCTGTGTATACTGGTCTGTAGTGGTCTGCTGCGCTGTGTGTACTGGTCTGTAGTGGTCTGCTGTGTGTACTGGTCTGTAGTGGTCCGCTGCGCTGTGTATACTGGTCTGTAGTGGTCTGCTGCCCTGTGTGTACTGGTCTATAGTGGTCTGCTGTGCTGTGTGTACTGGTCTGTAGTGGTCTGCTGTGCTGTGTGTAATGGTCTGTAGTGGTCTGCTCTGCTGTGTGTACTGGTCTGTAGTGGTCTGCTGTGTGTACTGGTCTGTAGTGGTCTGCTGTGTGTACTGGTCTGTAGTAGTCTGCTCTGCTGTGTGTACTGGTCTGTAGTGGTCTGCTGTGTGTACTGGTCTGTAGTGGTCTGCTGTGTGTACTGGTCTGTAGTAGTCTGCTGTGTGTACTGGTCTGTAGTGGTCTGCTGTGCTGTGTGTACTGGTCTGTAGTGGTCTGCTGTGCTGTGTGTACTGGTCTGTAGTGGTCTGCTTTGTGTGTGTACTGGTCTGTAGTGGTCTGCTGTGTGTACTGGTCTGTAGTGGTCTGCTGTGTGTACTGGTCTGTAGTGGTCTGCTGCCCTGTGTGTACTGGTCTGTAGTGGTCTGCTGCCCTGTGTGTACTGGTCTGTAGTGGTCTTCTTTGTGTGTGTACTGGTCTGTAGTGGTCTGCTTTGCTGTGTGTACTGGTCTGTAGTGGTCTGCTGGTGTGTACTGGTCTGTAGTGGTCTGCTGCTGCCGTGTGTGTACTGGTCTATAGTGGTCTGCTGCCCTGTGTGTACTGGTCTATAGTGGTCTGCTGTGCTGTGTGCACTGGTCTGTAGTGGTCTGCTGTGCTGTGTGCACTGGTCTGTAGTGGTCTGCTGTGTGTAGTGGTCTGCAGTGGTCTGCTGTGTGTACTGGTCTGTAGTGGTCTGCTGTGTGTACTGGTCTGTAGTGGTCTGTTGTGCTGTGTACTGGTCTGTAGTGGTCTGCTGTGTGTACTGGTCTGTAGTGGTCTGCTGCGCTGTGTGTACTGGTCTGTAGTGGTCTGCTGTGTGTACTGGTCTGTAGTGGTCTGCTGTGCTGTGTACTGGTCTGTAGTGGTCTGCTTTGCTGTGTGTACTGGTCTGTAGTGGTCTGCTGTGCTGTGTGTACTGGTCTGTAGTGGTCTGCTGTGCTGTGTGCACTGGTCTGTAGTGGTCTGCTGTGCTGTGTGTACTGGTCTGTAGTGGTCTGCTGTGTGTACTGGTCTGTAGTGGTCTGCTGTGTGTACTGGTCTGTAGTGGTCTGCTGTGTGTACTGGTCTGTAGTGGTCTGTTGTGCTGTGTACTGGTCTGTAGTGGTCTGCTGTGTGTACTGGTCTGTAGTGGTCTGCTGCGCTGTGTGTACTGGTCTGTAGTGGTCTGCTGTGTGTACTGGTCTGTAGTGGTCTGCTGTGCTGTGTACTGGTCTGTAGTGGTCTGCTGTGTGTACTGGTCTGTAGTGGTCTGCTTTGCTGTGTGTACTGGTCTGTAGTGGTCTGCTGTGCTGTGTGTACTGGTCTGTAGTGGTCTGCTGCGCTGTGTGTACTGGTCTGTAGTGGTCTGCTGCGCTGTGTATACTGGTCTGTAGTGGTCTGCTGTGCTGTGTGTACCGGTCTGTAGTGGTCTGCTGTGCTGTGTGTACCGGTCTGTAGTGGTCTGCTGCGCTGTGTGTACTGGTCTGTAGTGGTCTGCTGTGCTTTGTGTACCGGTCTGTAGTGGTCTGCTGTGCTGTGTATACTGGTCTGTAGTGGTCTGCTGTGCTGTGTGTACTGGTCTGTAGTGGTCTGCTGTGCTGTGTGTACTGGTCTGTATTGGTCTGCTGTGCTGTGTGTACTGGTCTGTAGTGGTCTACTGTGCTGTGTGTACTGGTCTGTAGTGGTCTGCTGTGCTATGTGTAATGGTCTGTAGTGGTCTGCTGTGTGTACTGTTCTGTAGTGGTCTGCTGTGTGTACTGGTCTGTAGTGGTCTGCTGTGCTGTGTGAACTGGTCTGTAGTGGTTTGCTGTGCTGTGTATACTGGTCTGTAGTGGTCTGCTGTGCTGTGTGTACTGGTCTGTAGTGGTCTGCTGTGCTGTGTGTACTGGTCTGTAGTGGTCTGCTGTGCTGTGTGAACTGGTCTGTAGTGGTTTGCTGTGCTGTGTATACTGGTCTGTAGTGGTCTGCTCTGCTGTGTGTACTGGTCAGTAGTGGTCTGCTGTGCTGTGTGAACTGGTCTGTAGTGGTTTGCTGTGCTGTGTATACTGGTCTGTAGGGGTCTGCTGTGCTGTGTGTACTGGTCTGTAGTGGTCTGCTGTGCTGTGTGTACTGGTCTGTAGTGGTCTGCTGCGCTGTGTATTCTGGTCTGTAGTGGTCTGCTGCGCTGTGTGTACTGGTCTGTAGTGGTCTGCTCTGCTGTGTGTACTGGTCAGTAGTGGTCTGCTGCGCTGTGTGTACTGGTCTGTAGTGGTCTGCTGCGCTGTGTATACTGGTCTGTAGTGGTCTGCTGTGCTGTGTGTACTGGTCTGTAGTGGTCTGCTGTGCTGTGTGTACTGGTCTGTAGTGGTCTGCTGTGCTGTGTGTACTGGTCTGTAGTGGTCTGCTGTGCTGTGTATACTGGTCTGTAGTGGTCTGCTGTGCTGTGTGTACTGGTCTGTAGTGGTCTGCTGTGCTGTGTGTACTGGTCTGTAGTGGTCTGCTGTGCTGTGTGTACTGGTCTGTAGTGGTCTGCTGTGCTGTGTGTACTGGTCTGTAGTGGTCTGCTGTGCTGTGTGTACTGGTCTGTAGTGGTCTGCTGTGCTGTGTGTACTGGTCTGTAGTGGTCTGCTGTGTGTACTGGTCTGTAGTGGTCTGCTGTGCTGTGTGTACTGGTCTGTAGTGGTCTGCTGTGCTGTGTATACTGGTCTGTAGTGGTCTGCTGCACTGTGTGTACTGGTCTGTAGTGGTCTGCTGTGTGTACTGGTTTGTAGTGGTCTGGTGCGCTGTGTATACTGGTCTGTAGTGGTCTGCTGCCCTGTGTGTACTGGTCTATAGTGGTCTGCTGTGCTGTGTGTACTGGTCTGTAGTGGTCTGCTGTGCTTTGTGTAATGGTCTGTAGTGGTCTGCTGTGCTGTGTGTACTGGTCTGTAGTGGTCTGCTGTGTGTACTGGTCTGTAGTGGTCTGCTGCCCTGTGTGTACTGGTCTGTAGTGGTCTGCTGTGCTGTGTGTACTGGTCTGTAGTGGTCGGCTGTGCTGTGTATACTGGTCTGTAGTGGTCTGCTGTGCTGCGTGTACTGGTCTGTAGTGGTCTGCTGTGCTGCGTGTACTGGTCTGTAGTGGTCTGCTGTGCTGTGTGTACTGGTCTGTAGTGGTCTGCTGTGCTGTGTGTACTGGTCTGTAGTGGTCTGCTGTGCTGTGTGTACTGGTCTGTAGTGGTCTGCTGTGCTGTGTGTACTGGTCTGTAGTGGTCTGCTGTGTGTACTGGTCTGTAGTGGTTTGCTGTGCTGTGTATACTGGTCTGTAGTGGTCTGCTCTGCTGTGTGTACTGGTCAGTAGTGGTCTGCTGTGCTGTGTGTACTGGTCTGTAGTGGTCTGCTGTGCTGTGTGAACTGGTCTGTAGTGGTTTGCTGTGCTGTGTATACTGGTCTGTAGTGGTCTGCTCTGCTGTGTGTACTGGTCAGTAGTGGTCTGCTGTGCTGTGTGAACTGGTCTGTAGTGGTTTGCTGTGCTGTGTATACTGGTCTGTAGTGGTCTGCTGTGCTGTGTGTACTGGTCTGTAGTGGTCTGCTGTGCTGTGTGTACTGGTCTGTAGTGGTCTGCTGCGCTGTGTATTCTGGTCTGTAGTGGTCTGCTGCGCTGTGTGTACTGGTCTGTAGTGGTCTGCTCTGCTGTGTGTACTGGTCAGTAGTGGTCTGCTGCGCTGTGTGTACTGGTCTGTAGTGGTCTGCTGCGCTGTGTATACTGGTCTGTAGTGGTCTGCTGTGCTGTGTGTACTGGTCTGTAGTGGTCTGCTGTGCTGTGTGTACTGGTCTGTAGTGGTCTGCTGTGCTGTGTGTACTGGTCTGTAGTGGTCTGCTGTGCTGTGTATACTGGTCTGTAGTGGTCTGCTGTGCTGTGTGTACTGGTCTGTAGTGGTCTGCTGTGCTGTGTGTACTGGTCTGTAGTGGTCTGCTGTGCTGTGTGTACTGGTCTGTAGTGGTCTGCTGTGCTGTGTGTACTGGTCTGTAGTGGTCTGCTGTGCTGTGTGTACTGGTCTGTAGTGGTCTGCTGTGCTGTGTGTACTGGTCTGTAGTGGTCTGCTGTGTGTACTGGTCTGTAGTGGTCTGCTGTGCTGTGTGTACTGGTCTGTAGTGGTCTGCTGTGCTGTGTATACTGGTCTGTAGTGGTCTGCTGCACTGTGTGTACTGGTCTGTAGTGGTCTGCTGTGTGTACTGGTTTGTAGTGGTCTGGTGCGCTGTGTATACTGGTCTGTAGTGGTCTGCTGCCCTGTGTGTACTGGTCTATAGTGGTCTGCTGTGCTGTGTGTACTGGTCTGTAGTGGTCTGCTGTGCTTTGTGTAATGGTCTGTAGTGGTCTGCTGTGCTGTGTGTACTGGTCTGTAGTGGTCTGCTGTGTGTACTGGTCTGTAGTGGTCTGCTGCCCTGTGTGTACTGGTCTGTAGTGGTCTGCTGTGCTGTGTGTACTGGTCTGTAGTGGTCGGCTGTGCTGTGTATACTGGTCTGTAGTGGTCTGCTGTGCTGCGTGTACTGGTCTGTAGTGGTCTGCTGTGCTGCGTGTACTGGTCTGTAGTGGTCTGCTGTGCTGTGTGTACTGGTCTGTAGTGGTCTGCTGTGCTGTGTGTACTGGTCTGTAGTGGTCTGCTGTGCTGTGTGTACTGGTCTGTAGTGGTCTGCTGTGCTGTGTGTACTGGTCTGTAGTGGTCTGCTGTGTGTACTGGTCTGTAGTGGTCTGCTGTGTGTACTGGTCTGTAGTGGTCTGCTGTGCTGTGTGTACTGGTCTGTAGTGGTCTGCTGTGCTGTGTATACTGGTCTGTAGTGGTCTGCTGCGCTGTGTGTACTGGTCTGTAGTGGTCTGCTGTGTGTACTGGTCTGTAGTGGTCCGCTGCGCTGTGTATACTGGTCTGTAGTGGTCTGCTGCCCTGTGTGTACTGGTCTATAGTGGTCTGCTGTGCTGTGTGTACTGGTCTGTAGTGGTCTGCAGTGCTGTGTGTAATGGTCTGTAGTGGTCTGCTGTGCTGTGTGTAGTGGTCTGTGTGTACTGGTCTGTAGTGGTCTGCTGTGTGTACTGGTCTGTAGTAGTCTGCTGTGTGTACTGGTCTGTAGTGGTCTGCTGTGCTGTGTGTACTGGTCTGTAGTGGTCTGCTGTGTGTACTGGTCTGTAGTGGTCTGCTTTGCTGTGTGTACTGGTCTGTAGTGGTCTGCTGTGTGTACTGGTCTGTAGTGGTCTGCTGTGTGTACTGGTCTGTAGTGGTCTGCTGTGTATACTGGTCTGTAGTGGTCTGCTGCCCTGTGTGTACTGGTCTGTAGTGGTCTTCTGTGTGTACTGGTCTGTAGTGGTCTGCTTTGCTGTGTGTACTGGTCTGTAGTGGTCTGCTGTGTGTACTGGTCTGTAGTGGTCTGCTGCGCTGTGTATACTTGTCTGTAGTGGTCTGCTGCCCTGTGTGTACTGGTCTATAGTGGTCTGCTGTGCTGTGTGTACTGGTCTGTAGTGGTCTCCTGTGCTGTGTGCACTGGTCTGTAGTGGTCTGCTGTGCTGTGTGTACTGGTCTGTAGTGGTCTGCTGTGTGTACTGGTCTGTAGTGGTCTGCTGTGTGTACTGGTCTGTAGTGGTCTGCTGTGTGTACTGGTCTGTAGTGGTCTGTTGTGCTGTGTACTGGTCTGTAGTGGTCTGCTGTGTGTACTGGTCTGTAGTGGTCTGCTGCGCTGTGTGTACTGGTCTGTAGTGGTCTGCTGTGTGTACTGGTCTGTAGTGGTCTGCTGTGCTGTGTACTGGTCTTTAGTGGTCTGCTGTGTGTACTGGTCTGTAGTGGTCTGCTTTGCTGTGTGTACTGGTCTTTAGTGGTCTGCTGTGTGTACTGGTCTGTAGTGGTCTGCTGTGCTGTGTGTACTGGTCTGTAGTGGTCTGCTGCGCTGTGTGTACTGGTCTGTAGTGGTCTGCTGCGCTGTGTATACTGGTCTGTAGTGGTCTGCTGTGCTGTGTGTACCGGTCTGTAGTGGTCTGCTGTGCTGTGTGTACCGGTCTGTAGTGGTCTGCTGCGCTGTGTGTACCGGTCTGTAGTGGTCTGCTGTGCTTTGTGTACCGGTCTGTAGTGGTCTGCTGTGCTGTGTATACTGGTCTGTAGTGGTCTGCTGTGCTGTGTGTACTGGTCTGTAGTGGTCTGCTGTGCTGTGTGTACTGGTCTGTAGTGGTCTGCTGTGCTGTGTGTACTGGTCTGTAGTGGTCTACTGTGCTGTGTGTACTGGTCTGTAGTGGTCTTTTTTTGTTCTGTGCTGTGTGTACTGGTCTGTAGTGGTCTGCTGTGTGTACTGGTCTGTAGTGGTCTGCTTTGCTGTGTGTACTGGTCTGTAGTGGTCTGCTGTGCTGTGTATACTGGTCTGTAGTGGTCTGCTGCGCTGTGTGTACTGGTCTGTAGTGGTCTGCTGTGCTGTGTGTACTGGTCAGTAGTGATGTGCTGCGCTGTGTATACTGGTCTGTAGTGGTCTGCTGTGCTGTGTGTACTGGTCTGTAGTGGTCTGCTGTGCTGTGTATACTGGTCTGTAGTGGTCTGCTGTGCTGTGTGTACTGGTCTGTAGTGATCTGCTGTGCTGTGTGTACTGGTCTGTAGTGGTCTGCTGTGCTGTGTGTACTGGTCTGTAGTGGTCTGCTGTGCTGTGTATACTGGTCTGTAGTGGTCTGCTGTGCTGTGTGTACTGGTCTGTAGTGGTCTGCTGTGCTGTGTGTACTGGTCTGTAGTGGTCTGCTGTGCTGTGTGTACTGGTCTGTAGTGGTCTTCTGTGCTGTGTGTACTGGTCTGTAGTGGTCTGCTGTGTGTACTGGTCTGTAGTGGTCTGCTGTGTGTACTGGTCTGTAGTGGTCTGCTGTGCTGTGTGTACTGGTCTGTAGTGGTCTGCTGTGTGTACTGGTCTGTAGTGGTCTGCTTTGCTGTGTGTACTGGTCTGTAGTGGTCTGCTGCGCTGTGCATACTGGTCTGTAGTGGTCTGCTGCCCTGTGTGTACTGGTCTGTAGTGGTCTGCTGTGCTGTGTGTACTGGTCTGTAGTGGTCTGCTGTGTGTACTGGTCTGTAGTGGTCTGCTGCGCTGTGCATACTGGTCTGTAGTGGTCTGCTGCCCTGTGTGTACTGGTCTATAGTGGTCTGCTGTGCTGTGTGTACTGGTCTGTAGTGGTCTGCTGTGTCTGGTTGTAGTGGTCTGCTGTGCTGTGTGTACTGGTCTGTAGTGGTCTGCTGTGTGTACTGGTCTGTAGTGGTCTGCTGTGCTGTGTGTACTGGTCTGTAGTGGTCTGCTGTGTGTACTGGTCTGTAGTGGTCTGCTGTGCTGTGTGTACTGGTCTGTAGTGGTCTGCTGTGTGTACTGGTCTGTAGTGGTCTGCTGCGCTGTGCATACTGGTCTGTAGTGGTCTGCTGCCCTGTGTGTACTGGTCTATAGTGGTCTGCTGTGCTGTGTGTACTGGTCTGTAGTGGTCTGCTGTGTGTACTGGTCTGTAGTGGTCTGCTGTGCTGTGTGTACTGGTCTGTAGTGGTCTGCTGTGTGTACTGGTCTGTAGTGGTCTGCTGTGCTGTGTGTACTGGTCTGTAGTGGTCTGCTGTGTGTACTGGTCTGTAGTGGTCTGCTGCCCTGTGTGTACTGGTCTGTAGTGGTCTGCTGTGTATACTGGTCTGTAGTTGTCTGCTGCCCTGTGTGTACTGGTCTGTAGTGGTGTGCTGTGCTGTGTGTACTGGTCTGTAGTGGTCTGCTGTGTGTACTGGTCTATAGTGGTCTGCTGTCCTGTGTGTACTGGTCTGTAGTGGTCTGCTGTGCTGTGTGTACTGGTCTGTAGTGGTCTGCTGCGCTGTGTGTACTGGTCTGTAGTGGTCTGCTGCGCTGTGTGTACTGGTCTGTAGTGGTCTGCTGCGCTGTGTATACTGGTCTGTAGTGGTGTGCTGTGCTGTGTGTACTGGTCTGTAGTGGTCTGCTGTGTGTACTGGTCTGTAGTGGTCTGCTGTGCTGTGTGTACTGGTCTGTAGTGGTCTGATGTGTATACTGGTGTGTAGTGGTGTGCTGTGCTGTATGTACTGGTCTGTAGTGGTCTGCTGTGCTGTGTGTACTGGTCTGTAGTGGTCTGCTGTGCTGTGTGTACTGGTCTGTAGTGGTCTGCTGTGCTGTGTGTACTGGTCTGTAGTGGTCTGCTGTGCTGTGTGTACTGGTCTGTAGTGGTCTGCTGTGCTGTTTATACTGGTCTGTAGTGGTGTGCTGTGCTGTGTGTACTGGTCTGTAGTGGTCTGCTGTGCTGTGTGTACTGGTCTGTAGTGGTCTGCTGTGCTGTGTGTACTGGTCTGTAGTGGTCTGCTGTGCTGTGTGTACTGGTCTGTAGTGGTCTGCTGTGCTGTGTGTACTGGTCTGTAGTGGTCTGCTGTGCTGTGTGTACTGGTCTGTAGTGGTCTGCTGTGCTGTGTGTACTGGTCTGTAGTGGTCTGCTGTGCTGTGTGTACTGGTCTGTAGTGGTCTGCTGTGCTGTGTGTACTGGTCTGTAGTGGTCTGCTGTGCTGTGTGTACTGGTCTGTAGTGGTCTGCTGCGCTGTGTGTACTGGTCTGTAGTGGTCTGGCTGTGGTTTGGTTGTAGTGGTCTGTGTGTACTGGTCTGTAGTGGTCTGCTGTGCTGTGTGTACTGGTCTGTAGTGGTCTGCTGTGCTGTGTGTACTGGTCTGTAGTGGTCTGCTGTGTGTACTGGTCTGTAGTGGTCTGCTGTTTGTGTACTGGTCTGTAGTGGTCTTCTGTGCTGTGTGTACTGGTCTGTAGTTGTCTGCTGTGCTGTGTGTACTGGTCTGTAGTGGTCTGCTGTGCTGTGTGTACTGGTCTGTAGTGGTCTGCTGTGTGTGTGTACTGGTCTGTAGTGGTCTGCTGTGTGGGTGTGTGGTCTGCTTACTGTGTGTACTGGTCTGTAGTGGTGTGCTGTGTGTACTGGTCTGTAATGGTCTGCTGCGCTGTGTATACTGGTCTGTAGTGGTCTGCTGCCCTGTGTGTACTGGTCTATAGTGGTCTGCTGTGCTGTGTGTACTGGTCTGTAGTGGTCTGCTGTGCTGTGTGTACTGGTCTGTAGTGGTCTGCTGTGCTGTGTGTACTGGTCTGTAGTGGTCTGCTGTGCTGTGTGTACTGGTCTGTAGTGGTCTGCTGTGTGTACTGGTCTGTAGTGGTCTGCTGTGTGTACTGGTCTGTAGTGGTCTGCTGTGTGTACTGGTCTGTAGTGGTCTGCTGTGCTGTGTGTACTGGTCTGTAGTGGTCTGCTTTGCTGTGTGTACTGGTCTGTTGTGGTCTGCTTTGCTGTGTGTACTGGTCTGTAGTGGTCTGCTGTGTGTACTGGTGTGTAGTGGTCTGCTGTGTGTACTGGTCTGTAGTGGTCTGCTGCGCTGTGTGTACTGGTCTGTAGTGGTCTGATGTGTATACTGGTCTGTAGTGGTGTGCTGTGCTGTATGTACTGGTCTGTAGTGGTCTGCTGTGCTGTCTGTACTGGTCTGTAGTGGTCTGCTGTGCTGTGTCTACTGGTCTGTAGTGGTCTGCTGTGTGTACTGGTCTGTAGTGGTCTGCTGTGCTGTGTGTGCTGGTCTGTAGTGGTGTGCGGTGCTGTGTGTACTGGTCTGTAGTGGTCTGCTGTGCTGTGTGTACTGGTCTGTAGTGGTCTGCTGTGCTGTGTGTACTGGTCTGTAGTGGTCTGCTGTGCTGTGTGTACTGGTCTGTAGTGGGCTGCTGTGCTGTGTGTACTGGTCTGTAGTGGTCTGCTGTGCTGTGTGTACTGGTCTGTAGTGGTGTGCTGTGCTGTGTGTACTGGTCTGAAGTGGTGTGCTGTGCTGTGTGTACTGGTCTGTAGTGGTCTGCTGTGTGTACTGGTCTGTAGTGGTCTTCTGTGTGTACTGGTCTGTAGTGGTCTGCTGTGTGTACTGGTCTGTAGTGGTCTGCTGTGTGTACTGGTCTGTAGTGGTCTGCTTTGCTGTGTATACTGGTCTGTAGTGGTCTGCTGTGTGTACTGGTCTGTAGTTGTCTGCTTTGCTGTGTGTACTGGTCTGTAGTGGTCTGCTGTGTGTACTGGTCTGTAGTGGTCTGCTGCGCTGTGTATACTGGTCTGTAGTGGTCTGCTGCCCTGTGTGTACTGGTCTATAGTGGTCTGCTGTGCTGTGTGTATTGGTCTGTAGTGGTCTGGTGTGCTGTGTGTACTGGTCTGTAGTGGTCTGCTGTGCTGTTTGTACTGGTCTGTAGTGGTCTGCTGTGTGTACTGGTCTGTAGTGGTCTGCTGTGTGTACTGGTCTGTAGTGGTCTGCTGTGTGTACTGGTCTGTAGTGGTCTGCTGTGCTGTGTGTACTGGTCTGTAGTGGTCTGCTGTGTGTACTGGTCTGTAGTGGTCTGCTTTGCTGTTTGTACTGGTCTGTAGTGGTCTGCTGTGTGTACTGGTCAAGTAGTGGTCTGCTGTGTGTACTGGTGTGTAGTGGTCTGCTGTGTATACTGGTCTGTAGTGGTCTGCTGCCCTGTGTGTACTGGTCTGTAGTGGTCTGCTGTGCTGTGTTTACTGGTCTGTAGTGGTCTGATGTGCTGTGTGTACTGGTCTGTAGTGGTCTGCTGTGCTGTGTGTACTGGTCTGTAGTGGTCTGCTGTGCTGTGTGTACTGGTCTGTAGTGGTCTGCTGCGCTGTGTGTACTGGTCTGTAGTGGTCTGCTGTGCTGTGTGTACTGGTCTGTAGTGGTCTGCTGCGCTGTGTGTACTTGTCTGTAGTGGTCTGCTGTGTGTACTGGTCTGTAGTGGTCTGCTTTGCTGTGTGTACTGGTCTGTAGTGGTCTGCTGTGTGTACTGGTCTGTAGTGGTCTGCTTTGCTGTGTGTACTGGTCTGTAGTGGTCTGCTGTGTGTACTGGTCTGTAGTGGTCTGCTGTGTGTACTGGTCTGTAGTGGTCTGCTGTGTATACTGGTCTGTAGTGGTCTGCTGCCCTGTGTGTACTGGTCTGTAGTGGTCTGCTCTGCTGTGTGTACTGGTCTGTAGTGGTCTGATGTGCTGTGTGTACTGGTCTGTAGTGGTCTGCTGTGCTGTGTGTACTGTTCTGTAGTGGTCTGCTGTGCTGTGTGTACTGGTCTGTAGTGGTCTGCTGTGCTGTGTGTACTGGTCTGTAGTGGTCTGCTGCGCTGTGTGTACTGGTCTGTAGTGGTCTGCTGTGCGGTGTATACTGGTCTGTAGTGGTCTGCTGTGCTGTGTGTACTGGTCTGTAGTGGTCTGCTGTGCTGTGTGTACTGGTCTGTAGTGGTCTGCTGTGTGTACTGGTCTGTAGTGGTCTGCTGTGTGTACTGGTCTGTAGTGGTCTGCTGTGCTGTGTATACTGGTCTGTAGTGGTCTGCTGTGCTGTGTGTACTGGTCTGTAGTGGTCTGCTGTGCTGTGTGTACTGGTCTGTAGTGGTCTGCTGTGCTGTGTGTACTGGTCTGTAGTGGTCTGCTGTGTGTACTGGTCTGTAGTGGTCTGCTGTGTGTACTGGTCTGTAGTGGTCTGCTGTGTATACTGGTCTGTAGTGGTCTGCTGCCCTGTGTGTATTGGTCTGTAGTGGTCTGCTGTGCTGTGTGTACTGGTCTGTAGTGGTCTGATGTGCTGTGTGTACTGGTCTGTAGTGGTCTGCTGTGCTGTGTGTACTGGTCTGTAGTGGTCTGCTGTGCTGTGTGTACTGGTCTGTAGTGGTCTGCTGCGCTGTGTGTACTGGTCTGTAGTGGTCTGCTGTGTGTACTGGTCTGTAGTGGTCTGTTTTGCTGTGTGTACTGGTCTGTAGTGGTCTGCTGTGTGTAATGGTCTGTAGTGGTCTGCTTTGCTGTGTGTAGTGGTCTGTAGTGGTCTGCTGTGTGTACTGGTCTGTCGTGGTCTGCTGTGTGTACTGGTCTGTAGTGGTCTGCTGTGTATACTGGTCTGTAGTGGTCTGCTGCCCTGTGTGTACTGGTCTGTAGTGGTCTGCTGTGCTGTGTGTACTGGTCTGTAGTGGTCTGATGTGCTGTGTGTACTGGTCTGTAGTGGTCTGCTGTGCTGTGTGTACTGGTCTGTAGTGGTCTGCTGTGCTGTGTGTACTGGTCTGCAGTGGTCTGCTGTGCTGTGTGTACTGGTCTGTGTGGTCTGCTGTGCTGTGTGTACTGGTCTGTAGTGGTCTGCTGCGCTGTGTGTCTGGTCTGTAGTGGTCTGCTGCGCTGTGTGTACTGGTCTGTAGTGGTCTGCTGCGCTGTGTGTACTGGTCTGTAGTGGTCTGCTGCGCTGTGTGTACTGGTCTGTAGTGGTCTGCTGCGCTGTGAGTACTGGTCTGTAGTGGTCTGCTGTGCTGTGTGTACTGGTCTGTAGTGGTCTGCTGTGCTGTCTGTACTGGTCTGTAGTGGTCTGCTGTGCTGTGAGTACTGGTCTGTAGTGGTCTGCTGTGCTGTGTGTACTGGTCTGTAGTGGTCTGCTGTGTGTACTGGTCTGTAGTGGTCTGCTGTGTGTACTGGTCTGTAGTGGTCTGCTGTGCTGTGTATACTGGTCTGTAGTGGTCTGCTGCGCTGTGTGTACTGATCTGTAGTGGTCTGCTGTGTGTACTGGTCTGTAGTGGTCCGCTGCGCTGTGTATACTGGTCTGTAGTGGTCTGCTGCCCTGTGTGTACTGGTCTATAGTGGTCTGCTGTGCTGTGTGTACTGGTCTGTAGTGGTCTGCTGTGCTGTGTGTAATGGTCTGTAGTGGTCTGCTGTGCTGTGTGTACTGATCTGTAGTGGTCTGCTGTGTGTACTGGTCTGTAGTGGTCTGCTGTGTGTACTGGTCTGTAGTAGTCTGCTGTGTGTACTGGTCTGTAGTGGTCTGCTGTGTGTACTGGTCTGTAGTGGTCTGCAGTGTGTACTGGTCTGTAGTGGTCTGCTTTGCTGTGTGTACTGGTCTGTAGTGGTCTGCTGTGTGTACTGGTCTGTAGGGGTCTGCTGTGTGTACTGGTCTGTAGTGGTCTGCTGTGTATACTGGTCTGTAGTGGTCTGCTGCCCTGTGTGTACTGGTCTGTAGTGGTCTTCTGTGTGTACTGGTCTGTAGTGGTCTGCTTTGCTGTGTGTACTGGTCTGTAGTGGTCTGATGTGCTGTGTGTACTGGTCTGTAGTGGTCTGCTGCGCTGTGTATACTTGTCTGTAGTGGTCTGCTGCCCTGTGTGTACTGGTCTATAGTGGTCTGCTGTGCTGTGTGTACTGGTCTGTAGTGGTCTGCTGTGCTGTGTGCACTGGTCTGTAGTGGTCTGCTGTGCTGTGTGTACTGGTCTGTAGTGGTCTGCTGAGTGTACTGGTCTGTAGTGGTCTGCTGTGTGTACTGGTCTGTAGTGGTCTGCTGTGTGTACTGGTCTGTAGTGGTCTGCTGTGCTGTGTACTGGTCTGTAGTGGTCTGCTGTGTGTACTGGTCTGTAGTGGTCTGCTGCGCTGTGTGTACTGGTCTGTAGTGGTCTGCTGTGTGTACTGGTCTGTAGTGGTCTGCTGTGCTGTGTACTGGTCTGTAGTGGTCTGCTGTGTGTACTGGTCTGTAGTGGTCTGCTGTGTGTACTGGTCTGTAGTGGTCTGCTTTGCTGTGTGTACTGGTCTGTAGTGGTCTGCTGTGTGTACTGGTCTGTAGTGGTCTGCTGTGCTGTGTGTACTGGTCTGTAGTGTTCTGCTGCGCTGTGTGTACTGGTCTGTAGTGGTCTGCTGCGCTGTGTATACTGGTCTGTAGTGGTCTGCTGTGCTGTGTGTACTGGTCTGTAGTGCTCTGCTGTGCTGTGTGTACCGGTCTGTAGTGGTCTGCTGTGCTTTGTGTACCGGTCTGTAGTGGTCTGCTGTGCTGTGTATACTGGTCTGTAGTGGTCTGCTGTGCTGTGTGTACTGGTCTGTAGTGGTCTGCTGTGCTGTGTGTACTGGTCTGTAGTGGTCTGCTGTGCTGTGTGTACTGGTCTGTAGTGGTCTACTGTGCTGTGTGTACTGGTCTGTAGTGGTCTGCTGTGCTGTGTGTAATGGTCTGTAGTGGTCTGCTGTGTGTACTGGTCTGTAGTGGTCTGCTGTGTGTACTGGTCTGTAGTGGTCTGCTGTGCTGTGTGAACTGGTCTGTAGTGGTCTGCTGTGCTGTGTATACTGGTCTGTAGTGGTCTGCTGCGCTGTGTGTACTGGTCTGTAGTGGTCTGCTCTGCTGTGTGTACTGGTCAGTAGTGGTGTGCTGCGCTGTGTATACTGGTCTGTAGTGGTCTGCTGCGCTGTGTGTACTGGTCTGTAGTGGTCTGCTGTGCTGTGTATACTGGTCTGTAGTGGTCTTCTGTGCTGTGTGTACTGGTCTGTAGTGGTCTGCTGTGCTGTGTGTACTGGTCTGTAGTGGTCTGCTGTGCTGTGTATACTGGTCTGTAGTGGTCTGCTGTGCTGTGTGTACTGGTCTGTAGTGGTCTGCTGTGCTGTGTGTACTGGTATGTAGTGGTCTGCTGTGCTGTGTGTACTGGTCTGTAGTGGTCTGCTGTGTGTACTGGTCTGTAGTGGTCTGCTGTGTGTACTGGTCTGTAGTGGTCTTCTGTGCTGTGTGTACTGGTCTGTAGTGGTCTGCTGTGTGTACTGGTCTGTAGTGGTCTGCTTTGCTGTGTGTACTGGTCTGTAGTGGTCTGCTGTGAAGTGTGAACTGGTCTGTAGTGGTCTGCTGTGCTGTGTGTACTGGTCTGTAGTGGTCTGCTGCGCTGTGTGTACTGGTCTGTAGTGGTCTGCTGTGCTGTGTGTACTGGTCAGTAGTGATGTGCTGCGCTGTGTATACTGGTCTGTAGTGGTCTGCTGTGCTGTGTGTACTGGTCTGTAGTGGTCTGCTGTGCTGTGTACTGGTCTGTAGTTGTCTGCTGTGTGTACTGGTCTGTAGTGGTCTGCTTTGCTGTGTGTACTGGTCTGTAGTGGTCTGCTGTGTGTACTGGTCTGTAGTGGTCTGCTTTGCTGTGTATACTGGTCTGTAGTGGTCTGCTGTGCTGTGTGTACTGGTCTGTAGTGGTCTGCTGTGCTGTGTGTACTGGTCTGTAGTGGTCTGCTGTGTGTACTGTTCTGTAGTGGTCTGCTGTGCTGTGTATACTGGTCTGTAGTGGTCTGCTGTGCTGTGTGTACTGGTCTGTAGTGGTCTGCTGTGCTGTGTGTACTGGTCTGTAGTGGTCTGCTGTGCTGTGTGTACTGGTCTGTAGTGGTCTGCTGTGTGTACTGGTCTGTAGTGGTCTGCTGTGTGTACTGGTCTGTAGTGGTCTGCTGTGTATACTGGTCTGTAGTGGTCTGCTGCCCTGTGTGTATTGGTCTGTAGTGGTCTGCTGTGCTGTGTGTACTGGTCTGTAGTGGTCTGATGTGCTGTGTGTACTGGTCTGTAGTGGTCTGCTGTGCTGTGTGTACTGGTCTGTAGTGGTCTGCTGTGCTGTGTGTACTGGTCTGTAGTGGTCTGCTGCGCTTTGTGTACTGGTCTGTAGTGGTCTGCTGTGTGTACTGGTCTGTAGTGGTCTGCTTTGCTGTGTGTAGTGGTCTGTAGTGTTCTGCTGTGTGTACTGGTCTGTAGTGGTCTGCTGTGTGTACTGGTCTGTAGTGGTCTGCTGTGTATACTGGTCTGTAGTGGTTTGTTGCCCTGTGTGTACTGGTCTGTAGTGGTCTGCTGTGCTGTGTGTACTGGTCTGTAGTGGTCTGATGTGCTGTGTGTACTGGTCTGTAGTGGTCTGCTGTGCTGTGTGTACTGGTCTGTAGTGGTCTGCTGTGCTGTGTGTACTGGTCTGCAGTGGTCTGCTGTGCTGTGTGTACTGGTCTGTAGTGGTCTGCTGTGCTGTGTGTACTGGTCTGTAGTGGTCTGCTGCGCTGTGTGCACTGGTCTGTAGTGGTCTGCTGCGCTGTGTGTACTGGTCTGTTTTGGTCTGCTGCGCTGTGTGTACTGGTCTGTAGTGGTCTGCTGTGCTGTGAGTACTGGTCTGTAGTGGTCTGCTGTGCTGTGTGTACTGGTCTGTAGTGGTCTGCTGTGCTGTGTGTACTGGTCTGTAGTGGTCTGCTGTGCTGTGTGTACTGGTCTGTAGTGGTCTGCTGTGTGTACTGGTCTGTAGTGGTCTGTTGTGTGTACTGGTCTGTAGTGGTCTGCTGTGCTGTGTGTACTGGTCTGTAGTGGTCTGCTGTGCTGTGTATACTGGTCTGTAGTGGTCTGCTGTGCTGTGTGTAGTGGTCTGCTGTGCTGTGTATTCTGGTCTGTAGTGGTCTGCTGCGCTGTGTGTACTGGTCTGTAGTGGTCTGCTGTGCTGTGTGTACTGGTCAGTAGTGGTGTGCTGCGCTGTGTATACTGGTGTGTAGTGGTCTGCTGTGCTGTGTGTACTGGTCTGTAGTGGTCTGCTGTGCTGTGTGTACTGGTCTGTAGTGGTCTGCTGTGCTGTGTGTACTGGTCTGTAGTGGTCTGCTGTTCTGTGTATACTGGTCTGTAGTGGTCTGCTGTGCTGTGTGTACTGGTCTGTAGTGGTCTGCTGTGCTGTGTGTACTGTCTGTAGTGGTCTGCTGTGCTGTGTGTACTGGTCTGTAGTGGTCTGCTGTGCTGTGTGTACTGGTCTGTAGTGGTCTGCTGTGCGTACTGGTCTGTAGTGGTCTGCTGTGCTGTGTGTACTGGTCTGTAGTGGTCTGCTGTGTATACTGGTCTGTAGTGGTCTGCTTTGTATACTGGTCTGTAGTTTTCTGCTGCCCTGTGTATACTGGTCTGTAGTGGTCTGCTGTGTATACTGGTTTGTAGTGGTCTGCTGTGCTGTGTGTACTGGTCTGTAGTGGTCTGCTGCCCTGTGTGTACTGACTGGTCTGTAGTGGTCTGCTGTGCTGTGTGTACTGGTCTGTAGTGGTCTGCTGTGTGTACTGGTCTGTAGTGGTCTGCTGTGCTGTGTGTACTGGTCTCTAGTGGTCTGCTGCCCTGTGTGTACTGGTCTGTAGTGGTCTGCTGTGCTGTGTGTACTGGTCTGTAGTGGTCTGCTGCGCTGTGTTTACTGGTCTGTAGTGGTCTGCTGTGCTGTGTACTGGTCTGTAGTGGTCTGCTGTGCTGTGTGTAGTGGTCTGCTGTGCTGTGTGTACTGGTCTGTAGTGGTCTGCTGTGTGTACTGGTCTGTAGTGGTCTGCTGTGCTGTGTGTACTGGTCTGTAGTGGTCTGCTGTGTATACTGGTCTGTAGTGGTCTGCTTTGTATACTGGTCTGTAGTTTTCTGCTGCCCTGTGTATACTGGTCTGTAGTGGTCTGCTGTGTATACTGGTTTGTAGTGGTCTGCTGTGCTGTGTGTACTGGTCTGTAGTGGTCTGCTGTGCTGTGTGTACTGGTCTGTAGTGGTCTGCTGCCCTGTGTGTACTGGTCTGTAGTTGTCTGCTGTGCTGTGTGTACTGGTCTGTAGTGGTCTGCTGCGCTGTGTGTACTGGTCTGTAGTGGTCTGCTGTGCTGTGTACTGGTCTGTAGTGGTCTGCTGTGCTGTGTGTACTCGTCTGTAGTGGTCTGCTGTGCTGTGTGTACTGGTCTGTAGTGGTCTGCTGTGCTGTGTGTACTGGTATGTAGTGGTCTGCTGTGCTGTGTGTACTCTTCTGTAGTGGTCTGCTGTGCTGTGTGTACTGGTCTGTAGTAGTCTGCTGTGCTGTGTGTACTGGTCTGTAGTGGTCTGCTGTGCTGTGTACTGGTCTGTAGTGGTCTGCTGTGTGTACTGGTCTGTAGTGGTCTGCTGTGTGTACTGGTCTGTAGTGGTCTGCTGTGTGTACTGGTCTGTAGTGGTCTGCTGTGCTGTGTGTACTGGTCTGTAGTGGTCTGCTGTGTGTACTGGTCTGTAGTGGTCTGCTGTGTGTACTGGTCTGTAGTGGTCTGCTGTGTGTACTGGTCTGTAGTGGTCTGCTGTGTATACTGGTCTGTAGTGGTCTGCTGTGTATACTGGTCTGTAGTGGTCTGCTGTGCTGTGTGTACTGGTCTGTAGTGGTCTGCTGCCCTGTGTGTACTGGTCTGTAGTGGTCTGCTGTGCTGTGTGTACTGGTCTGTAGTGGTCTGCTGTGCTGTGTGTACTGGTCTGTATTTGTCTGCTGCGCTGTGTATACTGGTCTGTAGTGGTGTGCTGTGCTGTGTGTACTGGTCTCTAGTGGTCTGCTGCGCTGTGTGTACTGGTCTGTAGTGGTCTGCTGCGCTGTGTGTACTGGTCTGTAGTGGTGTGCTGTGTGTACTGGTCTGTAGTGGTCTGCTGTGCTGTGTGTACTGGTCTGTAGTGGTCTGCTGTGCTGTGTGTACTGGTCTGTAGTGGTCTGCTGTGCTGTGTGTACTGGTATGTAATGGTCTGCTGTGCTGTGTGTACTGGTCTGTAGTGGTCTGCTGTGCTGTGTGTACTGGTCTGTAGTGGTCTGCTGTGCTGTGTGTACTGGTCTGTAGTGGTGTGCTGTGCTGTGTGTACTGGTCTGTAGTGGTCTGCTGTGCTGTGTGTACTGGTCTGTAGTGGTCTGATGTGCTGTGTGTACTGGTCTGTAGTGGTCTGCTGCGCTGTGTGTACTGGTCTGTAGTGGTGTGCTGTGTGTACTGGTCTGTAGTGGTCTGCTGCGCTGTGTATACTGGTCTGTAGTGGTCTGCTGCGCTGTGTATACTGGTCTGTAGTGGTCTGCTGCGCTGTGTGTACTGGTCTGTAGTGGTCTTCTGCGCTGTGTGTACTGGTCTGTAGTGGTCTGCTGCGCTGTGTGTACTGCTCTGTAGTGGTCTGCTGCGCTGTGTGTACTGGTCTGTAGTGGTCTGCTGCGCTGTGTGTACTGGTCTGTAGTGGTCTGCTGTGCTGTGTGTACTGGTGTGTAGTGGTGTGCTGTGTGTACTGGTCTGTAGGGGTCTGCTGCGCTGTGTGTACTGGTCTGTAGTGGTCTGCTGTGCTGGGTGTACTGGTCTGCAGATCAGCCTCCTGTCCATTAGCACCCCTAGTGTTGTCCCTAGGAACTGTGTCCTTATTGTAATGAGTGTAGTGGATGGAGATCCAGTGCTGTATGCAATAATAATGCGGTGTACCACAAAGGATTAATAAGAGCCACGAGGAGCAGGACAGGCGGCCATCTTTATGAGGTCTTCCACTCACACAGAAACTTCTAGAACTTTCTCTTAGACTTTGTAGTTCCTAGATCTCTGTTTGTGAAGCCCAGAGACAGTGGCCTATACATAGCTAGTCCTGCAGTCAGCTGAGGGATTGTTACAATGTATCCAGTCTAGACATGCTCAGAGAGACTGATACATTGTAAAAAACTATCAGAGAGATCTGTTCAACTGCTGCTGAAATTGTTCAGTTAGAAATGATACAAGTGTAACAACCCCTCAGCTGAGAGCAGGACGAGCTGTGTACTAGATTGTTACATTGTATCAGTCTCTCAGAGTATTATGTAGACAGGATACAGTTGTAACAACCCCTCATCTTTGTACAGGTTTCTGCCTTTAGATGTTCACGCCGTGTGAGGAAGTGAAACATGAGTTCTGTGAAGTTTCCGGTTATGGTCACTTTTACTGGAGGTTTGGAGATGTGTCGCCCCTCTGCCCTGTGTGTACTGGTCTGTAGTGGTCTGCTGTGTATACTGGTCTGTAGTGGTCTGCTGCCCTGTGTGTACTGGTCTGTAGTGGTCTGCTGTGCTGTGTGTACTGGTCTGTAGTGGTCTGCTGCCCTGTGTGTACTGGTCTGTAGTGGTCTGCTGTGCTGTGTGTACTGGTCTGTAGTGGTCTGCTGCCCTGTGTGTACTGGTCTGTAGTGGTCTGCTGTGCTGTGTGTACTGGTCTGTAGTGGTCTGCTGTGTGTACTGGTCTGTAGTGGTCTGCTTTGCTGTGTGTACTGGTCTGTAGTGGTCTGCTGTGTGTACTGGTCTGTAGTGGTGTGCTGTGCTGTGTGTACTGGTCTGTAGTGTTCTGCTGCGCTGTGTGTACTGGTCTGTAGTGGTCTGCTGTGTATACTGGTCTGTAGTGGTCTGCTACCCTGTGTGTACTGGTCTGTAGTGGTCTGCTGTGTGTACTGGTCTGTAGTGGTCTGCTGTGCTGTGTGTACTGGTCTGTAGTGGTGTGCTGTGCTGTGTGTACTGGTCTGTAGTGGTCTGCTGTGCTGTGTGTACTGGTCTGTAGTGGTCTGCTGTGCTGTGTGTACTGGTCTGTAGTGGTCTGCTGTGCTGTGTGTACTGGTCTGTAGTGGTCTGCTGCGCTGTGTGTACTGGTCTGTAGTGGTCTGCTGCGCTGTGTGTACTGGTCTGTAGTGGTCTGCTGTGCTGTGTGTACTGGTCTGTAGTGGTCTGCTGTACTGTGTGTACTGGTCTGTAGTGGTCTGCTGCCCTGTGTGTACTGGTCTGTAGTGGTCTGCTGCCCTGTGTGTACTGGTCTGTAGTGGTCTGATTTGCTGTATGTACTGGTCTGTAGTGGTCTGCTGTGTATACTGGTCTGTAGTGGTCTGTGTATACTGGTCTGTAGTGGTCTTCTGTGCTGTGTGTACTGGTCTGTAGTTGTCTGCTGTGCTGTGTGTACTGGTCTGTAGTGGTCTGCTGTGCTGTGTGTACTGGTCTGTAGTGGTCTGCTGTGTGTACTGGTCTGTAGTGGTCTGCTGTGCTGTGTGTACTGGTCTGTAGTGGTGTGCTGTGTGTAATGGTCTGTAATGGTCTGCTGCGCTGTGTATACTGGTCTGTAGTGGTCTGCTGCCCTGTGTGTACTGGTCTATAGTGGTCTGCTGTGCTGTGTGTACTGGTCTGTAGTGGTCTGCTGTGCTGTGTGTACTGGTCTGTAGTGGTCTGCTGTGCTGTGTGTACTGGTCTGTAGTGGTCTGCTGTGCTGTGTGTACTGGTCTGTAGTGGTCTGCTGTGTGTACTGGTCTGTAGTGGTCTGCTGTGTGTACTGGTCTGTAGTGGTCTGCTGTGCTGTGTGTACTGGTCTGTAGTGGTCTGCTTTGCTGTGTGTACTGGTCTGTTGTGGTCTGCTTTGCTGTGTGTACTGGTCTGTAGTGGTCTGCTGTGTGTACTGGTGTGTACTGGTCTGCTGTGTATACTTGTCTGTAGTGGTCTGCTGCCCTGTGTGTACTGGTCTGTAGTGGTCTGCTGTGCTGTGTGTACTGGTCTGTAGTGGTCTGATGTGCTGTGTGTACTGGTCTGTAGTGGTCTGCTGTGCTGTGTGTACTGGTCTGTAGTTTTCTGCTTTGCTGTGTGTACTGGTCTGTAGTGGTCTGATGTGTATACTGGTCTGTAGTGGTGTGCAGTGCTGTATGTACTGGTCTGTAGTGGTCTGCTGTGCTGTCTGTACTGGTCTGTAGTGGTCTGCTGTGCTGTGTCTACTGGTCTGTAGTGGTCTGCTGTGTGTACTGGTCTGTAGTGGTCTGCTGTGCTGTGTGTGCTGGTCTGTAGTGGTGTGCGGTGCTGTGTGTACTGGTCTGTAGTGGTGTGCTGTGCTGTGTGTACTGGTCTGTAGTGGTCTGCTGTGCTGTGTGTACTGGTCTGTAGTGGTGTGCTGTGCTGTGTGTACTGGTCTGAAGTGGTGTGCTGTGCTGTGTGTACTGGTCTGTAGTGGTCTGCTGTGCTGTTTGTACTGGTCTGTAGTGGTCTGCTGTGTGTACTGGTCTGTAGTGGTCTGCTGTGTGTACTGGTCTGTAGTGGTCTGCTGTGTGTACTGGTCTGTAGTGGTCTGCTGTGCTGTGTGTACTGGTCTGTAGTGGTCTGCTGTGTGTACTGGTCTGTAGTGGTCTGCTTTGCTGTTTGTACTGGTCTGTAGTGGTCTGCTGTGTGTACTGGTCAAGTAGTGGTCTGCTGTGTGTACTGGTGTGTAGTGGTCTGCTGTGTATACTGGTCTGTAGTGGTCTGCTGCCCTGTGTGTACTGGTCTGTAGTGGTCTGCTGTGTGTACTGGTCTGTAGTGGTCTGCTGTGTATACTGGTCTGTAGTGGTCTGCTTTGCTGTGTGTACTGGTCTGTAGTGGTCTGCTGTGTGTACTGGTCTGTAGTGGTCTGCTGTGTGTACTGGTCTGTAGTGGTCTGCTGTGTATACTGGTCTGTAGTGGTCTGCTGCCCTGTGTGTACTGGTCTGTAGTGGTCTGCTCTGCTGTGTGTACTGGTCTGTAGTGGTCTGATGTGCTGTGTGTACTGGTCTGTAGTGGTCTGCTGTGCTGTGTGTACTGTTCTGTAGTGGTCTGCTGTGCTGTGTGTACTGGTCTGTAGTGGTCTGCTGTGCTGTGTGTACTGGTCTGTAGTGGTCTGCTGCGCTGTGTGTACTGGTCTGTAGTGGTCTTCTGTGCTGTGTATACTGGTCTGTAGTGGTCTGCTGTGCTGTGTGTACTGGTCTGTAGTGGTCTGCTGTGCTGTGTGTACTGGTCTGTAGTGGTCTGCTGTGTGTACTGGTCTGTAGTGGTCTGCTGTGTATACTGGTCTGTAGTGGTCTGCTGTGCTGTGTATACTGGTCTGTAGTGGTCTGCTGTGCTGTGTGTACTGGTCTGTAGTGGTCTGCTGTGCTGTGTGTACTGGTCTGTAGTGGTCTGCTGTGCTGTGTGTACTGGTCTGTAGTGGTCTGCTGTGTGTACTGGTCTGTAGTGGTCTGCTGTGTGTACTGGTCTGTAGTGGTCTGCTGTGTATACTGGTCTGTAGTGGTCTGCTGCCCTGTGTGTATTGGTCTGTAGTGGTCTGCTGTGCTGTGTGTACTGGTCTGTAGTGGTCTGATGTGCTGTGTGTACTGGTCTGTAGTGGTCTGCTGTGCTGTGTGTACTGGTCTGTAGTGGTCTGCTGTGCTGTGTGTACTGGTCTGTAGTGGTCTGCTGCGCTGTGTGTACTGGTCTGTAGTGGTCTGCTGTGTGTACTGGTCTGTAGTGGTCTGTTTTGCTGTGTGTACTGGTCTGTAGTGGTCTGCTGTGTGTACTGGTCTGTCGTGGTCTGCTGTGTGTACTGGTCTGTAGTGGTCTGCTGTGTATACTGGTCTGTAGTGGTCTGCTGCCCTGTGTGTACTGGTCTGTAGTGGTCTGCTGTGCTGTGTGTACTGGTCTGTAGTGGTCTGATGTGCTGTGTGTACTGGTCTGTAGTGGTCTGCTGTGCTGTGTTCTACTGGTCTGTAGTGGTCTGCTGTGCTGTGTGTACTGGTCTGCAGTGGTCTGCTGTGCTGTGTGTACTGGTCTGTAGTGGTCTGCTGTGCTGTGTGTACTGGTCTGTAGTGGTCTGCTGCGCTGTGTGTACTGGTCTGTAGTGGTCTGCTGCGCTGTGTGTACTGGTCTGTAGTGGTCTGCTGCGCTGTGTGTACTGGTCTGTAGTGGTCTGCTGCGCTGTGTGTACTGGTCTGTAGTGGTCTGCTGCGCTGTGAGTACTGGTCTGTAGTGGTCTGCTATGCTGTGTGTACTGGTCTGTAGTGGTCTGCTGTGCTGTGTGTACTGGTCTGTAGTGGTCTGCTGTGTGTACTGGTCTGTAGTGGTCTGCTGTGCTGTGTGTACTGGTCTGTAGTGGTCTGCTGTGCTGTGTGTACTGGTCTGTAGTGGTCTGCTGTGCTGTGTGTACTGGTCTGTAGTGGTCTGCTGTGTGTACTGGTCTGTAGTGGTTTGCTGTGCTGTGTATACTGGTCTGTAGTGGTCTGCTCTGCTGTGTGTACTGGTCAGTAGTGGTCTGCTGTGCTGTGTGTACTGGTCTGTAGTGGTCTGCTGTGCTGTGTGAACTGGTCTGTAGTGGTTTGCTGTGCTGTGTATACTGGTCTGTAGTGGTCTGCTCTGCTGTGTGTACTGGTCAGTAGTGGTCTGCTGTGCTGTGTGAACTGGTCTGTAGTGGTTTGCTGTGCTGTGTATACTGGTCTGTAGTGGTCTGCTGTGCTGTGTGTACTGGTCTGTAGTGGTCTGCTGTGCTGTGTGTACTGGTCTGTAGTGGTCTGCTGCGCTGTGTATTCTGGTCTGTAGTGGTCTGCTGCGCTGTGTGTACTGGTCTGTAGTGGTCTGCTCTGCTGTGTGTACTGGTCAGTAGTGGTCTGCTGCGCTGTGTGTACTGGTCTGTAGTGGTCTGCTGCGCTGTGTATACTGGTCTGTAGTGGTCTGCTGTGCTGTGTGTACTGGTCTGTAGTGGTCTGCTGTGCTGTGTGTACTGGTCTGTAGTGGTCTGCTGTGCTGTGTGTACTGGTCTGTAGTGGTCTGCTGTGCTGTGTATACTGGTCTGTAGTGGTCTGCTGTGCTGTGTGTACTGGTCTGTAGTGGTCTGCTGTGCTGTGTGTACTGGTCTGTAGTGGTCTGCTGTGCTGTGTGTACTGGTCTGTAGTGGTCTGCTGTGCTGTGTGTACTGGTCTGTAGTGGTCTGCTGTGCTGTGTGTACTGGTCTGTAGTGGTCTGCTGTGCTGTGTGTACTGGTCTGTAGTGGTCTGCTGTGTGTACTGGTCTGTAGTGGTCTGCTGTGCTGTGTGTACTGGTCTGTAGTGGTCTGCTGTGCTGTGTATACTGGTCTGTAGTGGTCTGCTGCACTGTGTGTACTGGTCTGTAGTGGTCTGCTGTGTGTACTGGTTTGTAGTGGTCTGGTGCGCTGTGTATACTGGTCTGTAGTGGTCTGCTGCCCTGTGTGTACTGGTCTATAGTGGTCTGCTGTGCTGTGTGTACTGGTCTGTAGTGGTCTGCTGTGCTTTGTGTAATGGTCTGTAGTGGTCTGCTGTGCTGTGTGTACTGGTCTGTAGTGGTCTGCTGTGTGTACTGGTCTGTAGTGGTCTGCTGCCCTGTGTGTACTGGTCTGTAGTGGTCTGCTGTGCTGTGTGTACTGGTCTGTAGTGGTCGGCTGTGCTGTGTATACTGGTCTGTAGTGGTCTGCTGTGCTGCGTGTACTGGTCTGTAGTGGTCTGCTGTGCTGCGTGTACTGGTCTGTAGTGGTCTGCTGTGCTGTGTGTACTGGTCTGTAGTGGTCTGCTGTGCTGTGTGTACTGGTCTGTAGTGGTCTGCTGTGCTGTGTGTACTGGTCTGTAGTGGTCTGCTGTGCTGTGTGTACTGGTCTGTAGTGGTCTGCTGTGTGTACTGGTCTGTAGTGGTCTGCTGTGTGTACTGGTCTGTAGTGGTCTGCTGTGCTGTGTGTACTGGTCTGTAGTGGTCTGCTGTGCTGTGTATACTGGTCTGTAGTGGTCTGCTGCGCTGTGTGTACTGGTCTGTAGTGGTCTGCTGTGTGTACTGGTCTGTAGTGGTCCGCTGCGCTGTGTATACTGGTCTGTAGTGGTCTGCTGCCCTGTGTGTACTGGTCTATAGTGGTCTGCTGTGCTGTGTGTACTGGTCTGTAGTGGTCTGCAGTGCTGTGTGTAATGGTCTGTAGTGGTCTGCTGTGCTGTGTGTAGTGGTCTGTGTGTACTGGTCTGTAGTGGTCTGCTGTGTGTACTGGTCTGTAGTAGTCTGCTGTGTGTACTGGTCTGTAGTGGTCTGCTGTGCTGTGTGTACTGGTCTGTAGTGGTCTGGTGGTCTGCTGTGTGCACTGGTCTGTAGTGGTCTGCTTTGCTGTGTGTACTGGTCTGTAGTGGTCTGCTGTGTGTACTGGTCTGTAGTGGTCTGCTGTGTGTACTGGTCTGTAGTGGTCTGCTGTGTATACTGGTCTGTAGTGGTCTGCTGCCCTGTGTGTACTGGTCTGTAGTGGTCTTCTGTGTGTACTGGTCTGTAGTGGTCTGCTTTGCTGTGTGTACTGGTCTGTAGTGGTCTGCTGTGTGTACTGGTCTGTAGTGGTCTGCTGCCCTGTGTGTACTGGTCTATAGTGGTCTGCTGTGCTGTGTGTACTGGTCTGTAGTGGTCTCCTGTGCTGTGTGCACTGGTCTGTAGTGGTCTGCTGTGCTGTGTGTACTGGTCTGTAGTGGTCTGCTGTGTGTACTGGTCTGTAGTGGTCTGCTGTGTGTACTGGTCTGTAGTGGTCTGCTGTGTGTACTGGTCTGTAGTGGTCTGTTGTGCTGTGTACTGGTCTGTAGTGGTCTGCTGTGTGTACTGGTCTGTAGTGGTCTGCTGTGTGTACTGGTCTGTAGTGGTCTGCTGTGCTGTGTGTACTGGTCTGTAGTGGTCTGCTGTGCTGTGTATACTGGTCTGTAGTGGTCTGCTGCGCTGTGTGTACTGGTCTGTAGTGGTCTGCTGTGTGTACTGGTCTGTAGTGGTCCGCTGCGCTGTGTATACTGGTCTGTAGTGGTCTGCTGCCCTGTGTGTACTGGTCTATAGTGGTCTGCTGTGCTGTGTGTACTGGTCTGTAGTGGTCTGCAGTGCTGTGTGTAATGGTCTGTAGTGGTCTGCTGTGCTGTGTGTAGTGGTCTGTGTGTACTGGTCTGTAGTGGTCTGCTGTGTGTACTGGTCTGTAGTAGTCTGCTGTGTGTACTGGTCTGTAGTGGTCTGCTGTGCTGTGTGTACTGGTCTGTAGTGGTCTGGTGGTCTGCTGTGTGCACTGGTCTGTAGTGGTCTGCTTTGCTGTGTGTACTGGTCTGTAGTGGTCTGCTGTGTGTACTGGTCTGTAGTGGTCTGCTGTGTGTACTGGTCTGTAGTGGTCTGCTGTGTATACTGGTCTGTAGTGGTCTGCTGCCCTGTGTGTACTGGTCTGTAGTGGTCTTCTGTGTGTACTGGTCTGTAGTGGTCTGCTTTGCTGTGTGTACTGGTCTGTAGTGGTCTGCTGTGTGTACTGGTCTGTAGTGGTCTGCTGCGCTGTGTATACTTGTCTGTAGTGGTCTGCTGCCCTGTGTGTACTGGTCTATAGTGGTCTGCTGTGCTGTGTGTACTGGTCTGTAGTGGTCTCCTGTGCTGTGTGCACTGGTCTGTAGTGGTCTGCTGTGCTGTGTGTACTGGTCTGTAGTGGTCTGCTGTGTGTACTGGTCTGTAGTGGTCTGCTGTGTGTACTGGTCTGTAGTGGTCTGCTGTGTGTACTGGTCTGTAGTGGTCTGTTGTGCTGTGTACTGGTCTGTAGTGGTCTGCTGTGTGTACTGGTCTGTAGTGGTCTGCTGCGCTGTGTGTACTGGTCTGTAGTGGTCTGCTGTGTGTACTGGTCTGTAGTGGTCTGCTGTGCTGTGTACTGGTCTTTAGTGGTCTGCTGTGTGTACTGGTCTGTAGTGGTCTGCTTTGCTGTGTGTACTGGTCTTTAGTGGTCTGCTGTGTGTACTGGTCTGTAGTGGTCTGCTGTGCTGTGTGTACTGGTCTGTAGTGGTCTGCTGCGCTGTGTGTACTGGTCTGTAGTGGTCTGCTGCGCTGTGTATACTGGTCTGTAGTGGTCTGCTGTGCTGTGTGTACCGGTCTGTAGTGGTCTGCTGTGCTGTGTGTACCGGTCTGTAGTGGTCTGCTGCGCTGTGTGTACCGGTCTGTAGTGGTCTGCTGTGCTTTGTGTACCGGTCTGTAGTGGTCTGCTGTGCTGTGTATACTGGTCTGTAGTGGTCTGCTGTGCTGTGTGTACTGGTCTGTAGTGGTCTGCTGTGCTGTGTGTACTGGTCTGTAGTGGTCTGCTGTGCTGTGTGTACTGGTCTGTAGTGGTCTACTGTGCTGTGTGTACTGGTCTGTAGTGGTCTGCTGTGCTGTGTGTAATGGTCTGCAGTGGTCTGCTGTGTGAACTGGTCTGTAGTGGTCTGCTGTGCTGTGTGAACTGGTCTGTAGTGGTCTGCTGTGCTGTGTATACTGGTCTGTAGTGGTCTGCTGCGCTGTGTGTACTGGTCTGTAGTGGTCTGCTCTGCTGTGTGTACTGGTCAGTAGTGGTCTGCTGCGCTGTGTGTACTGGTCTGTAGTGGTCTGCTGCGCTGTGTATACTGGTCTGTAGTGGTCTTCTGTGCTGTGTGTACTGGTCTGTAGTGGTCTGCTGTGTGTACTGGTCTGTAGTGGTCTGCTTTGCTGTGTGTACTGGTCTGTAGTGGTCTGCTGTGCTGTGTATACTGGTCTGTAGTGGTCTGCTGCGCTGTGTGTACTGGTCTGTAGTGGTCTGCTGTGCTGTGTGTACTGGTCAGTAGTGATGTGCTGCGCTGTGTATACTGGTCTGTAGTGGTCTGCTGTGCTGTGTGTACTGGTCTGTAGTGGTCTGCTGTGCTGTGTATACTGGTCTGTAGTGGTCTGCTGTGCTGTGTGTACTGGTCTGTAGTGATCTGCTGTGCTGTGTGTACTGGTCTGTAGTGGTCTGCTGTGCTGTGTGTACTGGTCTGTAGTGGTCTGCTGTGCTGTGTATACTGGTCTGTAGTGGTCTGCTGTGCTGTGTGTACTGGTCTGTAGTGGTCTGCTGTGCTGTGTGTACTGGTCTGTAGTGGTCTGCTGTGCTGTGTGTACTGGTCTGTAGTGGTCTTCTGTGCTGTGTGTACTGGTCTGTAGTGGTCTGCTGTGTGTACTGGTCTGTAGTGGTCTGCTGTGTGTACTGGTCTGTAGTGGTCTGCTGTGCTGTGTGTACTGGTCTGTAGTGGTCTGCTGTGTGTACTGGTCTGTAGTGGTCTGCTTTGCTGTGTGTACTGGTCTGTAGTGGTCTGCTGCGCTGTGCATACTGGTCTGTAGTGGTCTGCTGCCCTGTGTGTACTGGTCTGTAGTGGTCTGCTGTGCTGTGTGTACTGGTCTGTAGTGGTCTGCTGTGTGTACTGGTCTGTAGTGGTCTGCTGCGCTGTGCATACTGGTCTGTAGTGGTCTGCTGCCCTGTGTGTACTGGTCTATAGTGGTCTGCTGTGCTGTGTGTACTGGTCTGTAGTGGTCTGCTGTGTGTACTGGTCTGTAGTGGTCTGCTGTGCTGTGTGTACTGGTCTGTAGTGGTCTGCTGTGTGTACTGGTCTGTAGTGGTCTGCTGTGCTGTGTGTACTGGTCTGTAGTGGTCTGCTGTGTGTACTGGTCTGTAGTGGTCTGCTGTGCTGTGTGTACTGGTCTGTAGTGGTCTGCTGTGTGTACTGGGCTGTAGTGGTCTGCTGCGCTGTGCATACTGGTCTGTAGTGGTCTGCTGCCCTGTGTGTACTGGTCTATAGTGGTCTGCTGTGCTGTGTGTACTGGTCTGTAGTGGTCTGCTGTGTGTACTGGTCTGTAGTGGTCTGCTGTGCTGTGTGTACTGGTCTGTAGTGGTCTGCTGTGTGTACTGGTCTGTAGTGGTCTGCTGTGCTGTGTGTACTGGTCTGTAGTGGTCTGCTGTGTGTACTGGTCTGTAGTGGTCTGCTGCCCTGTGTGTACTGGTCTGTAGTGGTCTGCTGTGTATACTGGTCTGTAGTTGTCTGCTGCCCTGTGTGTACTGGTCTGTAGTGGTGTGCTGTGCTGTGTGTACTGGTCTGTAGTGGTCTGCTGTGTGTACTGGTCTATAGTGGTCTGCTGTCCTGTGTGTACTGGTCTGTAGTGGTCTGCTGTGCTGTGTGTACTGGTCTGTAGTGGTCTGCTGCGCTGTGTGTACTGGTCTGTAGTGGTCTGCTGCGCTGTGTGTACTGGTCTGTAGTGGTCTGCTGCGCTGTGTATACTGGTCTGTAGTGGTGTGCTGTGCTGTGTGTACTGGTCTGTAGTGGTCTGCTGTGTGTACTGGTCTGTAGTGGTCTGCTGTGCTGTGTGTACTGGTCTGTAGTGGTCTGATGTGTATACTGGTGTGTAGTGGTGTGCTGTGCTGTATGTACTGGTCTGTAGTGGTCTGCTGTGCTGTGTGTACTGGTCTGTAGTGGTCTGCTGTGCTGTGTGTACTGGTCTGTAGTGGTCTGCTGTGCTGTGTGTACTGGTCTGTAGTGGTCTGCTGTGCTGTGTGTACTGGTCTGTAGTGGTCTGCTGTGCTGTTTATACTGGTCTGTAGTGGTGTGCTGTGCTGTGTGTACTGGTCTGTAGTGGTCTGCTGTGCTGTGTGTACTGGTCTGTAGTGGTCTGCTGTGCTGTGTGTACTGGTCTGTAGTGGTCTGCTGTGCTGTGTGTACTGGTCTGTAGTGGTCTGCTGTGTATACTGGTCTGTAGTGGTCTGCTGTGCTGTGTGTACTGGTCTGTAGTGGTCTGCTGTGCTGTGTGTACTGGTCTGTAGTGGTCTGCTGTGCTGTGTGTACTGGTCTGTAGTGGTCTGCTGTGCTGTGTGTACTGGTCTGTAGTGGTCTGCTGTGCTGTGTGTACTGGTCTGTAGTGGTCTGCTGCGCTGTGTGTACTGGTCTGTAGTGGTCTGCTGCGCTGTGTGTACTGGTCTGTAGTGGTCTGCTGTGCTGTGTGTACTGGTCTGTAGTGGTCTGCTGTGTATACTGGTCTGTAGTGGTCTGTGTATACTGGTCTGTAGTGGTCTTCTGTGCTGTGTGTACTGGTCTGTAGTTGTCTGCTGTGCTGTGTGTACTGGTCTGTAGTGGTCTGCTGTGCTGTGTGTACTGGTCTGTAGTGGTCTGCTGTGTGTACTGGTCTGTAGTGGTCTGCTGTACTGTGTGTACTGGTCTGTAGTGGTGTGCTGTGTGTACTGGTCTGTAATGGTCTGCTGCGCTGTGTATACTGGTCTGTAGTGGTCTGCTGCCCTGTGTGTACTGGTCTATAGTGGTCTGCTGTGCTGTGTGTACTGGTCTGTAGTGGTCTGCTGTGCTGTGTGTACTGGTCTGTAGTGGTCTGCTGTGCTGTGTGTACTGGTCTGTAGTGGTCTGCTGTGCTGTGTGTACTGGTCTGTAGTGGTCTGCTGTGTGTACTGGTCTGTAGTGGTCTGCTGTGTGTACTGGTCTGTAGTGGTCTGCTGTGTGTACTGGTCTGTAGTGGTCTGCTGTGCTGTGTGTACTGGTCTGTAGTGGTCTGCTTTGCTGTGTGTACTGGTCTGTTGTGGTCTGCTTTGCTGTGTGTACTGGTCTGTAGTGGTCTGCTGTGTGTACTGGTGTGTAGTGGTCTGCTGTGTGTACTGGTCTGTAGTGGTCTGCTGCGCTGTGTGTACTGGTCTGTAGTGGTCTGATGTGTATACTGGTCTGTAGTGGTGTGCTGTGCTGTATGTACTGGTCTGTAGTGGTCTGCTGTGCTGTCTGTACTGGTCTGTAGTGGTCTGCTGTGCTGTGTCTACTGGTCTGTAGTGGTCTGCTGTGTGTACTGGTCTGTAGTGGTCTGCTGTGCTGTGTGTGCTGGTCTGTAGTGGTGTGCGGTGCTGTGTGTACTGGTCTGTAGTGGTCTGCTGTGCTGTGTGTACTGGTCTGTAGTGGTCTGCTGTGCTGTGTGTACTGGTCTGTAGTGGTCTGCTGTGCTGTGTGTACTGGTCTGTAGTGGGCTGCTGTGCTGTGTGTACTGGTCTGTAGTGGTCTGCTGTGCTGTGTGTACTGGTCTGTAGTGGTGTGCTGTGCTGTGTGTACTGGTCTGAAGTGGTGTGCTGTGCTGTGTGTACTGGTCTGTAGTGGTCTGCTGTGTGTACTGGTCTGTAGTGGTCTTCTGTGTGTACTGGTCTGTAGTGGTCTGCTGTGTGTACTGGTCTGTAGTGGTCTGCTGTGTGTACTGGTCTGTAGTGGTCTGCTTTGCTGTGTATACTGGTCTGTAGTGGTCTGCTGTGTGTACTGGTCTGTAGTTGTCTGCTTTGCTGTGTGTACTGGTCTGTAGTGGTCTGCTGTGTGTACTGGTCTGTAGTGGTCTGCTGCGCTGTGTATACTGGTCTGTAGTGGTCTGCTGCCCTGTGTGTACTGGTCTATAGTGGTCTGCTGTGCTGTGTGTATTGGTCTGTAGTGGTCTGGTGTGCTGTGTGTACTGGTCTGTAGTGGTCTGCTGTGCTGTTTGTACTGGTCTGTAGTGGTCTGCTGTGTGTACTGGTCTGTAGTGGTCTGCTGTGTGTACTGGTCTGTAGTGGTCTGCTGTGTGTACTGGTCTGTAGTGGTCTGCTGTGCTGTGTGTACTGGTCTGTAGTGGTCTGCTGTGTGTACTGGTCTGTAGTGGTCTGCTTTGCTGTTTGTACTGGTCTGTAGTGGTCTGCTGTGTGTACTGGTCAAGTAGTGGTCTGCTGTGTGTACTGGTGTGTAGTGGTCTGCTGTGTATACTGGTCTGTAGTGGTCTGCTGCCCTGTGTGTACTGGTCTGTAGTGGTCTGCTGTGCTGTGTTTACTGGTCTGTAGTGGTCTGATGTGCTGTGTGTACTGGTCTGTAGTGGTCTGCTGTGCTGTGTGTACTGGTCTGTAGTGGTCTGCTGTGCTGTGTGTACTGGTCTGTAGTGGTCTGCTGCGCTGTGTGTACTGGTCTGTAGTGGTCTGCTGTGCTGTGTGTACTGGTCTGTAGTGGTCTGCTGCGCTGTGTGTACTTGTCTGTAGTGGTCTGCTGTGTGTACTGGTCTGTAGTGGTCTGCTTTGCTGTGTGTACTGGTCTGTAGTGGTCTGCTGTGTGTACTGGTCTGTAGTGGTCTGCTTTGCTGTGTGTACTGGTCTGTAGTGGTCTGCTGTGTGTACTGGTCTGTAGTGGTCTGCTGTGTGTACTGGTCTGTAGTGGTCTGCTGTGTATACTGGTCTGTAGTGGTCTGCTGCCCTGTGTGTACTGGTCTGTAGTGGTCTGCTCTGCTGTGTGTACTGGTCTGTAGTGGTCTGATGTGCTGTGTGTACTGGTCTGTAGTGGTCTGCTGTGCTGTGTGTACTGTTCTGTAGTGGTCTGCTGTGCTGTGTGTACTGGTCTGTAGTGGTCTGCTGTGCTGTGTGTACTGGTCTGTAGTGGTCTGCTGCGCTGTGTGTACTGGTCTGTAGTGGTCTGCTGTGCGGTGTATACTGGTCTGTAGTGGTCTGCTGTGCTGTGTGTACTGGTCTGTAGTGGTCTGCTGTGCTGTGTGTACTGGTCTGTAGTGGTCTGCTGTGTGTACTGGTCTGTAGTGGTCTGCTGTGTGTACTGGTCTGTAGTGGTCTGCTGTGCTGTGTATACTGGTCTGTAGTGGTCTGCTGTGCTGTGTGTACTGGTCTGTAGTGGTCTGCTGTGCTGTGTGTACTGGTCTGTAGTGGTCTGCTGTGCTGTGTGTACTGGTCTGTAGTGGTCTGCTGTGTGTACTGGTCTGTAGTGGTCTGCTGTGTGTACTGGTCTGTAGTGGTCTGCTGTGTATACTGGTCTGTAGTGGTCTGCTGCCCTGTGTGTATTGGTCTGTAGTGGTCTGCTGTGCTGTGTGTACTGGTCTGTAGTGGTCTGATGTGCTGTGTGTACTGGTCTGTAGTGGTCTGCTGTGCTGTGTGTACTGGTCTGTAGTGGTCTGCTGTGCTGTGTGTACTGGTCTGTAGTGGTCTGCTGCGCTGTGTGTACTGGTCTGTAGTGGTCTGCTGTGTGTACTGGTCTGTAGTGGTCTGTTTTGCTGTGTGTACTGGTCTGTAGTGGTCTGCTGTGTGTAATGGTCTGTAGTGGTCTGCTTTGCTGTGTGTAGTGGTCTGTAGTGGTCTGCTGTGTGTACTGGTCTGTCGTGGTCTGCTGTGTGTACTGGTCTGTAGTGGTCTGCTGTGTATACTGGTCTGTAGTGGTCTGCTGCCCTGTGTGTACTGGTCTGTAGTGGTCTGCTGTGCTGTGTGTACTGGTCTGTAGTGGTCTGATGTGCTGTGTGTACTGGTCTGTAGTGGTCTGCTGTGCTGTGTGTACTGGTCTGTAGTGGTCTGCTGTGCTGTGTGTACTGGTCTGCAGTGGTCTGCTGTGCTGTGTGTACTGGTCTGTAGTGGTCTGCTGTGCTGTGTGTACTGGTCTGTAGTGGTCTGCTGCGCTGTGTGTACTGGTCTGTAGTGGTCTGCTGCGCTGTGTGTACTGGTCTGTAGTGGTCTGCTGCGCTGTGTGTACTGGTCTGTAGTGGTCTGCTGCGCTGTGTGTACTGGTCTGTAGTGGTCTGCTGCGCTGTGTGTACTGGTCTGTAGTGGTCTGCTGTGCTGTCTGTACTGGTCTGTAGTGGTCTGCTGTGCTGTGTGTACTGGTCTGTAGTGGTCTGCTGTGCTGTGTGTACTGGTCTGTAGTGGTCTGCTGTGTGTACTGGTCTGTAGTGGTCTGCTGTGTGTACTGGTCTGTAGTGGTCTGCTGTGCTGTGTATACTGGTCTGTAGTGGTCTGCTGCGCTGTGTGTACTGATCTGTAGTGGTCTGCTGTGTGTACTGGTCTGTAGTGGTCCGCTGCGCTGTGTATACTGGTCTGTAGTGGTCTGCTGCCCTGTGTGTACTGGTCTATAGTGGTCTGCTGTGCTGTGTGTACTGGTCTGTAGTGGTCTGCTGTGCTGTGTGTAATGGTCTGTAGTGGTCTGCTGTGCTGTGTGTACTGATCTGTAGTGGTCTGCTGTGTGTACTGGTCTGTAGTGGTCTGCTGTGTGTACTGGTCTGTAGTAGTCTGCTGTGTGTACTGGTCTGTAGTGGTCTGCTGTGTGTACTGGTCTGTAGTGGTCTGCAGTGTGTACTGGTCTGTAGTGGTCTGCTTTGCTGTGTGTACTGGTCTGTAGTGGTCTGCTGTGTGTACTGGTCTGTAGGGGTCTGCTGTGTGTACTGGTCTGTAGTGGTCTGCTGTGTATACTGGTCTGTAGTGGTCTGCTGCCCTGTGTGTACTGGTCTGTAGTGGTCTTCTGTGTGTACTGGTCTGTAGTGGTCTGCTTTGCTGTGTGTACTGGTCTGTAGTGGTCTGATGTGCTGTGTGTACTGGTCTGTAGTGGTCTGCTGCGCTGTGTATACTTGTCTGTAGTGGTCTGCTGCCCTGTGTGTACTGGTCTATAGTGGTCTGCTGTGCTGTGTGTACTGGTCTGTAGTGGTCTGCTGTGCTGTGTGCACTGGTCTGTAGTGGTCTGCTGTGCTGTGTGTACTGGTCTGTAGTGGTCTGCTGAGTGTACTGGTCTGTAGTGGTCTGCTGTGTGTACTGGTCTGTAGTGGTCTGCTGTGTGTACTGGTCTGTAGTGGTCTGCTGTGCTGTGTACTGGTCTGTAGTGGTCTGCTGTGTGTACTGGTCTGTAGTGGTCTGCTGCGCTGTGTGTACTGGTCTGTAGTGGTCTGCTGTGTGTACTGGTCTGTAGTGGTCTGCTGTGCTGTGTACTGGTCTGTAGTGGTCTGCTGTGTGTACTGGTCTGTAGTGGTCTGCTGTGTGTACTGGTCTGTAGTGGTCTGCTTTGCTGTGTGTACTGGTCTGTAGTGGTCTGCTGTGTGTACTGGTCTGTAGTGGTCTGCTGTGCTGTGTGTACTGGTCTGTAGTGTTCTGCTGCGCTGTGTGTACTGGTCTGTAGTGGTCTGCTGCGCTGTGTATACTGGTCTGTAGTGGTCTGCTGTGCTGTGTGTACTGGTCTGTAGTGCTCTGCTGTGCTGTGTGTACCGGTCTGTAGTGGTCTGCTGTGCTTTGTGTACCGGTCTGTAGTGGTCTGCTGTGCTGTGTATACTGGTCTGTAGTGGTCTGCTGTGCTGTGTGTACTGGTCTGTAGTGGTCTGCTGTGCTGTGTGTACTGGTCTGTAGTGGTCTGCTGTGCTGTGTGTACTGGTCTGTAGTGGTCTACTGTGCTGTGTGTACTGGTCTGTAGTGGTCTGCTGTGCTGTGTGTAATGGTCTGTAGTGGTCTGCTGTGTGTACTGGTCTGTAGTGGTCTGCTGTGTGTACTGGTCTGTAGTGGTCTGCTGTGCTGTGTGAACTGGTCTGTAGTGGTCTGCTGTGCTGTGTATACTGGTCTGTAGTGGTCTGCTGCGCTGTGTGTACTGGTCTGTAGTGGTCTGCTCTGCTGTGTGTACTGGTCAGTAGTGGTGTGCTGCGCTGTGTATACTGGTCTGTAGTGGTCTGCTGCGCTGTGTGTACTGGTCTGTAGTGGTCTGCTGTGCTGTGTATACTGGTCTGTAGTGGTCTTCTGTGCTGTGTGTACTGGTCTGTAGTGGTCTGCTGTGCTGTGTGTACTGGTCTGTAGTGGTCTGCTGTGCTGTGTATACTGGTCTGTAGTGGTCTGCTGTGCTGTGTGTACTGGTCTGTAGTGGTCTGCTGTGCTGTGTGTACTGGTATGTAGTGGTCTGCTGTGCTGTGTGTACTGGTCTGTAGTGGTCTGCTGTGTGTACTGGTCTGTAGTGGTCTGCTGTGTGTACTGGTCTGTAGTGGTCTTCTGTGCTGTGTGTACTGGTCTGTAGTGGTCTGCTGTGTGTACTGGTCTGTAGTGGTCTGCTTTGCTGTGTGTACTGGTCTGTAGTGGTCTGCTGTGAAGTGTGAACTGGTCTGTAGTGGTCTGCTGTGCTGTGTGTACTGGTCTGTAGTGGTCTGCTGCGCTGTGTGTACTGGTCTGTAGTGGTCTGCTGTGCTGTGTGTACTGGTCAGTAGTGATGTGCTGCGCTGTGTATACTGGTCTGTAGTGGTCTGCTGTGCTGTGTGTACTGGTCTGTAGTGGTCTGCTGTGCTGTGTACTGGTCTGTAGTTGTCTGCTGTGTGTACTGGTCTGTAGTGGTCTGCTTTGCTGTGTGTACTGGTCTGTAGTGGTCTGCTGTGTGTACTGGTCTGTAGTGGTCTGCTTTGCTGTGTATACTGGTCTGTAGTGGTCTGCTGTGCTGTGTGTACTGGTCTGTAGTGGTCTGCTGTGCTGTGTGTACTGGTCTGTAGTGGTCTGCTGTGTGTACTGTTCTGTAGTGGTCTGCTGTGCTGTGTATACTGGTCTGTAGTGGTCTGCTGTGCTGTGTGTACTGGTCTGTAGTGGTCTGCTGTGCTGTGTGTACTGGTCTGTAGTGGTCTGCTGTGCTGTGTGTACTGGTCTGTAGTGGTCTGCTGTGTGTACTGGTCTGTAGTGGTCTGCTGTGTGTACTGGTCTGTAGTGGTCTGCTGTGTATACTGGTCTGTAGTGGTCTGCTGCCCTGTGTGTATTGGTCTGTAGTGGTCTGCTGTGCTGTGTGTACTGGTCTGTAGTGGTCTGATGTGCTGTGTGTACTGGTCTGTAGTGGTCTGCTGTGCTGTGTGTACTGGTCTGTAGTGGTCTGCTGTGCTGTGTGTACTGGTCTGTAGTGGTCTGCTGCGCTTTGTGTACTGGTCTGTAGTGGTCTGCTGTGTGTACTGGTCTGTAGTGGTCTGCTTTGCTGTGTGTAGTGGTCTGTAGTGTTCTGCTGTGTGTACTGGTCTGTAGTGGTCTGCTGTGTGTACTGGTCTGTAGTGGTCTGCTGTGTATACTGGTCTGTAGTGGTTTGCTGCCCTGTGTGTACTGGTCTGTAGTGGTCTGCTGTGCTGTGTGTACTGGTCTGTAGTGGTCTGATGTGCTGTGTGTACTGGTCTGTAGTGGTCTGCTGTGCTGTGTGTACTGGTCTGTAGTGGTCTGCTGTGCTGTGTGTACTGGTCTGCAGTGGTCTGCTGTGCTGTGTGTACTGGTCTGTAGTGGTCTGCTGTGCTGTGTGTACTGGTCTGTAGTGGTCTGCTGCGCTGTGTGCACTGGTCTGTAGTGGTCTGCTGCGCTGTGTGTACTGGTCTGTTTTGGTCTGCTGCGCTGTGTGTACTGGTCTGTAGTGGTCTGCTGTGCTGTGAGTACTGGTCTGTAGTGGTCTGCTGTGCTGTGTGTACTGGTCTGTAGTGGTCTGCTGTGCTGTGTGTACTGGTCTGTAGTGGTCTGCTGTGCTGTGTGTACTGGTCTGTAGTGGTCTGCTGTGTGTACTGGTCTGTAGTGGTCTGTTGTGTGTACTGGTCTGTAGTGGTCTGCTGTGCTGTGTGTACTGGTCTGTAGTGGTCTGCTGTGCTGTGTATACTGGTCTGTAGTGGTCTGCTGTGCTGTGTGTAGTGGTCTGCTGTGCTGTGTATTCTGGTCTGTAGTGGTCTGCTGCGCTGTGTGTACTGGTCTGTAGTGGTCTGCTGTGCTGTGTGTACTGGTCAGTAGTGGTGTGCTGCGCTGTGTATACTGGTGTGTAGTGGTCTGCTGTGCTGTGTGTACTGGTCTGTAGTGGTCTGCTGTGCTGTGTGTACTGGTCTGTAGTGGTCTGCTGTGCTGTGTGTACTGGTCTGTAGTGGTCTGCTGTTCTGTGTATACTGGTCTGTAGTGGTCTGCTGTGCTGTGTGTACTGGTCTGTAGTGGTCTGCTGTGCTGTGTGTACTGTCTGTAGTGGTCTGCTGTGCTGTGTGTACTGGTCTGTAGTGGTCTGCTGTGCTGTGTGTACTGGTCTGTAGTGGTCTGCTGTGCGTACTGGTCTGTAGTGGTCTGCTGTGCTGTGTGTACTGGTCTGTAGTGGTCTGCTGTGTATACTGGTCTGTAGTGGTCTGCTTTGTATACTGGTCTGTAGTTTTCTGCTGCCCTGTGTATACTGGTCTGTAGTGGTCTGCTGTGTATACTGGTTTGTAGTGGTCTGCTGTGCTGTGTGTACTGGTCTGTAGTGGTCTGCTGCCCTGTGTGTACTGACTGGTCTGTAGTGGTCTGCTGTGCTGTGTGTACTGGTCTGTAGTGGTCTGCTGTGTGTACTGGTCTGTAGTGGTCTGCTGTGCTGTGTGTACTGGTCTCTAGTGGTCTGCTGCCCTGTGTGTACTGGTCTGTAGTGGTCTGCTGTGCTGTGTGTACTGGTCTGTAGTGGTCTGCTGCGCTGTGTTTACTGGTCTGTAGTGGTCTGCTGTGCTGTGTACTGGTCTGTAGTGGTCTGCTGTGCTGTGTGTAGTGGTCTGCTGTGCTGTGTGTACTGGTCTGTAGTGGTCTGCTGTGTGTACTGGTCTGTAGTGGTCTGCTGTGCTGTGTGTACTGGTCTGTAGTGGTCTGCTGTGTATACTGGTCTGTAGTGGTCTGCTTTGTATACTGGTCTGTAGTTTTCTGCTGCCCTGTGTATACTGGTCTGTAGTGGTCTGCTGTGTATACTGGTTTGTAGTGGTCTGCTGTGCTGTGTGTACTGGTCTGTAGTGGTCTGCTGTGCTGTGTGTACTGGTCTGTAGTGGTCTGCTGCCCTGTGTGTACTGGTCTGTAGTTGTCTGCTGTGCTGTGTGTACTGGTCTGTAGTGGTCTGCTGCGCTGTGTGTACTGGTCTGTAGTGGTCTGCTGTGCTGTGTACTGGTCTGTAGTGGTCTGCTGTGCTGTGTGTACTCGTCTGTAGTGGTCTGCTGTGCTGTGTGTACTGGTCTGTAGTGGTCTGCTGTGCTGTGTGTACTGGTATGTAGTGGTCTGCTGTGCTGTGTGTACTCGTCTGTAGTGGTCTGCTGTGCTGTGTGTACTGGTCTGTAGTGGTCTGCTGTGCTGTGTGTACTGGTCTGTAGTGGTCTGCTGTGCTGTGTACTGGTCTGTAGTGGTCTGCTGTGTGTACTGGTCTGTAGTGGTCTGCTGTGTGTACTGGTCTGTAGTGGTCTGCTGTGTGTACTGGTCTGTAGTGGTCTGCTGTGCTGTGTGTACTGGTCTGTAGTGGTCTGCTGTGTGTACTGGTCTGTAGTGGTCTGCTGTGTGTACTGGTCTGTAGTGGTCTGCTGTGTGTACTGGTCTGTAGTGGTCTGCTGTGTATACTGGTCTGTAGTGGTCTGCTGTGTATACTGGTCTGTAGTGGTCTGCTGTGCTGTGTGTACTGGTCTGTAGTGGTCTGCTGCCCTGTGTGTACTGGTCTGTAGTGGTCTGCTGTGCTGTGTGTACTGGTCTGTAGTGGTCTGCTGTGCTGTGTGTACTGGTCTGTATTTGTCTGCTGCGCTGTGTATACTGGTCTGTAGTGGTGTGCTGTGCTGTGTGTACTGGTCTCTAGTGGTCTGCTGCGCTGTGTGTACTGGTCTGTAGTGGTCTGCTGCGCTGTGTGTACTGGTCTGTAGTGGTGTGCTGTGTGTACTGGTCTGTAGTGGTCTGCTGTGCTGTGTGTACTGGTCTGTAGTGGTCTGCTGTGCTGTGTGTACTGGTCTGTAGTGGTCTGCTGTGCTGTGTGTACTGGTATGTAATGGTCTGCTGTGCTGTGTGTACTGGTCTGTAGTGGTCTGCTGTGCTGTGTGTACTGGTCTGTAGTGGTCTGCTGTGCTGTGTGTACTGGTCTGTAGTGGTGTGCTGTGCTGTGTGTACTGGTCTGTAGTGGTCTGCTGTGCTGTGTGTACTGGTCTGTAGTGGTCTGATGTGCTGTGTGTACTGGTCTGTAGTGGTCTGCTGCGCTGTGTGTACTGGTCTGTAGTGGTGTGCTGTGTGTACTGGTCTGTAGTGGTCTGCTGCGCTGTGTATACTGGTCTGTAGTGGTCTGCTGCGCTGTGTATACTGGTCTGTAGTGGTCTGCTGCGCTGTGTGTACTGGTCTGTAGTGGTCTTCTGCGCTGTGTGTACTGGTCTGTAGTGGTCTGCTGCGCTGTGTGTACTGCTCTGTAGTGGTCTGCTGCGCTGTGTGTACTGGTCTGTAGTGGTCTGCTGCGCTGTGTGTACTGGTCTGTAGTGGTCTGCTGTGCTGTGTGTACTGGTGTGTAGTGGTGTGCTGTGTGTACTGGTCTGTAGGGGTCTGCTGCGCTGTGTGTACTGGTCTGTAGTGGTCTGCTGTGCTGGGTGTACTGGTCTGCAGATCAGCCTCCTGTCCATTAGCACCCCTAGTGTTGTCCCTAGGAACTGTGTCCTTATTGTAATGAGTGTAGTGGATGGAGATCCAGTGCTGTATGCAATAATAATGCGGTGTACCACAAAGGATTAATAAGAGCCACGAGGAGCAGGACAGGCGGCCATCTTTATGAGGTCTTCCACTCACACAGAAACTTCTAGAACTTTCTCTTAGACTTTGTAGTTCCTAGATCTCTGTTTGTGAAGCCCAGAGACAGTGGCCTATACATAGCTAGTCCTGCAGTCAGCTGAGGGATTGTTACAATGTATCCAGTCTAGACATGCTCAGAGAGACTGATACATTGTAAAAAACTATCAGAGAGATCTGTTCAACTGCTGCTGAAATTGTTCAGTTAGAAATGATACAAGTGTAACAACCCCTCAGCTGAGAGCAGGACGAGCTGTGTACTAGATTGTTACATTGTATCAGTCTCTCAGAGTATTATGTAGACAGGATACAGTTGTAACAACCCCTCATCTTTGTACAGGTTTCTGCCTTTAGATGTTCACGCCGTGTGAGGAAGTGAAACATGAGTTCTGTGAAGTTTCCGGTTATGGTCACTTTTACTGGAGGTTTGGAGATGTGTCGCCCCTCTGCCCTGTGTGTACTGGTCTGTAGTGGTCTGCTGTGTATACTGGTCTGTAGTGGTCTGCTGCCCTGTGTGTACTGGTCTGTAGTGGTCTGCTGTGCTGTGTGTACTGGTCTGTAGTGGTCTGCTGCCCTGTGTGTACTGGTCTGTAGTGGTCTGCTGTGCTGTGTGTACTGGTCTGTAGTGGTCTGCTGCCCTGTGTGTACTGGTCTGTAGTGGTCTGCTGTGCTGTGTGTACTGGTCTGTAGTGGTCTGCTGTGTGTACTGGTCTGTAGTGGTCTGCTTTGCTGTGTGTACTGGTCTGTAGTGGTCTGCTGTGTGTACTGGTCTGTAGTGGTGTGCTGTGCTGTGTGTACTGGTCTGTAGTGTTCTGCTGCGCTGTGTGTACTGGTCTGTAGTGGTCTGCTGTGTATACTGGTCTGTAGTGGTCTGCTACCCTGTGTGTACTGGTCTGTAGTGGTCTGCTGTGTGTACTGGTCTGTAGTGGTCTGCTGTGCTGTGTGTACTGGTCTGTAGTGGTGTGCTGTGCTGTGTGTACTGGTCTGTAGTGGTCTGCTGTGCTGTGTGTACTGGTCTGTAGTGGTCTGCTGTGCTGTGTGTACTGGTCTGTAGTGGTCTGCTGTGCTGTGTGTACTGGTCTGTAGTGGTCTGCTGCGCTGTGTGTACTGGTCTGTAGTGGTCTGCTGCGCTGTGTGTACTGGTCTGTAGTGGTCTGCTGTGCTGTGTGTACTGGTCTGTAGTGGTCTGCTGTACTGTGTGTACTGGTCTGTAGTGGTCTGCTGCCCTGTGTGTACTGGTCTGTAGTGGTCTGCTGCCCTGTGTGTACTGGTCTGTAGTGGTCTGATTTGCTGTATGTACTGGTCTGTAGTGGTCTGCTGTGTATACTGGTCTGTAGTGGTCTGTGTATACTGGTCTGTAGTGGTCTTCTGTGCTGTGTGTACTGGTCTGTAGTTGTCTGCTGTGCTGTGTGTACTGGTCTGTAGTGGTCTGCTGTGCTGTGTGTACTGGTCTGTAGTGGTCTGCTGTGTGTACTGGTCTGTAGTGGTCTGCTGTGCTGTGTGTACTGGTCTGTAGTGGTGTGCTGTGTGTAATGGTCTGTAATGGTCTGCTGCGCTGTGTATACTGGTCTGTAGTGGTCTGCTGCCCTGTGTGTACTGGTCTATAGTGGTCTGCTGTGCTGTGTGTACTGGTCTGTAGTGGTCTGCTGTGCTGTGTGTACTGGTCTGTAGTGGTCTGCTGTGCTGTGTGTACTGGTCTGTAGTGGTCTGCTGTGCTGTGTGTACTGGTCTGTAGTGGTCTGCTGTGTGTACTGGTCTGTAGTGGTCTGCTGTGTGTACTGGTCTGTAGTGGTCTGCTGTGCTGTGTGTACTGGTCTGTAGTGGTCTGCTTTGCTGTGTGTACTGGTCTGTTGTGGTCTGCTTTGCTGTGTGTACTGGTCTGTAGTGGTCTGCTGTGTGTACTGGTGTGTACTGGTCTGCTGTGTATACTTGTCTGTAGTGGTCTGCTGCCCTGTGTGTACTGGTCTGTAGTGGTCTGCTGTGCTGTGTGTACTGGTCTGTAGTGGTCTGATGTGCTGTGTGTACTGGTCTGTAGTGGTCTGCTGTGCTGTGTGTACTGGTCTGTAGTTTTCTGCTTTGCTGTGTGTACTGGTCTGTAGTGGTCTGATGTGTATACTGGTCTGTAGTGGTGTGCAGTGCTGTATGTACTGGTCTGTAGTGGTCTGCTGTGCTGTCTGTACTGGTCTGTAGTGGTCTGCTGTGCTGTGTCTACTGGTCTGTAGTGGTCTGCTGTGTGTACTGGTCTGTAGTGGTCTGCTGTGCTGTGTGTGCTGGTCTGTAGTGGTGTGCGGTGCTGTGTGTACTGGTCTGTAGTGGTGTGCTGTGCTGTGTGTACTGGTCTGTAGTGGTCTGCTGTGCTGTGTGTACTGGTCTGTAGTGGTGTGCTGTGCTGTGTGTACTGGTCTGAAGTGGTGTGCTGTGCTGTGTGTACTGGTCTGTAGTGGTCTGCTGTGCTGTTTGTACTGGTCTGTAGTGGTCTGCTGTGTGTACTGGTCTGTAGTGGTCTGCTGTGTGTACTGGTCTGTAGTGGTCTGCTGTGTGTACTGGTCTGTAGTGGTCTGCTGTGCTGTGTGTACTGGTCTGTAGTGGTCTGCTGTGTGTACTGGTCTGTAGTGGTCTGCTTTGCTGTTTGTACTGGTCTGTAGTGGTCTGCTGTGTGTACTGGTCAAGTAGTGGTCTGCTGTGTGTACTGGTGTGTAGTGGTCTGCTGTGTATACTGGTCTGTAGTGGTCTGCTGCCCTGTGTGTACTGGTCTGTAGTGGTCTGCTGTGTGTACTGGTCTGTAGTGGTCTGCTGTGTATACTGGTCTGTAGTGGTCTGCTTTGCTGTGTGTACTGGTCTGTAGTGGTCTGCTGTGTGTACTGGTCTGTAGTGGTCTGCTGTGTGTACTGGTCTGTAGTGGTCTGCTGTGTATACTGGTCTGTAGTGGTCTGCTGCCCTGTGTGTACTGGTCTGTAGTGGTCTGCTCTGCTGTGTGTACTGGTCTGTAGTGGTCTGATGTGCTGTGTGTACTGGTCTGTAGTGGTCTGCTGTGCTGTGTGTACTGTTCTGTAGTGGTCTGCTGTGCTGTGTGTACTGGTCTGTAGTGGTCTGCTGTGCTGTGTGTACTGGTCTGTAGTGGTCTGCTGCGCTGTGTGTACTGGTCTGTAGTGGTCTTCTGTGCTGTGTATACTGGTCTGTAGTGGTCTGCTGTGCTGTGTGTACTGGTCTGTAGTGGTCTGCTGTGCTGTGTGTACTGGTCTGTAGTGGTCTGCTGTGTGTACTGGTCTGTAGTGGTCTGCTGTGTATACTGGTCTGTAGTGGTCTGCTGTGCTGTGTATACTGGTCTGTAGTGGTCTGCTGTGCTGTGTGTACTGGTCTGTAGTGGTCTGCTGTGCTGTGTGTACTGGTCTGTAGTGGTCTGCTGTGCTGTGTGTACTGGTCTGTAGTGGTCTGCTGTGTGTACTGGTCTGTAGTGGTCTGCTGTGTGTACTGGTCTGTAGTGGTCTGCTGTGTATACTGGTCTGTAGTGGTCTGCTGCCCTGTGTGTATTGGTCTGTAGTGGTCTGCTGTGCTGTGTGTACTGGTCTGTAGTGGTCTGATGTGCTGTGTGTACTGGTCTGTAGTGGTCTGCTGTGCTGTGTGTACTGGTCTGTAGTGGTCTGCTGTGCTGTGTGTACTGGTCTGTAGTGGTCTGCTGCGCTGTGTGTACTGGTCTGTAGTGGTCTGCTGTGTGTACTGGTCTGTAGTGGTCTGTTTTGCTGTGTGTACTGGTCTGTAGTGGTCTGCTGTGTGTACTGGTCTGTCGTGGTCTGCTGTGTGTACTGGTCTGTAGTGGTCTGCTGTGTATACTGGTCTGTAGTGGTCTGCTGCCCTGTGTGTACTGGTCTGTAGTGGTCTGCTGTGCTGTGTGTACTGGTCTGTAGTGGTCTGATGTGCTGTGTGTACTGGTCTGTAGTGGTCTGCTGTGCTGTGTTCTACTGGTCTGTAGTGGTCTGCTGTGCTGTGTGTACTGGTCTGCAGTGGTCTGCTGTGCTGTGTGTACTGGTCTGTAGTGGTCTGCTGTGCTGTGTGTACTGGTCTGTAGTGGTCTGCTGCGCTGTGTGTACTGGTCTGTAGTGGTCTGCTGCGCTGTGTGTACTGGTCTGTAGTGGTCTGCTGCGCTGTGTGTACTGGTCTGTAGTGGTCTGCTGCGCTGTGTGTACTGGTCTGTAGTGGTCTGCTGCGCTGTGAGTACTGGTCTGTAGTGGTCTGCTATGCTGTGTGTACTGGTCTGTAGTGGTCTGCTGTGCTGTGTGTACTGGTCTGTAGTGGTCTGCTGTGCTGTGTGTACTGGTCTGTAGTGGTCTGCTGTGCTGTGTGTACTGGTCTGTAGTGGTCTGCTGTGTGTACTGGTCTGTAGTGGTCTGCTGTGTGTACTGGTCTGTAGTGGTCTGCTGTGCTGTGTGTACTGGTCTGTAGTGGTCTGCTGTGCTGTGTATACTGGTCTGTAGTGGTCTGCTGCGCTGTGTGTACTGGTCTGTAGTGGTCTGCTCTGTGTACTGGTCTGTAGTGGTCCGCTGCGCTGTGTATACTGGTCTGTAGTGGTCTGCTGCCCTGTGTGTACTGGTCTATAGTGGTCTGCTGTGCTGTGTGTACTGGTCTGTAGTGGTCTGCTGTGCTGTGTGTAATGGTCTGTGTTGGTCTGCTGTGCTGTGTGTACTGATCTGTAGTGGTCTGCTGTGTGTACTGGTCTGTAGTGGTCTGCTGTGTGTACTGGTCTGTAGTAGTCTGCTGTGTGTACTGGTCTGTAGTGGTCTGCTGTGTGTACTGGTCTGTAGTGGTCTGCTGTGTGTACTGGTCTGTAGTGGTCTGCTTTGCTGTGTGTACTGGTCTGTAGTGGTCTGCTGTGTGTACTGGTCTGTAGGGGTCTGCTGTGTGTACTGGTCTGTAGTGGTCTGCTGTGTATACTGGTCTGTAGTGGTCTGCTGCCCTGTGTGTACTGGTCTGTAGTGGTCTTCTGTGTGTACTGGTCTGTAGTGGTCTGCTTTGCTGTGTGTACTGGTCTGTAGTGGTCTGATGTGCTGTGTGTACTGGTCTGTAGTGGTCTGCTGCGCTGTGTATACTTGTCTGTAGTGGTCTGCTGCCCTGTGTGTACTGGTCTATAGTGGTCTGCTGTGCTGTGTGTACTGGTCTGTAGTGGTCTGCTGTGCTGTATGCACTGGTCTGTAGTGGTCTGCTGTGCTGTGTGTACTGGTCTGTAGTGGTCTGCTGAGTGCACTGGTCTGTAGTGGTCTGCTGTGTGTACTGGTCTGTAGTGGTCTGCTGTGTGTACTGGTCTGTAGTGGTCTGCTGTGCTGTGTACTGGTCTGTAGTGGTCTGCTGTGTGTACTGGTCTGTAGTGGTCTGCTGCGCTGTGTGTACTGGTCTGTAGTGGTCTGCTGTGTGTACTGGTCTGTAGTGGTCTGCTGTGCTGTGTACTGGTCTGTAGTGGTCTGCTGTGTGTACTGGTCTGTAGTGGTCTGCTGTGTGTACTGGTCTGTAGTGGTCTGCTTTGCTGTGTGTACTGGTCTGTAGTGGTCTGCTGTGTGTACTGGTCTGTAGTGGTCTGCTGTGCTGTGTGTACTGGTCTGTAGTGTTCTGCTGCGCTGTGTGTACTGGTCTGTAGTGGTCTGCTGCGCTGTGTATACTGGTCTGTAGTGGTCTGCTGTGCTGTGTGTACTGGTCTGTAGTGCTCTGCTGTGCTGTGTGTACCGGTCTGTAGTGGTCTGCTGTGCTTTGTGTACCGGTCTGTAGTGGTCTGCTGTGCTGTGTATACTGGTCTGTAGTGGTCTGCTGTGCTGTGTGTACTGGTCTGTAGTGGTCTGCTGTGCTGTGTGTACTGGTCTGTAGTGGTCTGCTGTGCTGTGTGTACTGGTCTGTAGTGGTCTACTGTGCTGTGTGTACTGGTCTGTAGTGGTCTGCTGTGCTGTGTGTAATGGTCTGTAGTGGTCTGCTGTGTGTACTGGTCTGTAGTGGTCTGCTGTGTGTACTGGTCTGTAGTGGTCTGCTGTGCTGTGTGAACTTGTCTGTAGTGGTCTGCTGTGCTGTGTATACTGGTCTGTAGTGGTCTGCTGCGCTGTGTGTACTGGTCTGTAGTGGTCTGCTCTGCTGTGTGTACTGGTCAGTAGTGGTGTGCTGCGCTGTGTATACTGGTCTGTAGTGGTCTGCTGCGCTGTGTGTACTGGTCTGTAGTGGTCTGCTGTGCTGTGTATACTGGTCTGTAGTGGTCTTCTGTGCTGTGTGTACTGGTCTGTAGTGGTCTGCTGTGCTGTGTGTACTGGTCTGTAGTGGTCTGATGTGCTGTGTCTACTGGTCTGTAGTGGTCTGCTGTGCTGTGTGTACTGGTCTGTAGTGGTCTGCTGTGCTGTGTGTACTGGTCTGTAGTGGTCTGCTGCGCTTTGTGTACTGGTCTGTAGTGGTCTGCAGTGTGTACTGGTCTGTAGTGGTCTGCTTTGCTGTGTGTAGTGGTCTGTAGTGGTCTGCTGTGTGTACTGGTCTGTAGTGGTCTGCTGTGTGTACTGGTCTGTAGTGGTCTGCTGTGTATACTGGTCTGTAGTGGTCTGCTGCCCTGTGTGTACTGGTCTGTAGTGGTCTGCTGTGCTGTGTGTACTGGTCTGTAGTGGTCTGATGTGCTGTGTGTACTGGTCTGTAGTGGTCTGCTGTGCTGTGTGTACTGGTCTGTAGTGGTCTGCTGTGCTGTGTGTACTGGTCTGCAGTGGTCTGCTGTGCTGTGTGTACTGGTCTGTAGTGGTCTGCTGTGCTTTGTGTACTGGTCTGTAGTGGTCTGCTGCGCTGTGTGTACTGGTCTGTAGTGGTCTGCTGCGCTGTGTGTACTGGTCTGTAGTGGTCTGCTGCGCTGTGTGTACTGGTCTGTAGTGGTCTGCTGTGCTGTGAGTACTGGTCTGTAGTGGTCTGCTGTGCTGTGTGTACTGGTCTGTAGTGGTCTGCTGTGCTGTGTGTACTGGTCTGTAGTGGTCTGCTGTGCTGTGTGTACTGGTCTGTAGTGGTCTGCTGTGTGTACTGGTCTGTAGTGGTCTGTTGTGTGTACTGGTCTGTAGTGGTCTGCTGTGCTGTGTGTACTGGTCTGTAGTGGTCTGCTGTGCTGTGTGTACTGGTCTGTAGTGGTCTGCTGTGTGTACTGGTCTGTAGTGGTCTGTTGTGTGTACTGGTCTGTAGTGGTCTGCTGTGCTGTGTGTACTGGTCTGTAGTGGTCTTCTGCGCTGTGTGTACTGGTCTGTAGTGGTCTGCTGTGCGTACTGGTCTGTAGTGGTCTGCTGTGCTGTGTGTACTGGTCTGTAGTGGTCTGCTGTGTATACTGGTCTGTAGTGGTCTGCTTTGTATACTGGTCTGTAGTTTTCTGCTGCCCTGTGTATACTGGTCTGTAGTGGTCTGCTGTGTATACTGGTTTGTAGTGGTCTGCTGTGCTGTGTGTACTGGTCTGTAGTGGTCTGCTGCCCTGTGTGTACTGACTGGTCTGTAGTGGTCTGCTGTGCTGTGTGTACTGGTCTGTAGTGGTCTGCTGTGTGTACTGGTCTGTAGTGGTCTGCTGTGCTGTGTGTACTGGTCTCTAGTGGTCTGCTGCCCTGTGTGTACTGGTCTGTAGTGGTCTGCTGTGCTGTGTGTACTGGTCTGTAGTGGTCTGCTGCGCTGTGTTTACTGGTCTGTAGTGGTCTGCTGTGCTGTGTACTGGTCTGTAGTGGTCTGCTGTGCTGTGTGTAGTGGTCTGCTGTGCTGTGTGTACTGGTCTGTAGTGGTCTGCTGTGTGTACTGGTCTGTAGTGGTCTGCTGTGCTGTGTGTACTGGTCTGTAGTGGTCTGCTGCGCTGTGTGTACTGGTCTGTAGTGGTCTGCTGCGCTGTGTGTACTGGTCTGTAGTGGTCTGCTGCGCTGTGTGTACTGGTCTGTAGTGGTCTGCTGCGCTGTGTGTACTGGTCTGTAGTGGTCTGCTGCGCTGTGAGTACTGGTCTGTAGTGGTCTGCTATGCTGTGTGTACTGGTCTGTAGTGGTCTGCTGTGCTGTGTGTACTGGTCTGTAGTGGTCTGCTGTGCTGTGTGTACTGGTCTGTAGTGGTCTGCTGTGCTGTGTGTACTGGTCTGTAGTGGTCTGCTGTGTGTACTGGTCTGTAGTGGTCTGCTGTGTGTACTGGTCTGTAGTGGTCTGCTGTGCTGTGTGTACTGGTCTGTAGTGGTCTGCTGTGCTGTGTATACTGGTCTGTAGTGGTCTGCTGCGCTGTGTGTACTGGTCTGTAGTGGTCTGCTCTGTGTACTGGTCTGTAGTGGTCCGCTGCGCTGTGTATACTGGTCTGTAGTGGTCTGCTGCCCTGTGTGTACTGGTCTATAGTGGTCTGCTGTGCTGTGTGTACTGGTCTGTAGTGGTCTGCTGTGCTGTGTGTAATGGTCTGTGTTGGTCTGCTGTGCTGTGTGTACTGATCTGTAGTGGTCTGCTGTGTGTACTGGTCTGTAGTGGTCTGCTGTGTGTACTGGTCTGTAGTAGTCTGCTGTGTGTACTGGTCTGTAGTGGTCTGCTGTGTGTACTGGTCTGTAGTGGTCTGCTGTGTATACTGGTCTGTAGTGGTCTGCTGCCCTGTGTGTACTGGTCTGTAGTGGTCTTCTGTGTGTACTGGTCTGTAGTGGTCTGCTTTGCTGTGTGTACTGGTCTGTAGTGGTCTGATGTGCTGTGTGTACTGGTCTGTAGTGGTCTGCTGCGCTGTGTATACTTGTCTGTAGTGGTCTGCTGCCCTGTGTGTACTGGTCTATAGTGGTCTGCTGTGCTGTGTGTACTGGTCTGTAGTGGTCTGCTGTGCTGTATGCACTGGTCTGTAGTGGTCTGCTGTGCTGTGTGTACTGGTCTGTAGTGGTCTGCTGAGTGCACTGGTCTGTAGTGGTCTGCTGTGTGTACTGGTCTGTAGTGGTCTGCTGTGTGTACTGGTCTGTAGTGGTCTGCTGTGCTGTGTACTGGTCTGTAGTGGTCTGCTGTGTGTACTGGTCTGTAGTGGTCTGCTGCGCTGTGTGTACTGGTCTGTAGTGGTCTGCTGTGTGTACTGGTCTGTAGTGGTCTGCTGTGCTGTGTACTGGTCTGTAGTGGTCTGCTGTGTGTACTGGTCTGTAGTGGTCTGCTGTGTGTACTGGTCTGTAGTGGTCTGCTTTGCTGTGTGTACTGGTCTGTAGTGGTCTGCTGTGTGTACTGGTCTGTAGTGGTCTGCTGTGCTGTGTGTACTGGTCTGTAGTGTTCTGCTGCGCTGTGTGTACTGGTCTGTAGTGGTCTGCTGCGCTGTGTATACTGGTCTGTAGTGGTCTGCTGTGCTGTGTGTACTGGTCTGTAGTGCTCTGCTGTGCTGTGTGTACCGGTCTGTAGTGGTCTGCTGTGCTTTGTGTACCGGTCTGTAGTGGTCTGCTGTGCTGTGTATACTGGTCTGTAGTGGTCTGCTGTGCTGTGTGTACTGGTCTGTAGTGGTCTGCTGTGCTGTGTGTACTGGTCTGTAGTGGTCTGCTGTGCTGTGTGTACTGGTCTGTAGTGGTCTACTGTGCTGTGTGTACTGGTCTGTAGTGGTCTGCTGTGCTGTGTGTAATGGTCTGTAGTGGTCTGCTGTGTGTACTGGTCTGTAGTGGTCTGCTGTGTGTACTGGTCTGTAGTGGTCTGCTGTGCTGTGTGAACTTGTCTGTAGTGGTCTGCTGTGCTGTGTATACTGGTCTGTAGTGGTCTGCTGCGCTGTGTGTACTGGTCTGTAGTGGTCTGCTCTGCTGTGTGTACTGGTCAGTAGTGGTGTGCTGCGCTGTGTATACTGGTCTGTAGTGGTCTGCTGCGCTGTGTGTACTGGTCTGTAGTGGTCTGCTGTGCTGTGTATACTGGTCTGTAGTGGTCTTCTGTGCTGTGTGTACTGGTCTGTAGTGGTCTGCTGTGCTGTGTGTACTGGTCTGTAGTGGTCTGATGTGCTGTGTCTACTGGTCTGTAGTGGTCTGCTGTGCTGTGTGTACTGGTCTGTAGTGGTCTGCTGTGCTGTGTGTACTGGTCTGTAGTGGTCTGCTGCGCTTTGTGTACTGGTCTGTAGTGGTCTGCAGTGTGTACTGGTCTGTAGTGGTCTGCTTTGCTGTGTGTAGTGGTCTGTAGTGGTCTGCTGTGTGTACTGGTCTGTAGTGGTCTGCTGTGTGTACTGGTCTGTAGTGGTCTGCTGTGTATACTGGTCTGTAGTGGTCTGCTGCCCTGTGTGTACTGGTCTGTAGTGGTCTGCTGTGCTGTGTGTACTGGTCTGTAGTGGTCTGATGTGCTGTGTGTACTGGTCTGTAGTGGTCTGCTGTGCTGTGTGTACTGGTCTGTAGTGGTCTGCTGTGCTGTGTGTACTGGTCTGCAGTGGTCTGCTGTGCTGTGTGTACTGGTCTGTAGTGGTCTGCTGTGCTTTGTGTACTGGTCTGTAGTGGTCTGCTGCGCTGTGTGTACTGGTCTGTAGTGGTCTGCTGCGCTGTGTGTACTGGTCTGTAGTGGTCTGCTGCGCTGTGTGTACTGGTCTGTAGTGGTCTGCTGTGCTGTGAGTACTGGTCTGTAGTGGTCTGCTGTGCTGTGTGTACTGGTCTGTAGTGGTCTGCTGTGCTGTGTGTACTGGTCTGTAGTGGTCTGCTGTGCTGTGTGTACTGGTCTGTAGTGGTCTGCTGTGTGTACTGGTCTGTAGTGGTCTGTTGTGTGTACTGGTCTGTAGTGGTCTGCTGTGCTGTGTGTACTGGTCTGTAGTGGTCTGCTGTGCTGTGTGTACTGGTCTGTAGTGGTCTGCTGTGTGTACTGGTCTGTAGTGGTCTGTTGTGTGTACTGGTCTGTAGTGGTCTGCTGTGCTGTGTGTACTGGTCTGTAGTGGTCTTCTGCGCTGTGTGTACTGGTCTGTAGTGGTCTGCTGTGCGTACTGGTCTGTAGTGGTCTGCTGTGCTGTGTGTACTGGTCTGTAGTGGTCTGCTGTGTATACTGGTCTGTAGTGGTCTGCTTTGTATACTGGTCTGTAGTTTTCTGCTGCCCTGTGTATACTGGTCTGTAGTGGTCTGCTGTGTATACTGGTTTGTAGTGGTCTGCTGTGCTGTGTGTACTGGTCTGTAGTGGTCTGCTGCCCTGTGTGTACTGACTGGTCTGTAGTGGTCTGCTGTGCTGTGTGTACTGGTCTGTAGTGGTCTGCTGTGTGTACTGGTCTGTAGTGGTCTGCTGTGCTGTGTGTACTGGTCTCTAGTGGTCTGCTGCCCTGTGTGTACTGGTCTGTAGTGGTCTGCTGTGCTGTGTGTACTGGTCTGTAGTGGTCTGCTGCGCTGTGTTTACTGGTCTGTAGTGGTCTGCTGTGCTGTGTACTGGTCTGTAGTGGTCTGCTGTGCTGTGTGTAGTGGTCTGCTGTGCTGTGTGTACTGGTCTGTAGTGGTCTGCTGTGTGTACTGGTCTGTAGTGGTCTGCTGTGCTGTGTGTACTGGTCTGTAGTGGTCTGCTGTGTATACTGGTCTGTAGTGGTCTGCTTTGTATACTGGTCTGTAGTTTTCTGCTGCCCTGTGTATACTGGTCTGTAGTGGTCTGCTGTGTATACTGGTTTGTAGTGGTCTGCTGTGCTGTGTGTACTGGTCTGTAGTGGTCTGCTGCCCTGTGTGTACTGGTCTGTAGTTGTCTGCTGTGCTGTGTGTACTGGTCTGTAGTGGTCTGCTGCGCTGTGTGTACTGGTCTGTAGTGGTCTGCTCTGCTGTGTACTGGTCTGTAGTGGTCTGCTGTGCTGTGTGTACTCGTCTGTAGTGGTCTGCTGTGCTGTGTGTACTGGTCTGTAGTGGTCTGCTGTGCTGTGTGTACTGGTATGTAGTGGTCTGCTGTGCTGTGTGTACTCGTCTGTAGTGGTCTGCTGTGCTGTGTGTACTGGTCTGTAGTGGTCTGCTGTGCTGTGTGTACTGGTCTGTAGTGGTCTGCTGTGCTGTGTACTGGTCTGTAGTGGTCTGCTGTGTGTACTGGTCTGTAGTGGTCTGCTGTGTGTACTGGTCTGTAGTGGTCTGCTGTGTGTACTGGTCTGTAGTGGTCTGCTGTGCTGTGTGTACTGGTCTGTAGTGGTCTGCTGTGTGTACTGGTCTGTAGTGGTCTGCTGTGTGTACTGGTCTGTAGTGGTCTGCTGTGTGTACTGGTCTGTAGTGGTCTGCTGTGTATACTGGTCTGTAGTGGTCTGCTGTGTATACTGGTCTGTAGTGGTCTGCTGTGCTGTGTGTACTGGTCTGTAGTGGTCTGCTGCCCTGTGTGTACTGGTTTGTAGTGGTCTGCTGTGCTGTGTGTACTGGTCTGTAGTGGTCTGCTGTGCTGTGTGTTCTGGTCTGTAGTGGTCTGCTGCGCTGTGTGTACTGGTCTCTAGTGGTCTGCTGCGCTGTGTGTACTGGTCTGTAGTGGTCTGCTGTGCTGGGTGTACTGGTCTGCAGATCAGCCTCCTGTCCATTAGCACCCCTAGTGTTGTCCCTAGGAACTGTGTCCTTATTGTAATGAGTGTAGTGGATGGAGATCCAGTGCTGTATGCAATAATAATGCGGTGTACCACAAAGGATTAATAAGAGCCACGAGGAGCAGGACAGGCGGCCATCTTTATGAGGTCTTCCACTCACACAGAAACTTCTAGAACTTTCTCTTAGACTTTGTAGTTCCTAGATCTCTGTTTGTGAAGCCCAGAGACAGTGGCCTATACATAGCTAGTCCTGCAGTCAGCTGAGGGATTGTTACAATGTATCCAGTCTAGACATGCTCAGAGAGACTGATACATTGTAAAAAACTATCAGAGAGATCTGTTCAACTGCTGCTGAAATTGTTCAGTTAGAAATGATACAAGTGTAACAACCCCTCAGCTGAGAGCAGGACGAGCTGTGTACTAGATTGTTACATTGTATCAGTCTCTCAGAGTATTATGTAGACAGGATACAGTTGTAACAACCCCTCATCTTTGTACAGGTTTCTGCCTTTAGATGTTCACGCCGTGTGAGGAAGTGAAACATGAGTTCTGTGAAGTTTCCGGTTATGGTCACTTTTACTGGAGGTTTGGAGATGTGTCGCCCCTCTGCCCTGTGTGTACTGGTCTGTAGTGGTCTGCTGTGTATACTGGTCTGTAGTGGTCTGCTGCCCTGTGTGTACTGGTCTGTAGTGGTCTGCTGTGCTGTGTGTACTGGTCTGTAGTGGTCTGCTGCCCTGTGTGTACTGGTCTGTAGTGGTCTGCTGTGCTGTGTGTACTGGTCTGTAGTGGTCTGCTGCCCTGTGTGTACTGGTCTGTAGTGGTCTGCTGTGCTGTGTGTACTGGTCTGTAGTGGTCTGCTGTGTGTACTGGTCTGTAGTGGTCTGCTTTGCTGTGTGTACTGGTCTGTAGTGGTCTGCTGTGCTGTGTGTACTGGTCTGTAGTGGTCTGCTGTGTGTACTGGTCTGTAGTGGTGTGCTGTGCTGTGTGTACTGGTCTGTAGTGTTCTGCTGCGCTGTGTGTACTGGTCTGTAGTGGTCTGCTGTGTATACTGGTCTGTAGTGGTCTGCTGCCCTGTGTGTACTGGTCTGTAGTGGTCTGCTGTGTGTACTGGTCTGTAGTGGTCTGCTGTGCTGTGTGTACTGGTCTGTAGTGCTGTGCTGTGTGTACTGGTCTGTAGTGGTCTGCTGCCCTGTGTGTACTGGTCTGTAGTGGTGTGCTGTGTATACTGGTCTGTAGTGGTCTGCTGCCCTGTGTGTACTGGTCTGTAGTGGTCTGCTGTGTATACTGGTCTGTAGTGGTCTGCTGTGTGTACTGGTCTGTAGTGGTGTGCTGTGCTGTGTGTACTGGTCTGTAGTGGTCTGCTGCCCTGTGTGTACTGGTCTGTAGTGGTCTGCTGTGTGTACTGGTCTGTAGTGGTCTGCTGTGCTGTGTGTACTGGTCTGTAGTGGTGTGCTGTGCTGTGTGTACTGGTCTGTAGTGGTCTGCTGTGTGTACTGGTCTGTAGTGGTCTGCTGTGCTGTGTATACTGGTCTGTAGTGGTCTGCTGTGTGTACTGGTCTGTAGTGGTCTGCTGTGCTGTGTGTACTGGTCTGTAGTGGTGTGCTGTGCTGTGTGTACTGGTCTGTAGTGGTCTGCTGTGTGTACTGGTCTGTAGTGGTCTGCTGTGCTGTGTGTACTGGTCTGTAGTGGTCTGCTGTGCTGTGTGTACTGGTCTGTAGTGGTCTGCTGTGTGTACTGGTCTGTAGTGGTCTGCTGCGCTGTGTGTACTGGTCTGTAGTGGTCTGCTGCGCTGTGTGTACTGGTCTGTAGTGGTCTGCTGCCCTGTGTGTACTGGTCTGTAGTGGTCTGCTGTGTATACTGGTCTCTAGTGGTTTGCTGCCCTGTGTGTACTGGTCTGTAGTGGTCTGCTGTGCTGTGTGTACTGGTCTGTAGTGGTCTGCCGTGCTGTGTGTACTGGTCTGTAGTGGTCTGCTGTGCTGTGTGTACTGGTCTGTAGTGGTCTGCTGTGCTGTGTATACTGGTCTGTAGTGGTGTGCTGTGCTGTGTGTACTGGTCTGTAGTGGTCTGCTGCGCTGTGTGTACTGGTCTGTAGTGGTCTGCTGCGCTGTGTGTACTGGTGTGTAGTGGTCTGCTGCGCTGTGTGTACTGGTCTGTAGTGGTGTGCTGTGCTGTGTGTACTGGTCTGTAGTGGTGTGCTGTGTGTACTGGTCTGTAGTGGTCTGTGTGTACTGGTCTGTAGTGGTCTGCTGTGTGTACTGGTCTGTAGTGGTCTGCTGTGTGTACTGGTCTGTACTGGTCTGCTGTGCTGTGTGTACTGGTCTGTAGTGGTCTGCTGTGTGTACTGGTCTGTAGTGGTCTGCTGCCCTGTGTGTACTGGTCTGTAGTGGTCTGCTGTGCTGTGTGTACTGGTCTGTAGTGGTCTGATGTGCTGTGTGTACTGGTCTGTAGTGGTCTGCTGTGCTGTGTGTACTGGTCTGTAGTGGTCTGCTGTGCTGTGTGTACTGGTCTGTTGTGGTCTGCTGTGCTGTGTGTACTGGTCTGTAGTGGTCTGCTGCGCTGTGTGTACTGGTCTGTAGTGGTCTGCTGCGCTGTGTGTACTGGTCTGTAGTGGTCTGCTGCGCTGTGTGTACTGGTCTGTAGTGGTCTGCTGTGCTGTGTGTACTGGTCTGTAGTGGTCTTCTGTGCTGTGTGTACTGGTCTGTAGTGGTCTTCTGTGCTGTGTGTACTGGTCTCTAGTGGTCTGCTGTGCTGTGTGTACTGGTCTGTAGTGGTCTGCTGTGTGTACTGGTCTGTAGTGGTCTGTTGTGTGTACTGGTCTGTAGTGGTCTGCTGTGCTGTGTGTACTGGTCTGTAGTGGTCTGCTGTGCTGTGTATACTGGTCTGTAGTGGTCTGCTGTGCTGTGTGTAGTGGTCTGCTGTGCTGTGTATACTGGTCTGTAGTGGTCTGCTGCGCTGTGTGTACTGGTCTGTAGTGGTCTGCTGTGCTGTGTGTACTGGTCAGTAGTGGTGTGCTGCGCTGTGTATACTGGTGTGTAGTGGTCTGCTGTGCTGTGTGTACTGGTCTGTAGTGGTCTGCTGTGTATACTGGTCTGTAGTGGTCTGCTGTGCTGTGTGTACTGGTCTGTAGTGGTCTGCTGTGCTGTGTATACTGGTCTGTAGTGGTCTGCTGTGCTGTGAGTACTGGTCTGTAGTGGTCTGCTGTGCTGTGTGTACTGGTCTGTAGTGGTCTGCTGTGCTGTGTGTACTGGTCTGTAGATGTCTGCTGTGCTGTGTATACTGGTCTGTAGTGGTCTGCTGTGCTGTGTGTACTGGTCTGTAGTGGTCTGCTGTGTGTACTGGTCTGTAGTGGTCTGCTGTGCTGTGTGTACTGGTCTGTAGTGGTCTGCTGTGCTGTGTGTACTGGTCTGTTGTGGTCTGCTGCGCTGTGTGTACTGGTCTGTAGTGGTCTGCTGCGCTGTGTGTACTGGTCTGTAGTGTTCTGATGTGCTGTGTGTACTGGTCTTTAGTGGTCTGCTGCGCTGTGTGTACTCGTCTGTAGTGGTGTGCTCTGCTGTGTGTACTGGTCTGTAGTGGTCTGCTGTGCTGTGTGTACTGGTCTGTAGTGGTCTGCTGTGCTGTGTGTACTGGTCTGTAGTGGTCTGCTGTGTGTACTGGTCTGTAGTGGTCTGCTGCCCTGTGTGTAGTGGTCTGTAGTGGTCTGCTGTGCTGTGTGTACTGGTCTGTAGTGGTCTGATGTGCTGTGTGTACTGGTCTGTAGTGGTCTGCTGTGCTGTGTGTACTGGTCTGTAGTGGTCTGTTGTGCTGTGTGTACTGGTCTGTTGTGGTCTGCTGTGCTGTGTGTACTGGTCTGTAGTGGTCTGCTGCGCTGTGTGTACTGGTCTGTAGTGGTCTGCTGCGCTGTGTGTACTGGTCTGTAGTGGTCTGCTGCGCTGTGTGTACTGGTCTGTAGTGGTCTGCTGTGCTGTGTGTACTGGTCTGTAGTGGTCTGCTGTGCTGTGTGTACTGGTCTGTAGTGGTCTGCTGTGCTGTGTGTACTGGTCTGTAGTGGTCTTCTGTGCTGTGTGTACTGGTCTCTAGTGGTCTGCTGTGCTGTGTGTACTGGTCTGTAGTGGTCTGCTGTGTGTACTGGTCTGTAGTGGTCTGTTGTGTGTACTGGTCTGTAGTGGTCTGCTGTGCTGTGTGTACTGGTCTGTAGTGGTCTGCTGTGCTGTGTATACTGGTCTGTAGTGGTCTGCTGTGCTGTGTGTAGTGGTCTGCTGTGCTGTGTATACTGGTCTGTAGTGGTCTGCTGCGCTGTGTGTACTGGTCTGTAGTGGTCTGCTGTGCTGTGTGTACTGGTCAGTAGTGGTGTGCTGCGCTGTGTATACTGGTGTGTAGTGGTCTGCTGTGCTGTGTGTACTGGTCTGTAGTGGTCTGCTGTGTATACTGGTCTGTAGTGGTCTGCTGTGCTGTGTGTACTGGTCTGTAGTGGTCTGCTGTGCTGTGTATACTGGTCTGTAGTGGTCTGCTGTGCTGTGAGTACTGGTCTGTAGTGGTCTGCTGTGCTGTGTGTACTGGTCTGTAGTGGTCTGCTGTGCTGTGTGTACTGGTCTGTAGATGTCTGCTGTGCTGTGTATACTGGTCTGTAGTGGTCTGCTGTGCTGTGTGTACTGGTCTGTAGTGGTCTGCTGTGTGTACTGGTCTGTAGTGGTCTGCTGTGCTGTGTGTACTGGTCTGTAGTGGTCTGCTGTGCTGTGTGTACTGGTCTGTTGTGGTCTGCTGCGCTGTGTGTACTGGTCTGTAGTGGTCTGCTGCGCTGTGTGTACTGGTCTGTAGTGTTCTGATGTGCTGTGTGTACTGGTCTTTAGTGGTCTGCTGCGCTGTGTGTACTCGTCTGTAGTGGTGTGCTCTGCTGTGTGTACTGGTCTGTAGTGGTCTGCTGTGCTGTGTGTACTGGTCTGTAGTGGTCTGCTGTGCTGTGTGTACTGGTCTGTAGTGGTGTGCTGTGCTGTGTGTACTGGTCTGTAGTGGTGTGCTGTGCTGTGTGTACTGGTCTGTAGTGGTCTGCTGTGCTGTGTGTACTGGTCTGTAGTGGTGTGCTCTGCTGTGTGTACTGGTCTGTAGTGCTGTGCTGTGTGTACTGGTCTGTTGTGGTCTGCTGTGCTGTGTGTACTGGTCTGTAGTGGTCTGCTGTGCTGTGCTGTGTGTACTGGTCTGTAGTGGTCTGCTGCGCTGTGTGTACTGGTCTGTAGTGGTCTGCTGTGCTGGGTGTACTGGTCTGTAGTGGTGTGCTGTGCTGTTTGTACTGGTCTGTAGTGGTCTGCTGTGCTGTGTGTACTGGTCTGTTGTGGTCTGCTGCGCTGTGTGTACTGGTCTGTAGTGGTCTGCTGCGCTGTGTGTACTGGTCTGTAGTGTTCTGATGTGCTGTGTGTACTGGTCTTTAGTGGTCTGCTGCGCTGTGTGTACTCGTCTGTAGTGGTGTGCTCTGCTGTGTGTACTGGTCTGTAGTGGTCTGCTGCGCTGTGTGTACTGGTCTGTAGTGGTCTGTAGTGGTGTGCTGTGTGTACTGGTCTGTAGTGGTCTGCTGTGCTGTGTATACTGGTCTGTAGTGGTCTGCTGCGCTGTGTGTACTGGTCTGTAGTGGTCTGCTGTGTGTACTGGTCTGTAGTGGTCTGCTGTGTGTACTGGTCTGTAGTGGTGTGCTCTGCTGTGTGTACTGGTCTGTAGTAGTCTGCTGTGTGTACTGGTCTGTAGTGGTGTGCTCTGCTGTGTGTACTGGTCTGTAGTGGTGTGCTCTGCTGTGTGTACTGGTCTGTAGTGGTCTGCTGCGCTGTGTGTACTGGTCTGTAGTGGTCTGCTGCGCTGTGTGTACAGGTCTGTAGTGGTCTTCTGCGCTGTGTGTACTGGTCTGTAGTGGTCTGCGCTGTGTGTACTGGTCTGTAGTGGTCTGCTGCGCTGTGTGTACTGGTCTGTAGTGGTCTGCTGCGCTGTGTGTACTGGTCTGTAGTGGTCTGCTGCGCTGTGTGTACTGGTCTGTAGTGGTCTGCTGTGCTGTGTGTACTGGTCTGTAGTGGTCTGCTTTGCTGTGTGTACTGGTCTGTAGTGGTCTGCTTTGCTGTGTGTACTGGTCTGTAGTGGTCTTGTGTGCTGGTCTGTAGTGGTCTGCTGTGCTGTGTGTACTGGTCTGTAGTGGTCTGCTGTACTGTGTGTACTGGTCTGTAGTGGTCTGCTGCCCTGTGTGTACTGGTCTGTAGTGGTCTGCTTTGCTGTGTGTACTGGTCTGTAGTGGTCTGCTGCCCTGTGTGTACTGGTCTGTAGTGGTCTGCTGTGCTGTGTGTACTGGTCTGTATTGGTCTGCTGCCCTGTGTGTACTGGTCTGTAGTGGTCTGCTGTGCTGTGTGTACTGGTCTGTAGTGGTCTTCTGTGCTGTGTGTACTGGTCTGTAGTGGTCTGCTGTGCTGTGTGTACTGGTCTGTAGTGGTCTGCTGTGTATACTGGTCTGTAGTGGTCTGCTGTGTATACTGGTCTGTAGTGGTCTGCTGCCCTGTGTGTACTGGTCTCTAGTGGTCTGCTGCCCTGTGTGTACTGGTCTGTAGTGGTCTGCTGTGTATACTGGTCTGTAGTGGTGTCCTGTGCTGTGTATACTGGTCTGTAGTGGTCTGTTGTGCTGTGTGTACTGGTCTGTAGTGGTCTGCTGTGCTGTGTGTACTGGTCTGTAGTGGTCTGCTGTGCTGTGTGTACTGGTCTGTAGTGGTCTGATGTGCTGTGTATACTGGTCTGTAGTGGTCTGCTGCCCTGTGTGTACTGGTCTGTAGTGTCTGCTGTGTATACTGGTCTGTAGTGGTCTGCTGCCCTGTGTGTACTGGTCTGTAGTGGTCTGCTGTGTGTACTGGTCTGTAGTGGTCTGCTGTGCTGTGTGTACTGGTCTGTAGTGGTCTGCTGTGTATACTGGTCTGTAGTGGTGTCCTGTGCTGTGTATACTGGTCTGTAGTGGTCTGCTGTGCTGTGTGTACTGGTCTGTAGTGGTCTGCTGTGCTGTGTGTACTGGTCTGTAGTGGTCTGCTGTGTATACTGGTCTGTAGTGGTCTGCTGTGTATACTGGTCTGTAGTGGTCTGCTGTGCTGTGTGTACTGGTCTGTAGTGGTCTGCTGTGTATACTGGTCTGTAGTGGTCTGCTGTGCTGTATGTACTGGTCTGTAGTGGTCTGCTGCCCTGTGTGTACTGGTCTGTAGTGGTCTGCTGTGTGTACTGGTCTGTAGTGGTCTGCTGTGCTGTGTGTACTGGTCTGTAGTGGTGTGCTGTGCTGTGCTGTATGTACTGGTCTGTAGTGGTCTGCTGCGCTGTGTGTACTGGTCTGTAGTGGTCTGCTGTGCTGTGTGTACTGGTCTGTAGTGGTCTGCTGCCCTGTGTGTACTGGTCTGTAGTGGTCTGCTGTGCTGTGTGTACTGGTCTGTAGTGGTCTGCTGCCCTGTGTGTACTGGTCTGTAGTGGTCTGCTGTGCTGTGTGTACTGGTCTGTAGTGGTCTGCTGTGTGTACTGGTCTGTAGTGGTCTGCTGTGTGTACTGGTCTGTAGTGGTCTGCTGTGCTGTGTGTACTGGTCTGTAGTGGTCTGCTGTGCTGTGTGTACTGGTCTGTAGTGGTCTGCTGTGTATACTGGTCTGTAGTGGTCTGCTTTGTGTACTGGTCTGTAGTTTTCTGCTGCCCTGTGTATACTGGTCTGTAGTGGTCTGCTGTGTATACTGGTTTGTAGTGGTCTGCTGTGCTGTGTGTACTGGTCTGTAGTGGTCTGCTGCCCTGTGTGTACTGACTGGTCTGTAGTGGTCTGCTGTGCTGTGTGTACTGGTCTGTAGTGTCTGCTGTGTATACTGGTCTGTAGTGGTCTGCTGTGTATACTGGTCTGTAGTGGTCTGCTGCCCTGTGTGTACTGGTCTGTAGTGGTCTGCTGTGTGTACTGGTCTGTAGTGGTCTGCTGTGCTGTGTGTACTGGTCTGTAGTGGTGTGCTGTGCTGTGTGTACTGGTCTGTAGTGGTCTGCTGTGTGTACTGGTCTGTAGTGGTCTGCTGTGCTGTGTATACTGGTCTGTAGTGGTCTGCTGTGTGTACTGGTCTGTAGTGGTCTGCTGTGCTGTGTGTACTGGTCTGTAGTGGTGTGCTGTGCTGTGTGTACTGGTCTGTAGTGGTCTGCTGTGTGTACTGGTCTGTAGTGGTCTGCTGTGCTGTGTGTACTGGTCTGTAGTGGTCTGCTGTGCTGTGTGTACTGGTCTGTAGTGGTCTGCTGTGTGTACTGGTCTGTAGTGGTCTGCTGCGCTGTGTGTACTGGTCTGTAGTGGTCTGCTGCGCTGTGTGTACTGGTCTGTAGTGGTCTGCTGCCCTGTGTGTACTGGTCTGTAGTGGTCTGCTGTGTATACTGGTCTCTAGTGGTTTGCTGCCCTGTGTGTACTGGTCTGTAGTGGTCTGCTGTGCTGTGTGTACTGGTCTGTAGTGGTCTGCCGTGCTGTATGTACTGGTCTGTAGTGGTCTGCTGTGCTGTGTGTACTGGTCTGTAGTGGTTCGCTGTGCTGTGTATACTGGTCTGTAGTGGTGTGCTGTGCTGTGTGTACTGGTCTGTAGTGGTCTGCTGCGCTGTGTGTACTGGTCTGTAGTGGTCTGCTGCGCTGTGTGTACTGGTCTGTAGTGGTCTGCTGCGCTGTGTGTACTGGTCTGTAGTGGTGTGCTGTGCTGTGTGTACTGGTCTGTAGTGGTGTGCTGTGTGTACTGGTCTGTAGTGGTCTGTGTGTACTGGTCTGTAGTGGTCTGCTGTGTGTACTGGTCTGTAGTGGTCTGCTGTGTGTACTGGTCTGTAGTGGTCTGCTGTGCTGTGTGTACTGGTCTGTAGTGGTCTGCTGTGTGTACTGGTCTGTAGTGGTCTGCTGCCCTGTGTGTACTGGTCTGTAGTGGTCTGCTGTGCTGTGTGTACTGGTCTGTAGTGGTCTGATGTGCTGTGTGTACTGGTCTGTAGTGGTCTGCTGTGCTGTGTGTACTGGTCTGTAGTGGTCTGCTGTGCTGTGTGTACTGGTCTGTTGTGGTCTGCTGTGCTGTGTGTACTGGTCTGTAGTGGTCTGCTGCGCTGTGTGTACTGGTCTGTAGTGGTCTGCTGCGCTGTGTGTACTGGTCTGTAGTGGTCTGCTGCGCTGTGTGTACTGGTCTGTAGTGGTCTGCTGTGCTGTGTGTACTGGTCTGTAGTGGTCTGCTGTGCTGTGTGTACTGGTCTGTAGTGGTCTGCTGTGCTGTGTGTACTGGTCTGTAGTGGTCTTCTGTGCTGTGTGTACTGGTCTGTAGTGGTCTTCTGTGCTGTGTGTACTGGTCTGTAGTGGTCTGCTGTGCTGTGTGTACTGGTCTGTAGTGGTCTGCTGTGTGTACTGGTCTGTAGTGGTCTGTTGTGTGTACTGGTCTGTAGTGGTCTGCTGTGCTGTGTGTACTGGTCTGTAGTGGTCTGCTGTGCTGTGTATACTGGTCTGTAGTGGTCTGCTGTGCTGTGTGTAGTGGTCTGCTGTGCTGTGTATACTGGTCTGTAGTGGTCTGCTGCGCTGTGTGTACTGGTCTGTAGTGGTCTGCTGTGCTGTGTGTACTGGTCAGTAGTGGTGTGCTGCGCTGTGTATACTGGTGTGTAGTGGTCTGCTGTGCTGTGTGTACTGGTCTGTAGTGGTCTGCTGTGTATACTGGTCTGTAGTGGTCTGCTGTGCTGTGTGTACTGGTCTGTAGTGGTCTGCTGTGCTGTGTATACTGGTCTGTAGTGGTCTGCTGTGCTGTGAGTACTGGTCTGTAGTGGTCTGCTGTGCTGTGTGTACTGGTCTGTAGTGGTCTGCTGTGCTGTGTGTACTGGTCTGTAGATGTCTGCTGTGCTGTGTATACTGGTCTGTAGTGGTCTGCTGTGCTGTGTGTACTGGTCTGTAGTGGTCTGCTGTGTGTACTGGTCTGTAGTGGTCTGCTGTGCTGTGTGTACTGGTCTGTAGTGGTCTGCTGTGCTGTGTGTACTGGTCTGTTGTGGTCTGCTGCGCTGTGTGTACTGGTCTGTAGTGGTCTGCTGCGCTGTGTGTACTGGTCTGTAGTGTTCTGATGTGCTGTGTGTACTGGTCTTTAGTGGTCTGCTGCGCTGTGTGTACTCGTCTGTAGTGGTGTGCTCTGCTGTGTGTACTGGTCTGTAGTGGTCTGCTGTGCTGTGTGTACTGGTCTGTAGTGGTCTGCTGTGCTGTGTGTACTGGTCTGTAGTGGTGTGCTGTGCTGTGTGTACTGGTCTGTAGTGGTGGCTGTGCTGTGTGTACTGGTCTGTAGTGGTCTGCTGTGCTGTGTGTACTGGTCTGTAGTGGTGTGCTCTGCTGTGTGTACTGGTCTGTAGTGCTGTGCTGTGTGTACTGGTCTGTTGTGGTCTGCTGTGCTGTGTGTACTGGTCTGTAGTGGTCTGCTGTGCTGTGCTGTGTGTACTGGTCTGTAGTGGTCTGCTGCGCTGTGTGTACTGGTCTGTAGTGGTCTGCTGTGCTGGGTGTACTGGTCTGTAGTGGTGTGCTGTGCTGTGTGTACTGGTCTGTAGTGGTCTGCTGTGCTGTGTGTACTGGTCTGTTGTGGTCTGCTGCGCTGTGTGTACTGGTCTGTAGTGGTCTGCTGCGCTGTGTGTACTGGTCTGTAGTGTTCTGATGTGCTGTGTGTACTGGTCTTTAGTGGTCTGCTGCGCTGTGTGTACTCGTCTGTAGTGGTGTGCTCTGCTGTGTGTACTGGTCTGTAGTGGTCTGCTGCGCTGTGTGTACTGGTCTGTAGTGGTCTGTAGTGGTGTGCTGTGTGTACTGGTCTGTAGTGGTCTGCTGTGCTGTGTATACTGGTCTGTAGTGGTCTGCTGCGCTGTGTGTACTGGTCTGTAGTGGTCTGCTGTGTGTACTGGTCTGTAGTGGTCTGCTGTGTGTACTGGTCTGTAGTGGTGTGCTCTGCTGTGTGTACTGGTCTGTAGTAGTCTGCTGTGTGTACTGGTCTGTAGTGGTGTGCTCTGCTGTGTGTACTGGTCTGTAGTGGTGTGCTCTGCTGTGTGTACTGGTCTGTAGTGGTCTGCTGCGCTGTGTGTACTGGTCTGTAGTGGTCTGCTGTGTGTACTGGTCTGTAGTGGTGTGCTGTGCTGTGTGTACTGGTCTGTAGTGTTCTGCTGCGCTGTGTGTACTGGTCTGTAGTGGTCTGCTGTGTATACTGGTCTGTAGTGGTCTGCTGCCCTGTGTGTACTGGTCTGTAGTGGTCTGCTGTGTGTACTGGTCTGTAGTGGTCTGCTGTGCTGTGTGTACTGGTCTGTAGTGCTGTGCTGTGTGTACTGGTCTGTAGTGGTCTGCTGCCCTGTGTGTACTGGTCTGTAGTGGTGTGCTGTGTATACTGGTCTGTAGTGGTCTGCTGCCCTGTGTGTACTGGTCTGTAGTGGTCTGCTGTGTATACTGGTCTGTAGTGGTCTGCTGTGTGTACTGGTCTGTAGTGGTGTGCTGTGCTGTGTGTACTGGTCTGTAGTGGTCTGCTGCCCTGTGTGTACTGGTCTGTAGTGGTCTGCTGTGTGTACTGGTCTGTAGTGGTCTGCTGTGCTGTGTGTACTGGTCTGTAGTGGTGTGCTGTGCTGTGTGTACTGGTCTGTAGTGGTCTGCTGTGTGTACTGGTCTGTAGTGGTCTGCTGTGCTGTGTATACTGGTCTGTAGTGGTCTGCTGTGTGTACTGGTCTGTAGTGGTCTGCTGTGCTGTGTGTACTGGTCTGTAGTGGTGTGCTGTGCTGTGTGTACTGGTCTGTAGTGGTCTGCTGTGTGTACTGGTCTGTAGTGGTCTGCTGTGCTGTGTGTACTGGTCTGTAGTGGTCTGCTGTGCTGTGTGTACTGGTCTGTAGTGGTCTGCTGTGTGTACTGGTCTGTAGTGGTCTGCTGCGCTGTGTGTACTGGTCTGTAGTGGTCTGCTGCGCTGTGTGTACTGGTCTGTAGTGGTCTGCTGCCCTGTGTGTACTGGTCTGTAGTGGTCTGCTGTGTATACTGGTCTCTAGTGGTTTGCTGCCCTGTGTGTACTGGTCTGTAGTGGTCTGCTGTGCTGTGTGTACTGGTCTGTAGTGGTCTGCCGTGCTGTGTGTACTGGTCTGTAGTGGTCTGCTGTGCTGTGTGTACTGGTCTGTAGTGGTCTGCTGTGCTGTGTATACTGGTCTGTAGTGGTGTGCTGTGCTGTGTGTACTGGTCTGTAGTGGTCTGCTGCGCTGTGTGTACTGGTCTGTAGTGGTCTGCTGCGCTGTGTGTACTGGTGTGTAGTGGTCTGCTGCGCTGTGTGTACTGGTCTGTAGTGGTGTGCTGTGCTGTGTGTACTGGTCTGTAGTGGTGTGCTGTGTGTACTGGTCTGTAGTGGTCTGTGTGTACTGGTCTGTAGTGGTCTGCTGTGTGTACTGGTCTGTAGTGGTCTGCTGTGTGTACTGGTCTGTACTGGTCTGCTGTGCTGTGTGTACTGGTCTGTAGTGGTCTGCTGTGTGTACTGGTCTGTAGTGGTCTGCTGCCCTGTGTGTACTGGTCTGTAGTGGTCTGCTGTGCTGTGTGTACTGGTCTGTAGTGGTCTGATGTGCTGTGTGTACTGGTCTGTAGTGGTCTGCTGTGCTGTGTGTACTGGTCTGTAGTGGTCTGCTGTGCTGTGTGTACTGGTCTGTTGTGGTCTGCTGTGCTGTGTGTACTGGTCTGTAGTGGTCTGCTGCGCTGTGTGTACTGGTCTGTAGTGGTCTGCTGCGCTGTGTGTACTGGTCTGTAGTGGTCTGCTGCGCTGTGTGTACTGGTCTGTAGTGGTCTGCTGTGCTGTGTGTACTGGTCTGTAGTGGTCTTCTGTGCTGTGTGTACTGGTCTGTAGTGGTCTTCTGTGCTGTGTGTACTGGTCTCTAGTGGTCTGCTGTGCTGTGTGTACTGGTCTGTAGTGGTCTGCTGTGTGTACTGGTCTGTAGTGGTCTGTTGTGTGTACTGGTCTGTAGTGGTCTGCTGTGCTGTGTGTACTGGTCTGTAGTGGTCTGCTGTGCTGTGTATACTGGTCTGTAGTGGTCTGCTGTGCTGTGTGTAGTGGTCTGCTGTGCTGTGTATACTGGTCTGTAGTGGTCTGCTGCGCTGTGTGTACTGGTCTGTAGTGGTCTGCTGTGCTGTGTGTACTGGTCAGTAGTGGTGTGCTGCGCTGTGTATACTGGTGTGTAGTGGTCTGCTGTGCTGTGTGTACTGGTCTGTAGTGGTCTGCTGTGTATACTGGTCTGTAGTGGTCTGCTGTGCTGTGTGTACTGGTCTGTAGTGGTCTGCTGTGCTGTGTATACTGGTCTGTAGTGGTCTGCTGTGCTGTGAGTACTGGTCTGTAGTGGTCTGCTGTGCTGTGTGTACTGGTCTGTAGTGGTCTGCTGTGCTGTGTGTACTGGTCTGTAGATGTCTGCTGTGCTGTGTATACTGGTCTGTAGTGGTCTGCTGTGCTGTGTGTACTGGTCTGTAGTGGTCTGCTGTGTGTACTGGTCTGTAGTGGTCTGCTGTGCTGTGTGTACTGGTCTGTAGTGGTCTGCTGTGCTGTGTGTACTGGTCTGTTGTGGTCTGCTGCGCTGTGTGTACTGGTCTGTAGTGGTCTGCTGCGCTGTGTGTACTGGTCTGTAGTGTTCTGATGTGCTGTGTGTACTGGTCTTTAGTGGTCTGCTGCGCTGTGTGTACTCGTCTGTAGTGGTGTGCTCTGCTGTGTGTACTGGTCTGTAGTGGTCTGCTGTGCTGTGTGTACTGGTCTGTAGTGGTCTGCTGTGCTGTGTGTACTGGTCTGTAGTGGTCTGCTGTGTGTACTGGTCTGTAGTGGTCTGCTGCCCTGTGTGTAGTGGTCTGTAGTGGTCTGCTGTGCTGTGTGTACTGGTCTGTAGTGGTCTGATGTGCTGTGTGTACTGGTCTGTAGTGGTCTGCTGTGCTGTGTGTACTGGTCTGTAGTGGTCTGTTGTGCTGTGTGTACTGGTCTGTTGTGGTCTGCTGTGCTGTGTGTACTGGTCTGTAGTGGTCTGCTGCGCTGTGTGTACTGGTCTGTAGTGGTCTGCTGCGCTGTGTGTACTGGTCTGTAGTGGTCTGCTGCGCTGTGTGTACTGGTCTGTAGTGGTCTGCTGTGCTGTGTGTACTGGTCTGTAGTGGTCTGCTGTGCTGTGTGTACTGGTCTGTAGTGGTCTGCTGTGCTGTGTGTACTGGTCTGTAGTGGTCTTCTGTGCTGTGTGTACTGGTCTCTAGTGGTCTGCTGTGCTGTGTGTACTGGTCTGTAGTGGTCTGCTGTGTGTACTGGTCTGTAGTGGTCTGTTGTGTGTACTGGTCTGTAGTGGTCTGCTGTGCTGTGTGTACTGGTCTGTAGTGGTCTGCTGTGCTGTGTATACTGGTCTGTAGTGGTCTGCTGTGCTGTGTGTACTGGTCTGTAGTGGTCTGCTGTGCTGTGTATACTGGTCTGTAGTGGTCTGCTGCGCTGTGTGTACTGGTCTGTAGTGGTCTGCTGTGCTGTGTGTACTGGTCAGTAGTGGTGTGCTGCGCTGTGTATACTGGTGTGTAGTGGTCTGCTGTGCTGTGTGTACTGGTCTGTAGTGGTCTGCTGTGTATACTGGTCTGTAGTGGTCTGCTGTGCTGTGTGTACTGGTCTGTAGTGGTCTGCTGTGCTGTGTATACTGGTCTGTAGTGGTCTGCTGTGCTGTGAGTACTGGTCTGTAGTGGTCTGCTGTGCTGTGTGTACTGGTCTGTAGTGGTCTGCTGTGCTGTGTGTACTGGTCTGTAGATGTCTGCTGTGCTGTGTATACTGGTCTGTAGTGGTCTGCTGTGCTGTGTGTACTGGTCTGTAGTGGTCTGCTGTGTGTACTGGTCTGTAGTGGTCTGCTGTGCTGTGTGTACTGGTCTGTAGTGGTCTGCTGTGCTGTGTGTACTGGTCTGTTGTGGTCTGCTGCGCTGTGTGTACTGGTCTGTAGTGGTCTGCTGCGCTGTGTGTACTGGTCTGTAGTGTTCTGATGTGCTGTGTGTACTGGTCTTTAGTGGTCTGCTGCGCTGTGTGTACTCGTCTGTAGTGGTGTGCTCTGCTGTGTGTACTGGTCTGTAGTGGTCTGCTGTGCTGTGTGTACTGGTCTGTAGTGGTCTGCTGTGCTGTGTGTACTGGTCTGTAGTGGTGTGCTGTGCTGTGTGTACTGGTCTGTAGTGGTGTGCTGTGCTGTGTGTACTGGTCTGTAGTGGTCTGCTGTGCTGTGTGTACTGGTCTGTAGTGGTGTGCTCTGCTGTGTGTACTGGTCTGTAGTGCTGTGCTGTGTGTACTGGTCTGTTGTGGTCTGCTGTGCTGTGTGTACTGGTCTGTAGTGGTCTGCTGTGCTGTGCTGTGTGTACTGGTCTGTAGTGGTCTGCTGCGCTGTGTGTACTGGTCTGTAGTGGTCTGCTGTGCTGGGTGTACTGGTCTGTAGTGGTGTGCTGTGCTGTTTGTACTGGTCTGTAGTGGTCTGCTGTGCTGTGTGTACTGGTCTGTTGTGGTCTGCTGCGCTGTGTGTACTGGTCTGTAGTGGTCTGCTGCGCTGTGTGTACTGGTCTGTAGTGTTCTGATGTGCTGTGTGTACTGGTCTTTAGTGGTCTGCTGCGCTGTGTGTACTCGTCTGTAGTGGTGTGCTCTGCTGTGTGTACTGGTCTGTAGTGGTCTGCTGCGCTGTGTGTACTGGTCTGTAGTGGTCTGTAGTGGTGTGCTGTGTGTACTGGTCTGTAGTGGTCTGCTGTGCTGTGTATACTGGTCTGTAGTGGTCTGCTGCGCTGTGTGTACTGGTCTGTAGTGGTCTGCTGTGTGTACTGGTCTGTAGTGGTCTGCTGTGTGTACTGGTCTGTAGTGGTGTGCTCTGCTGTGTGTACTGGTCTGTAGTAGTCTGCTGTGTGTACTGGTCTGTAGTGGTGTGCTCTGCTGTGTGTACTGGTCTGTAGTGGTGTGCTCTGCTGTGTGTACTGGTCTGTAGTGGTCTGCTGCGCTGTGTGTACTGGTCTGTAGTGGTCTGCTGCGCTGTGTGTACAGGTCTGTAGTGGTCTTCTGCGCTGTGTGTACTGGTCTGTAGTGGTCTGCGCTGTGTGTACTGGTCTGTAGTGGTCTGCTGCGCTGTGTGTACTGGTCTGTAGTGGTCTGCTGCGCTGTGTGTACTGGTCTGTAGTGGTCTGCTGCGCTGTGTGTACTGGTCTGTAGTGGTCTGCTGTGCTGTGTGTACTGGTCTGTAGTGGTCTGCTTTGCTGTGTGTACTGGTCTGTAGTGGTCTGCTTTGCTGTGTGTACTGGTCTGTAGTGGTCTTGTGTGCTGGTCTGTAGTGGTCTGCTGTGCTGTGTGTACTGGTCTGTAGTGGTCTGCTGTACTGTGTGTACTGGTCTGTAGTGGTCTGCTGCCCTGTGTGTACTGGTCTGTAGTGGTCTGCTTTGCTGTGTGTACTGGTCTGTAGTGGTCTGCTGCCCTGTGTGTACTGGTCTGTAGTGGTCTGCTGTGCTGTGTGTACTGGTCTGTATTGGTCTGCTGCCCTGTGTGTACTGGTCTGTAGTGGTCTGCTGTGCTGTGTGTACTGGTCTGTAGTGGTCTTCTGTGCTGTGTGTACTGGTCTGTAGTGGTCTGCTGTGCTGTGTGTACTGGTCTGTAGTGGTCTGCTGTGTATACTGGTCTGTAGTGGTCTGCTGTGTATACTGGTCTGTAGTGGTCTGCTGCCCTGTGTGTACTGGTCTCTAGTGGTCTGCTGCCCTGTGTGTACTGGTCTGTAGTGGTCTGCTGTGTATACTGGTCTGTAGTGGTGTCCTGTGCTGTGTATACTGGTCTGTAGTGGTCTGTTGTGCTGTGTGTACTGGTCTGTAGTGGTCTGCTGTGCTGTGTGTACTGGTCTGTAGTGGTCTGCTGTGCTGTGTGTACTGGTCTGTAGTGGTCTGATGTGCTGTGTATACTGGTCTGTAGTGGTCTGCTGCCCTGTGTGTACTGGTCTGTAGTGTCTGCTGTGTATACTGGTCTGTAGTGGTCTGCTGCCCTGTGTGTACTGGTCTGTAGTGGTCTGCTGTGTGTACTGGTCTGTAGTGGTCTGCTGTGCTGTGTGTACTGGTCTGTAGTGGTCTGCTGTGTATACTGGTCTGTAGTGGTGTCCTGTGCTGTGTATACTGGTCTGTAGTGGTCTGCTGTGCTGTGTGTACTGGTCTGTAGTGGTCTGCTGTGCTGTGTGTACTGGTCTGTAGTGGTCTGCTGTGTATACTGGTCTGTAGTGGTCTGCTGTGTATACTGGTCTGTAGTGGTCTGCTGTGCTGTGTGTACTGGTCTGTAGTGGTCTGCTGTGTATACTGGTCTGTAGTGGTCTGCTGTGCTGTATGTACTGGTCTGTAGTGGTCTGCTGCCCTGTGTGTACTGGTCTGTAGTGGTCTGCTGTGTGTACTGGTCTGTAGTGGTCTGCTGTGCTGTGTGTACTGGTCTGTAGTGGTGTGCTGTGCTGTGCTGTATGTACTGGTCTGTAGTGGTCTGCTGCGCTGTGTGTACTGGTCTGTAGTGGTCTGCTGTGCTGTGTGTACTGGTCTGTAGTGGTCTGCTGCCCTGTGTGTACTGGTCTGTAGTGGTCTGCTGTGCTGTGTGTACTGGTCTGTAGTGGTCTGCTGCCCTGTGTGTACTGGTCTGTAGTGGTCTGCTGTGCTGTGTGTACTGGTCTGTAGTGGTCTGCTGTGTGTACTGGTCTGTAGTGGTCTGCTGTGTGTACTGGTCTGTAGTGGTCTGCTGTGCTGTGTGTACTGGTCTGTAGTGGTCTGCTGTGCTGTGTGTACTGGTCTGTAGTGGTCTGCTGTGTATACTGGTCTGTAGTGGTCTGCTTTGTGTACTGGTCTGTAGTTTTCTGCTGCCCTGTGTATACTGGTCTGTAGTGGTCTGCTGTGTATACTGGTTTGTAGTGGTCTGCTGTGCTGTGTGTACTGGTCTGTAGTGGTCTGCTGCCCTGTGTGTACTGACTGGTCTGTAGTGGTCTGCTGTGCTGTGTGTACTGGTCTGTAGTGTCTGCTGTGTATACTGGTCTGTAGTGGTCTGCTGTGTATACTGGTCTGTAGTGGTCTGCTGCCCTGTGTGTACTGGTCTGTAGTGGTCTGCTGTGTGTACTGGTCTGTAGTGGTCTGCTGTGCTGTGTGTACTGGTCTGTAGTGGTGTGCTGTGCTGTGTGTACTGGTCTGTAGTGGTCTGCTGTGTGTACTGGTCTGTAGTGGTCTGCTGTGCTGTGTATACTGGTCTGTAGTGGTCTGCTGTGTGTACTGGTCTGTAGTGGTCTGCTGTGCTGTGTGTACTGGTCTGTAGTGGTGTGCTGTGCTGTGTGTACTGGTCTGTAGTGGTCTGCTGTGTGTACTGGTCTGTAGTGGTCTGCTGTGCTGTGTGTACTGGTCTGTAGTGGTCTGCTGTGCTGTGTGTACTGGTCTGTAGTGGTCTGCTGTGTGTACTGGTCTGTAGTGGTCTGCTGCGCTGTGTGTACTGGTCTGTAGTGGTCTGCTGCGCTGTGTGTACTGGTCTGTAGTGGTCTGCTGCCCTGTGTGTACTGGTCTGTAGTGGTCTGCTGTGTATACTGGTCTCTAGTGGTTTGCTGCCCTGTGTGTACTGGTCTGTAGTGGTCTGCTGTGCTGTGTGTACTGGTCTGTAGTGGTCTGCCGTGCTGTATGTACTGGTCTGTAGTGGTCTGCTGTGCTGTGTGTACTGGTCTGTAGTGGTTCGCTGTGCTGTGTATACTGGTCTGTAGTGGTGTGCTGTGCTGTGTGTACTGGTCTGTAGTGGTCTGCTGCGCTGTGTGTACTGGTCTGTAGTGGTCTGCTGCGCTGTGTGTACTGGTCTGTAGTGGTCTGCTGCGCTGTGTGTACTGGTCTGTAGTGGTGTGCTGTGCTGTGTGTACTGGTCTGTAGTGGTGTGCTGTGTGTACTGGTCTGTAGTGGTCTGTGTGTACTGGTCTGTAGTGGTCTGCTGTGTGTACTGGTCTGTAGTGGTCTGCTGTGTGTACTGGTCTGTAGTGGTCTGCTGTGCTGTGTGTACTGGTCTGTAGTGGTCTGCTGTGTGTACTGGTCTGTAGTGGTCTGCTGCCCTGTGTGTACTGGTCTGTAGTGGTCTGCTGTGCTGTGTGTACTGGTCTGTAGTGGTCTGATGTGCTGTGTGTACTGGTCTGTAGTGGTCTGCTGTGCTGTGTGTACTGGTCTGTAGTGGTCTGCTGTGCTGTGTGTACTGGTCTGTTGTGGTCTGCTGTGCTGTGTGTACTGGTCTGTAGTGGTCTGCTGCGCTGTGTGTACTGGTCTGTAGTGGTCTGCTGCGCTGTGTGTACTGGTCTGTAGTGGTCTGCTGCGCTGTGTGTACTGGTCTGTAGTGGTCTGCTGTGCTGTGTGTACTGGTCTGTAGTGGTCTGCTGTGCTGTGTGTACTGGTCTGTAGTGGTCTGCTGTGCTGTGTGTACTGGTCTGTAGTGGTCTTCTGTGCTGTGTGTACTGGTCTGTAGTGGTCTTCTGTGCTGTGTGTACTGGTCTGTAGTGGTCTGCTGTGCTGTGTGTACTGGTCTGTAGTGGTCTGCTGTGTGTACTGGTCTGTAGTGGTCTGTTGTGTGTACTGGTCTGTAGTGGTCTGCTGTGCTGTGTGTACTGGTCTGTAGTGGTCTGCTGTGCTGTGTATACTGGTCTGTAGTGGTCTGCTGTGCTGTGTGTAGTGGTCTGCTGTGCTGTGTATACTGGTCTGTAGTGGTCTGCTGCGCTGTGTGTACTGGTCTGTAGTGGTCTGCTGTGCTGTGTGTACTGGTCAGTAGTGGTGTGCTGCGCTGTGTATACTGGTGTGTAGTGGTCTGCTGTGCTGTGTGTACTGGTCTGTAGTGGTCTGCTGTGTATACTGGTCTGTAGTGGTCTGCTGTGCTGTGTGTACTGGTCTGTAGTGGTCTGCTGTGCTGTGTATACTGGTCTGTAGTGGTCTGCTGTGCTGTGAGTACTGGTCTGTAGTGGTCTGCTGTGCTGTGTGTACTGGTCTGTAGTGGTCTGCTGTGCTGTGTGTACTGGTCTGTAGATGTCTGCTGTGCTGTGTATACTGGTCTGTAGTGGTCTGCTGTGCTGTGTGTACTGGTCTGTAGTGGTCTGCTGTGTGTACTGGTCTGTAGTGGTCTGCTGTGCTGTGTGTACTGGTCTGTAGTGGTCTGCTGTGCTGTGTGTACTGGTCTGTTGTGGTCTGCTGCGCTGTGTGTACTGGTCTGTAGTGGTCTGCTGCGCTGTGTGTACTGGTCTGTAGTGTTCTGATGTGCTGTGTGTACTGGTCTTTAGTGGTCTGCTGCGCTGTGTGTACTCGTCTGTAGTGGTGTGCTCTGCTGTGTGTACTGGTCTGTAGTGGTCTGCTGTGCTGTGTGTACTGGTCTGTAGTGGTCTGCTGTGCTGTGTGTACTGGTCTGTAGTGGTGTGCTGTGCTGTGTGTACTGGTCTGTAGTGGTGGCTGTGCTGTGTGTACTGGTCTGTAGTGGTCTGCTGTGCTGTGTGTACTGGTCTGTAGTGGTGTGCTCTGCTGTGTGTACTGGTCTGTAGTGCTGTGCTGTGTGTACTGGTCTGTTGTGGTCTGCTGTGCTGTGTGTACTGGTCTGTAGTGGTCTGCTGTGCTGTGCTGTGTGTACTGGTCTGTAGTGGTCTGCTGCGCTGTGTGTACTGGTCTGTAGTGGTCTGCTGTGCTGGGTGTACTGGTCTGTAGTGGTGTGCTGTGCTGTGTGTACTGGTCTGTAGTGGTCTGCTGTGCTGTGTGTACTGGTCTGTTGTGGTCTGCTGCGCTGTGTGTACTGGTCTGTAGTGGTCTGCTGCGCTGTGTGTACTGGTCTGTAGTGTTCTGATGTGCTGTGTGTACTGGTCTTTAGTGGTCTGCTGCGCTGTGTGTACTCGTCTGTAGTGGTGTGCTCTGCTGTGTGTACTGGTCTGTAGTGGTCTGCTGCGCTGTGTGTACTGGTCTGTAGTGGTCTGTAGTGGTGTGCTGTGTGTACTGGTCTGTAGTGGTCTGCTGTGCTGTGTATACTGGTCTGTAGTGGTCTGCTGCGCTGTGTGTACTGGTCTGTAGTGGTCTGCTGTGTGTACTGGTCTGTAGTGGTCTGCTGTGTGTACTGGTCTGTAGTGGTGTGCTCTGCTGTGTGTACTGGTCTGTAGTAGTCTGCTGTGTGTACTGGTCTGTAGTGGTGTGCTCTGCTGTGTGTACTGGTCTGTAGTGGTGTGCTCTGCTGTGTGTACTGGTCTGTAGTGGTCTGCTGCGCTGTGTGTACTGGTCTGTAGTGGTCTGCTGCGCTGTGTGTACTGGTCTGTAGTGGTCTTCTGCGCTTTGTGTACTGGTCTGTAGTGGTCTGCGCTGTGTGTACTGGTCTGTAGTGGTCTGCTGCGCTGTGTGTACTGGTCTGTAGTGGTCTGCTGCGCTGTGTGTACTGGTCTGTAGTGGTCTGCTGCGCTGTGTGTACTGGTCTGTAGTGGTCTGCTGCGCTGTGTGTACTGGTCTGTAGTGGTCTGCTTTGCTGTGTGTACTGGTCTGTAGTGGTCTGCTTTGCTGTGTGTACTGGTCTGTAGTGGTCTTCTGTGCTGTGTGCTGGTCTGTAGTGGTCTGCTGTGCTGTGTGTACTGGTCTGTAGTGGTCTGCTGTACTGTGTGTACTGGTCTGTAGTGGTCTGCTGCCCTGTGTGTACTGGTCTGTAGTGGTCTGCTTTGCTGTGTGTACTGGTCTGTAGTGGTCTGCTGCCCTGTGTGTACTGGTCTGTAGTGGTCTGCTGTGCTGTGTGTACTGGTCTGTATTGGTCTGCTGCCCTGTGTGTACTGGTCTGTAGTGGTCTGCTGTGTGTATGGTCTGTAGTGGTCTGCTGTGCTGTGTGTACTGGTCTGTGTGGTGTGCTGTGCTGTGTGTACTGGTCTGTAGTGGTCTGCTGTGCTGTGTGTACTGGTCTGTAGTGGTCTTCTGTGCTGTGTGTACTGGTCTGTAGTGGTCTGCTGTGCTGTGTGTACTGGTCTGTAGTGGTCTGCTGTGTATACTGGTCTGTAGTGGTCTGCTGTGTATACTGGTCTGTAGTGGTCTGCTGCCCTGTGTGTACTGGTCTCTAGTGGTCTGCTGCCCTGTGTGTACTGGTCTGTAGTGGTCTGCTGTGTATACTGGTCTGTAGTGGTGTCCTGTGCTGTGTATACTGGTCTGTAGTGGTCTGTTGTGCTGTGTGTACTGGTCTGTAGTGGTCTGCTGTGCTGTGTGTACTGGTCTGTAGTGGTCTGCTGTGCTGTGTGTACTGGTCTGTAGTGGTCTCATGTGCTGTGTATACTGGTCTGTAGTGGTCTGCTGCCCTGTGTGTACTGGTCTGTAGTGTCTGCTGTGTATACTGGTCTGTAGTGGTCTGCTGCCCTGTGTGTACTGGTCTGTAGTGGTCTGCTGTGTGTACTGGTCTGTAGTGGTCTGCTGTGCTGTGTGTACTGGTCTGTAGTGGTCTGCTGTGTATACTGGTCTGTAGTGGTGTCCTGTGCTGTGTATACTGGTCTGTAGTGGTCTGCTGTGCTGTGTGTACTGGTCTGTAGTGGTCTGCTGTGCTGTGTGTACTGGTCTGTAGTGGTCTGCTGTGTATACTGGTCTGTAGTGGTCTGCTGTGTATACTGGTCTGTAGTGGTCTGCTGTGCTGTGTGTACTGGTCTGTAGTGGTCTGCTGTGTATACTGGTCTGTAGTGGTCTGCTGTGCTGTATGTACTGGTCTGTAGTGGTGTGCTGCCCTGTGTGTACTGACTGGTCTGTAGTGGTCTGCTGTGCTGTGTGTACTGGTCTGTAGTGGTCTGCTGTGTGTACTGGTCTGTAGTGGTCTGCTGTGCTGTGTGTACTGGTCTCTAGTGGTCTGCTGCCCTGTGTGTACTGGTCTGTAGTGGTCTGCTGTGCTGTGTGTACTGGTCTGTAGTGGTCTGCTGTGCTGTGTGTACTGGTCTGTAGTGGTCTGCTGTGCTGTGTACTGGTCTGTAGTGGTCTGCTGTGTCGTGTGTACTGGTCTGTAGTGGTCTGCTGTGTATACTGGTCTGTAGTGGTCTGCCTTGTATACTGGTCTGTAGTTTTCTGCTGCCCTGTGTATACTGGTCTGTAGTGGTCTGCTGTGCTGTGTGTACTGGTCTGTAGTGGTCTGCTGTGCTGTGTGTACTGGTCTGTAGTGGTCTGCTGCGCTGTGTGTACTGGTCTGTAGTGGTCTGCTGTGCTGTGTACTGGTCTGTAGTGGTCTGCTGCCCTGTGTGTACTGGTCTGTAGTGGTCTGCTGTGCTGTGTGTACTGGTCTGTAGTGGTCTGCTGTGCTGTGTGTACTGGTCTGTAGTGGTCTGCTGCGCTGTGTGTACTGGTCTGTAGTGGTCTGCTGTGCTGTGTACTGGTCTGTAGTGGTCTGCTGCCCTGTGTGTACTGGTCTGTAGTGGTCTGCTGTGCTGTGTGTACTGGTCTGTAGTGGTCTGCTGTGCTGTGTATACTGGTCTGTAGTGGTCTGCTGCCCTGTGTGTACTGGTCTGTAGTGGTCTGCTGTGCTGTGTGTACTGGTCTGTAGTGGTCTGCTGCGCTGTGTGTACTGGTCTGTAGTGGTCTGCTGTGCTGTGTACTGGTCTGTAGTGGTCTGCTGTGCTGTGTGTACTGGTCTGTAGTGGTGTGCTGTGCTGTGTGTACTGGTCTGTAGTGGTCTGCTGTGTATACTGGTCTGTAGTGGTCTGCTGCCCTGTGTGTACTGGTCTGTAGTGGTCTGCTGCCCTGTGTGTACTGGTCTCTAGTGGTCTGCTGCCCTGCGTGTACTGGTCTGTAGTGGTCTGCTGTGCTGCCCTGTGTGTACTTGTCTGTAGTGGTCTGCTGCGCTGTGTGTACTGGTCTGTAGTGGTCTGCTGTGTGTACTGGTCTGTAGTGGTCTGCTGTGTGTACTGCTCTGTAGTGGTCTGCTGTGCTGTGTGTACTGGTCTGTAGTGGTCTGCTGCGCTGTGTGTACTGCTCTGTAGTGGTCTGCTGTGCTGTGTACTGGTCTGTAGTGGTCTGCTGTGCTGTGTGTACTGGTCTGTAGTGGTCTGCTGTGCTGTGTGTACTGGTCTGTAGTGGTCTGCTGTGCTGTGTGTACTGGTCTGTAGTGGTCTGCTGCGCTGTGTGTACTGGTCTGTAGTGGTCTGCTGCGCTGTGTGTACTGGTCTGTAGTGGTCTGCTGTGCTGTGTACTGGTCTGTAGTGGTCTGCTGTGCTGTGTGTACTGGTCTGTAGTGGTCTGCTGTGCTGTGTGCACTGGTCTGTATTGGTCTGCTGTGTATACTGGTCTGTAGTGGTCTGCTGCCCTGTGTGTACTGGTCTGTAGTGGTCTGCTGCCCTGTGTGTACTGGTCTCTAGTGGTCTGCTGCCCTGCGTGTACTGATCTGTAGTGGTCTGCTGTGCTGCCCTGTGTGTACTTGTCTGTAGTGGTCTGCTGCGCTGTGTGTACTGGTCTGTAGTGGTCTGCTGTGTGTACTGGTCTGTAGTGGTCTGCTGTGTGTACTGCTCTGCAGTGGTCTGCTGTGCTGTGTGTACTGGTCTGTAGTGGTCTGCTGTGCTGTGTGTACTGGTCTGTAGTGGTCTGCTGCGCTGTGTGTACTGGTCAGTAGTGATGTGCTGTGCTGTGTGTACTGGTCTGTAGTGGTCTGCTGTGCTGTGTGTACTGGTCTGTAGTGGTCTGCTGTGCTGTGTGTACTGGTCTGTAGTGGTCTGCTGTGCTGTGTGTACTGGTCTGTAGTGGTCTGCTGTGCTGTGTGTACTGGTCTGTAGTGGTCTGCTGCACTGTGTGTACTGGTCTGTACTGGTCTGTAGTGGTGTGCTGTGTATTGGTCTGTAGTGGTCTGCTGCGCTGTGTGTACTGGTCTGTAGTGTTCTGCTGTGCTGTGTGTACTGGTCTGTACTGGTCTGTAGTGGTGTGCTGTGTGTATTGGTCTGTAGTGGTCTGCTGCGCTGTGTGTACTGGTCTGTAGTGTTCTGCTGTGCTGTGTGTACTGGTCTGTACTGGTCTGCTGTGCTGTGTGTACTGGTCTGTAAGCCTACTTGTCTGTAGTGTTGGATCTATCACCAGTCAGCAGTGCTCACTATCTGTTAATATGTAACAGGCTGTGGGCTCTAGGACCCAGCGGTGCAGCAGGCTCAGCAGTGTAGTGAGTGTGCAATGCACTAGTCCCTGCACTCTCCTCCTGGCAGTCATGGAGCTCCCGTCCTTCCTTAGTTATCCAGTCTGGTTCTTCTGCTCCTTGGTCCTGGCCGTGGTACTTCGCCTGCAGAGGAAGGGAAAGTGGGAAGCTCGCAAGTGCTTCGCCGACCTGACCGGGAAAACCGCCATCGTGACCGGAGCCAACACCGGTGAGTAGTAGTGAGCACCACTCAACATACAGCACTGCGGACTATGGCGGTGCTATACAAATAGTGACTAATTCTTCATAAGAAAGCCGCAGCGCACAAACTGAGAGAACGTCCCAAACAGCAGCGACAGTCATTAGTAATATGCAAACGAGGCGGGACGGACAAAGCGGCATCACCAGAGCAACACAAGTCAGCGGCTCCTCAGCCGTAATCCTGCCCAGCTCCCACCCTCACCTGCTGTCTTATGGCCCACCTGGCAATGTGCCGGGGTAAGAACGTCAGAATGTCTCCGCGCTCCAGATCTTTCCAGTGTCTTTATTCGAGCACCTTGGGTTGTTCTGCTCTGCTGTCTACACAATATATTGTCCTGCTCCGGCTCCTGGCTGCCTTCCCCAGGAATCTTAGCTCAGTCCTCATGAGCAATCAAGTCACAAATATTTTTGGGTTTACGTGCCCCAGCTGCCTCCTTCAGATCCCACCAAACATTTTTTATGGTGACTTTGAATGCCACTTCAGAATCTTCCAGGACGTCTTGTGAAGCCAAGTCTTGGTGGACTTTGAGGTACTCTTGGGTCATTGTCCTGATGGGAGGTCCAGTGAGGTCCGAGCTTCTGCCTCCCCATGAGGTTACTCCTAGGATTTCCTGACACTTGATGGAATCCATATTGTGTCCACACCCTACAGGTTTCCAGTCTCGGGTTCAGCGGCTGCTCCATTCTTCATCCTCCAGACGTGCCATGCGCAGAATCACAAAACTTCTCCGGCTTATTTATGTTTTTGAGTGTATTGGAGGGGACTTTTCTTGTGTTTTTGGGTCAGTAGTGGTGGACATTGTAGGGTTCGGGCAGCATTTAGTGCCACGATTCCCAATAGGGGGACCTTGGAAACTCACCAGGGGGCCGCAACACTCTGATTGGGAAATCGACCACATGCAACGCTATCTGCGTCCTTAGGATGCTTTGTGTCTTCTGTTAGAAGTGATTTGGAAGGTGTGCCCCAGGGGTGCGCCGAGTGTGAGAAGGTCTACTGTATTCCTTAGTGTGTAGACTGAACCCTCAGCGCCCGCTGCCCCCAAACCTTGCCGCAGGTCTTCTGCAGTGGCTGCAGTGTGTTTGACCACCTGGTGACGTCGGTGGCAGCTTCCTCTTTGTGCCATGTCCAGGGTTCTAGGCTTCCCGCAGGATCTCTAGGAACATTCTGACATCAAGGGAACAGGAGAGACAAAGTACAGAGAGATAGTGAGACCGAAAATGTGCTGACTGCTCAGGGCCGAGATATGGGGGAGTATTAATCAGTGCAGGATCAGTACAAGGGTCTGTTCACACCCACAGAATACACATACATATATATATAAAAAAAAAATATATATATATATATATATATATATATATATAACACAGTGTTTACAGTGTGAGCAGCTGATGGGGGCGGGGCTATAGTGTGATTGACAGCCAGGAGATCAGTGGACGTGTCATCCCTTTACTGGGTCTAGATATGGGGTCGGCTGTGTTATCTCTCTGCCGGGTGTAGTTACGGGGTCGGACGTTTCATCCGTCTGACGTGTCTAGTTTACACGGTCGGACGTGTCATCCCTCTGCCGGTTCTAGTTATGGGGTCGGACGTGTTATCTCTGCCGGGTCTAGTTACGGGGTCAGACGTGTCATCCCTCTGCCGGGTCTAGTTACGGGGTCAGACGTGTCATCCCTCTGCCGGGTCTAGTTACGGGGTCGGACGTGTTATCCCTGTTACGGGGTCGGACGTGTCATCCGTCTGACGTGTCTAGTTGCGCGGTCGGACGTGTCATCCCTCTGCCGGTTCTAGTTATGGGGTCGGACGTGTTATCTCTCTGCCGGGTCTAGTTACGGGGTCGGACGTGTCATCCCTCTGATATGTCTAGTTACGGGGTTGGACGTTTCATCCGTCTGACGTGTCTAGTTACGCGGTCGGACGTGTCATCCCTCTGCCGGTTCTAGTTATGGGGTCGGACGTGTCATCCCTTTACCGGGTCTAGATATGGGGTCGGACGTGTCATCCCTCTGCCGGGTCTAGTTACGGGGTCGGACGTGTCATCCCTCTGCCGGGTCTAGTTACGGGGTCGGACGTGTCATCCCTCTGCCGGGTCTAGTTACGGGGTCGGACGTGTCATCCCTCTGCCGGGTCTAGTTACGGGGTCGGACGTGTCATCCCTCTGCCGGGTCTAGTTACGGGGTCGGACGTGTCATCCCTCTGCCGGGTCTAGTTACGGGGTCGGACGTGTCATCCCTCTGCCGGGTCTAGTTACGGGGTCGGACGTGTCATCCCTCTGCCGGGTCTAGTTACAGGGTCGGACGTGTCATCCCTCTGCCGGGTCTAGTTACGGGGTCGGACGTGTCATCCCTCTGCCGGGTCTAGTTAAGGGGTCGGACGTGTCATCCCTCTGCCGGGTCTAGTTACGGGGTCGGACGTGTCATCCCTCTGCCGGGTCTCGTTACGGGGTCGAACGTGTCATCCCTCTGCCGGGTCTAGTTACGGGGTCGGACGTGTCATCCCTCTGCCGGGTCTAGTTACGGGGTCAGACGTGTCATCCCTCTGACGGGTCTAGTTATGGGGTTGGACGTGTCATCCCTCTGCCATGTCTAGTTACGGGGTCGGACGTGTCATCCCTGTTACGGGGTCGGACGTGTCATCCCTCTGCCGGGTCTAGTTACGGGGTCGGACGTGTCACCCCTCTGCCGGGTCTAGTTACGGGGTCAGACGTGTCATCCCTCTGCCGGGTCTAGTTAGGGGGTCGGACGTGTCATCCCTCTGCCGGGTCTAGTTACGGGGTCGGACGTGTCATCCCTCTGCCGGGTCTAGTTATGGGGTCGGACGTGTCATCCCTCTGCCGGGTCTAGTTACGGGGTCGGACGTGTCATCCCTCTGCCGGGTCTAGTTACGGGGTCGGACGTGTCATCCCTCTGCCGGGTCTAGTTACGGGGTCGGACATGTCATCCCTCTTCCGGGTCTAGTTACGGGGTCGGACGTGTCATCCCTCTGCCGGGTCTAGTTACGGGGTCAGACGTGTCATCCCTCTGACGGGTCTAGTTATGGGGTTGGACGTGTCATCCCTCTGCCATGTCTAGTTACGGGGTCGGACGTGTCATCCCTGTTACGGGGTCGGACGTGTCATCCGTCTGCCGGGTCTAGTTACGGGGTCGGACGTGTCATCCCTCTGCCGGGTCTAGTTATGGGGTCAGACGTGTCATCCCTCTGCCGGGTCTAGTTACGGGGTCGGACGTGTCATCCCTCTGCCGGGACTAGTTACGGGGTCGGACGTGTCATCCTTCTGGCGGGTCTAGTTACGGGGTCGGACGTGTCATCCCTCTGCCGGGTCTAGTTACGGGGTCGAACGTGTCATCCTTCTGCCGGGTCTAGGTACGGGGTTGGACGTGTCATCCCTCTGACGGGTCTAGTTATGGGGTTGGTTGTGTCATCCCTCTGCCATGTCTAGTTATGGGGTTGGACGTGTCATCCCTCAGCCAGGTTTAGTTACGGGGTCGGACGTGTCATCCCTCTGCCGGGTCTAGTTACGGGGTCGGACGTGTCATCCCTGTTACGGGGTCGGACGTGTCATCCCTCTGCTGGGTCTAGTTACGGGGTCGGATGTGTCATCTGTCTGCCGGGTCTAGTTATGGGGTCGGACGTGCCATCCCTCTGCCGGGTCTAGTTACGGGGTCGGATGTGCCATCCCTCTGCCGGGTCTAGTTACGGGATCGGATGTGCCATCCCTCTGCCGGGTCTAGTTACGGGGTCGAACGTGTCATCCTTCTGGCGGGTCTAGTTACGGGGTCGAACGTGTCATCCCTCTGCCGGGTCTAGTTACGGGGTTGGACGTGTCATCCCTCTGCCGGGTCTAGTTACGGGGTCGAACGTGTCATCCTTCTGCCGGGTCTAGTTACGGGGTCGGACGTGTCATCCCTCTGCCGCGTCAAGTTACGGGGTCGAACGTGTCATCCCTGTTACGGGGTCGGACGTGTCATCCCTCTGCTTGGTCTAGTTACGGGGTCGGATGTGTCATCCGTCTGCCGGGTCTAGTTATGGGGTTGGACGTGTCATCCCTCTGCCAGGTTTAGTTACGGGGTCGGACATGTCATCCCTGTTACGGGGTCGGACGTGTCATCCCTCTGCTGGGTCTAGTTACGGGGTCGGATGTGTCATCCGTCTGCCGGGTCTAGTTATGGGGTCAGACGTGCCATCCCTCTGCCGGGACTAGTTACGGGGTCGGACATGTCATCCTTCTGGCGGGTCTAGTTACGGGGTCGGACGTGTCATCCCTCTGCCGGGTCTAGTTACGGGGTCGAACGTGTCATCCTTCTGCCGGGTCTAGGTACGGGGTCGGACGTGTCATCCCTCTGACGGGTCTAGTTATGGGGTTGGTTGTGTCATCCCTCTGCCATGTCTAGTTATGGGGTTGGACGTGTCATCCCTCAGCCAGGTTTAGTTACGGGGTCGGACGTGTCATCCCTCTGCCGGGTCTAGTTACGGGGTCGGACGTGTCATCCCTGTTACGGGGTCGGACGTGTCATCCCTCTGCTGGGTCTAGTTACGGGGTCGGATGTGTCATCCGTCTGCCGGGTCTAGTTATGGGGTCGGACGTGCCATCCCTCTGCCGGGTCTAGTTACGGGGTCGGATGTGCCATCCCTCTGCCGGGTCTAGTTACGGGATCGGATGTGCCATCCCTCTGCCGGGTGTAGTTACGGGGTCGAACGTGTCATCCTTCTGGCGGGTCTAGTTACGGGGTCGAACGTGTCATCCCTCTGCCGGGTCTAGTTACGGGGTTGGACGTGTCATCCCTCTGCCGGGTCTAGTTACGGGGTCGAACGTGTCATCCTTCTGCCGGGTCTAGTTACGGGGTCGGACGTGTCATCCCTCTGTCGGGTCTAGTTACGGGGTCGAACGTGTCATCCCTCTGCCGGGTCTAGTTACGGGGTCGAACGTGTCATCCTTCTGCCAGGTTTAGTTACGGGGTCGGACATGTCATCCCTGTTACGGGGTCGGACGTGTCATCCCTCTGCTGGGTCTAGTTACGGGGTCGGATGTGTCATCCGTCTTCCGGGTCTAGTTATGGGGTCAGACGTGCCATCCCTCTGCCGGGTCTAGTTACGGGGTCGGATGTGCCATCCCTCTGCCGGGTCTAGTTACGGGGTCGGACGTGTCACCCCTCTGCCGGGTCTAGTTATGGGGTCGGACGTGCCATCCCTCTGCCGGGTCTAGTTACGGGGTCAGACGTGTCATCCCTCTGCCGGGTCTAGTTACGGGGTCGGATGTGCCATCCCTCTGCCGGGTCTAGTTACGGGGTCGGACGTGTCACCCCTCTGCCGGGTCTAGTTATGGGGTCGGACGTGTCACCCCTCTGCCGGGTCTAGTTATGGGGTCGGACGTGCCATCCCTCTGCCGGGTCTAGTTACGGGGTCGGATGTGCCATCCCTATGCCGGGTCTAGTTACGGGGTCGGACGTGTCACCCCTGCATTGTATCACCTTTTCATAGTACCCATGCTATGGTGGGAGAGATGGAGGAGCGGGATATTGAGTAGTGCAAAGGGGGAAAGAGAAGGAGGAGGGGGAGGAGGCGGGGGTGGGGCGTTCCAGTGCGGCCCAGTGGACATCCCATTACTGAGGGCCGAGCACTGCTGCACCAGTAATACTAGCAGTGATCACTGGCACAGAGGGAGAGGGGGCCCTGCGCACAAGGGGTGACAATCATCAGTTACATCTATCATGTAGACATGGAAATCAGCAGTTGTCGACTTCGCATCTCCTCATGTGAACAGGGATGTAGTGACAACTGTCCCGGAGGTGGAGGGAGTCAAATTATCACAGTAATGATCACATACACACATTATATATATATATACTGCCAGCATGATATATGTATACCTCCAGCATATGCAGCTATATACAGTGCAGAGCTATATACAGTGCAGGGAGCTATATACAGTACAGAGTTTTATACAGTGCAGAGCTATATACAGTACAGAGAGCTATATACAGTACAGAGCTATATACAGTGCAGAGCTATATACAGTACAGAGTTTTATACAGTGCAGAGCTATATACAGTACAGAGAGCTATATACGGTACAGAGAGCTATATACGGTACAGAGCTATATACAGTAGTGAGAGCTATATACAGTACAGAGAGCCATATACAGTGCAGAGCTATATACAGTACAGAGAGCTATATACAGTACAGAGAGCTATATACAGTACAGAGAGCTATATACAGTACAGAGTGCTATATACAGTGCAGAGCTATATACAGTACAGAGAGCTATATACAGTACAGAGAGCCATATACAGTACAGAGAGCCATATACAGTGCAGAGGACGTGCAGCTATATACAGTACAGAGAGCTATATACAGTACAGAGAGCTATATACAGTACAGAGCTATATACAGTGCAGAGCTATATACAGTACAGAGCTATATACAGTACAGAGCTATATACAGTACAGAGAGCTATATACAGTACAGAGCTATATACAGTACAGAGAGCTATATACAGTACAGAGCTATATACAGTGCAGAGCTATATACAGTACAGAGTTTTATACAGTGCAGAGCTATATACAGTACAGAGAGCTATATACGGTACAGAGCTATATACAGTAGTGAGAGCTATATACAGTACAGAGAGCTATATACAGTACAGAGAGCCATATACAGTACAGAGAGCCATATACAGTGCAGAGCTATATACAGTACAGAGAGCTATATACAGTACAGAGAGCTATATACAGTACAGAGAGCTATATACAGTACAGAGTGCTATATACAGTGCAGAGCTATATACAGTACAGAGAGCTATATACAGTACAGAGAGCCATATACAGTGCAGAGCTATATACAGTACAGAGAGCTATATACAGTACAGAGAGCTATATACAGTACAGAGAGCTATATACAGTACAGAGTGCTATATACAGTGCAGAGCTATATACAGTACAGAGAGCCATATACAGTGCAGAGCTATATACAGTACAGAGCTATATACAGTACAGAGAGCCATATACAGTGCAGAGCTATATACAGTACAGAGCTATATACAGTACAGAGAGCTATATACAGTACAGAGAGCTATATACAGTACAGAGCTATATACAGTACAGAGAGCTATATACAGTGCAGAGCTATATACAGTACAGAGCTATATACAGTACAGAGAGCTATATACAGTGCAGAGCTATATACAGTACAGAGAGCTATATACAGTACAGAAAGCTATATACAGTGCAGAGCTATATACAGTACAGAGTTATATACAGTACAGAGAGCTATATACAGTACAGAGCTATATACAGTACAGAGAGCTATATACAGTGCAGAGCTATATACAGTACAGAGCTATATACAGTACAGAGAGCTATATACAGTACAGAGAGCTATATACAGTACAGAGTGCTATATACAGTGCAGAGCTATATACAGTACAGAGAGCTATATACGGTACAGAGCTATATACAGTGCAGAGCTATATACAGTACAGAGTTTTATACAGTGCAGAGCTATATACAGTACAGAGAGCTATATACAGTACAGAGCTATATACAGTGCAGAGCTATATACAGTACAGAGTTTTATACAGTGCAGAGCTATATACAGTACAGAGAGCTATATACGGTACAGAGAGCTATATACGGTACAGAGCTATATACAGTAGTGAGAGCTATATACAGTACAGAGAGCCATATACAGTGCAGAGCTATATACAGTACAGAGAGCTATATACAGTACAGAGAGCTATATACAGTACAGAGAGCTATATACAGTACAGAGTGCTATATACAGTGCAGAGCTATATACAGTACAGAGAGCTATATACAGTACAGAGAGCCATATACAGTACAGAGAGCCATATACAGTGCAGAGCTATATACAGTACAGAGAGCTATATACAGTACAGAGAGCTATATACAGTACAGAGCTATATACAGTGCAGAGCTATATACAGTACAGAGCTATATACAGTACAGAGCTATATACAGTACAGAGAGCTATATACAGTACAGAGCTATATACAGTACAGAGAGCTATATACAGTACAGAGCTATATACAGTGCAGAGCTATATACAGTACAGAGTTTTATACAGTGCAGAGCTATATACAGTACAGAGAGCTATATACGGTACAGAGCTATATACAGTAGTGAGAGCTATATACAGTACAGAGAGCTATATACAGTACAGAGAGCCATATACAGTACAGAGAGCCATATACAGTGCAGAGCTATATACAGTACAGAGAGCTATATACAGTACAGTGAGCTATATACAGTACAGAGAGCTATATACAGTACAGAGTGCTATATACAGTGCAGAGCTATATACAGTACAGAGAGCTATATACAGTACAGAGAGCCATATACAGTGCAGAGCTATATACAGTACAGAGAGCTATATACAGTACAGAGAGCTATATACAGTACAGAGAGCTATATACAGTACAGAGTGCTATATACAGTGCAGAGCTATATACAGTACAGAGAGCCATATACAGTGCAGAGCTATATACAGTACAGAGCTATATACAGTGCAGAGCTATATACAGTACAGAGCTATATACAGTACAGAGAGCTATATACAGTACAGAGAGCTATATACAGTACAGAGCTATATACAGTACAGAGAGCTATATACAGTGCAGAGCTATATACAGTACAGAGCTATATACAGTACAGAGAGCTATATACAGTGCAGAGCTATATACAGTACAGAGCTATATACAGTACAGAGAGCTATATACAGTACAGAGAGCTATATACAGTGCAGAGCTATATACAGTACAGAGTTATATACAGTACAGAGAGCTATATACAGTACAGAGCTATATACAGTACAGAGAGCTATATACAGTGCAGAGCTATATACAGTACAGAGCTATATACAGTACAGAGAGCTATATACAGTACAGAGAGCTATATACAGTACAGAGTGCTATATACAGTGCAGAGCTATATACAGTACAGAGAGCTATATACGGTACAGAGCTATATACAGTACAGAGTTTTATACAGTGCAGAGCTATATACAGTACAGAGAGCTATATACAGTACAGAGCTATATACAGTGCAGAGCTATATACAGTACAGAGTTTTATACAGTGCAGAGCTATATACAGTACAGAGAGCTATATACAGTACAGAGCTATATACAGTGCAGAGCTATATACAGTACAGAGTTTTATACAGTGCAGAGCTATATACAGTACAGAGAGCTATATACGGTACAGAGAGCTATATACGGTACAGAGCTATATACAGTAGTGAGAGCTATATACAGTACAGAGAGCCATATACAGTGCAGAGCTATATACAGTACAGAGAGCTATATACAGTACAGAGAGCTATATACAGTACAGAGAGCTATATACAGTACAGAGTGCTATATACAGTGCAGAGCTATATACAGTACAGAGAGCTATATACAGTACAGAGAGCCATATACAGTACAGAGTGCTATATACAGTGCAGAGCTATATACAGTACAGAGAGCTATATACAGTACAGAGAGCTATATACAGTACAGAGCTATATACAGTGCAGAGCTATATACAGTACAGAGCTATATACAGTACAGAGCTATATACAGTACAGAGAGCTATATACAGTACAGAGCTATATACAGTACAGAGAGCTATATACAGTACAGAGCTATATACAGTGCAGAGCTATATACAGTACAGAGTTTTATACAGTGCAGAGCTATATACAGTACAGAGAGCTATATACGGTACAGAGCTATATACAGTAGTGCGAGCTATATACAGTACAGAGAGCTATATACAGTACAGAGAGCCATATACAGTACAGAGAGCCATATACAGTGCAGAGCTATATACAGTACAGAGAGCTATATACAGTACAGAGAGCTATATACAGTACAGAGTGCTATATACAGTGCAGAGCTATATACAGTACAGAGAGCTATATACAGTACAGAGAGCCATATACAGTGCAGAGCTATATACAGTACAGAGAGCTATATACAGTACAGAGAGCTATATACAGTACAGAGTGCTATATACAGTGCAGAGCTATATACAGTACAGAGAGCCATATACAGTGCAGAGCTATATACAGTACAGAGCTATATACAGTACAGAGAGCCATATACAGTGCAGAGCTATATACAGTACAGAGCTATATACAGTACAGAGAGCTATATACAGTACAGAGAGCTATATACAGTACAGAGCTATATACAGTACAGAGAGCTATATACAGTGCAGAGCTATATACAGTACAGAGAGCTATATACAGTACAGAGAGCTATATACAGTACAGAGTGCTATATACAGTGCAGAGCTATATACAGTACAGAGCTATATACAGTACAGAGAGCTATATACAGTACAGAGAGCTATATACAGTACAGAGCTATATACAGTACAGAGAGCTATATACAGTACAGAGCTATATACAGTACAGAGAGCTATATACAGTACAGAGAGCTATATACAGTGCAGAGCTATATACAGTACAGAGTTATATACAGTACAGAGAGCTATATACAGTGCAGAGCTATATACAGTACAGAGAGCTATATACAGTGCAGAGCTATATACAGTACAGAGAGCTATATACGGTACAGAGCTATATACAGTAGTGAGAGCTATATACAGTACAGAGAGCTATATACAGTACAGAGAGCCATATACAGTACAGAGAGCTATATACAGTGCAGAGCTATATACAGTACAGAGAGCTATATACAGTACAGAGAGCTATATACAGTACAGAGTGCTATATACAGTGCAGAGCTATATACAGTACAGAGAGCCATATACAGTGCAGAGCTATATACAGTACAGAGCTATATACAGTACAGAGAGCTATATACAGTACAGAGAGCTATATACAGTACAGAGTGCTATATACAGTGCAGAGCTATATACAGTACAGAGAGCTATATACAGTGCAGAGCTATATACAGTACAGAGAGCTATATACAGTGCAGAGCTATATACAGTACAGAGTTATATACAGTGCAGAGCTATATACAGTACAGAGCTATATACAGTACAGAGAGCTATATACAGTACAGAGAGCTATATACAGTACAGAGCTATATACAGTACAGAGAGCTATATACAGTGCAGAGCTATATACAGTACAGAGCTATATACAGTACAGAGTGCTATATACAGTACAGAGCTATATACAGTACAGAGAGCTATATAAAGTGCAGAGAGCTATATACAGTACAGAGCTATATACAGTACAGAGAGCTATATACAGTACAGAGAGCTATATACAGTACAGAGAGCTATATACAGTGCAGAGAGCTATATACAGTGCAGAGCTATATACAGTACAGAGCTATATACAGTACAGAGAGCTATATACAGTACAGAGAGCTATATACAGTACAGAGTGCTATATACAATGCAGAGCTATATACAGTACAGAGAGCTATATACAGTGCAGAGCTATATACAGTACAGAGAGCTATATACAGTGCAGAGCTATATACAGTACAGAGTTATATACAGTACAGAGAGCTATATACAGTGCAGAGCTATATACAGTACAGAGTTATATACAGTGCAGAGCTATATACAGTACAGAGCTATATACAGTGCAGAGCTATATACAGTACAGAGCTATATACAGTACAGAGAGCTATATACAGTACAGAGAGCTATATACAGTACAGAGCAATATACAGTACAGAGCTATATACAGTGCAGAGCTATATACAGTACAGAGAGCTATATACAGTGCAGAGCTATATACAGTACAGAGAGCTATATACAGTGCAGAGCTATATACAGTACAGAGCTATATACAGTACAGAGTGCTATATACAGTACAGAGCTATATACAGTACAGAGAGCTATATAAAGTGCAGAGAGCTATATACAGTACAGAGCTATATACAGTACAGAGAGCTATATACAGTGCAGAGCTATATACAGTGCAGAGAGCTATATACAGTACAGAGCTATATACAGTACAGAGAGCTATATACAGTGCAGAGCTATATACAGTACAGAGTTATATACAGTACAGAGAGCTATATACAGTACAGAGCTATATACAGTACAGAGTTATATACAGTACAGAGAGCTATATACAGTACAGAATTATATACAGTACAGAGAGCTATATACAGTACAGAGCTATATAGAGTACAGAGTTATATACAGTACAAAGCTATATACAGTACAGAGAGCTATATACAGTACAGAGAGCTTTATATAGTACAGAGAGCTATATACAGTACAGAGAGCTATATACAGTACAGAGAGCTTTATATAGTACAGAGAGCTATATACAGTACAGAGCTATACAGTGGAGAGAGCTATATACAGTACAGAGCTATATACAGTACAGAGAGCTATATAGAGTACAGAGCTATATACAGTACAGAGCTATATACAGTACAGAGCTATATACAGTGCAGAGCTATATACAGTGCAGAGCTATATACAGTGCAGAGAGCTATATACAGTACAGAGAGCTATATACAGTACAGAGAGCTATACAGTGGAGAGAGCTATATACAGTACAGAGCTATATACAGTACAGAGAGCTATATACAGTGCAGAGCTATATACAGTACAGAGAGCTATATACAGTACAGAGCTATATACAGTGGAGAGAGCTATATACAGTACAGAGAGCTATATACAGTACAGAGCTATATACAGTACAGAGCTATATACAGTACAGAGCTATATACAGTACAGAGCTATATACAGTGCAGAGCTATATACAGTGCAGAGAGCTATATACAGTACAGAGAGCTATATACAGTGCAGAGAGCTATATACAGTACAGAGCTATATACAGTACAGAGAGCTATATACAGTACAGAGCTATATACAGTACAGAGAGCTATATACAGTGCAGATAGCTATATACAGTACAGAGCTATATACTGTACAGAGAGCTATATACAGTACAGAGCTATATACAGTACAGAGCTATATACAGTGCAGAGCTATATACAGTACAGAGCTATATACAGTACAGAGAGCTATATACAGTGCAGAGCTATATACAGTACAGAGTTATATACAGTGCAGAGCTATATACAGTACAGAGCTATATACAGTACAGAGAGCTATATACAGTACAGAGAGCTATATACAGTACAGAGCAATATACAGTACAGAGCTATATACAGTGCAGAGCTATATACAGTACAGAGAGCTATATACAGTGCAGAGCTATATACAGTACAGAGAGCTATATACAGTGCAGAGCTTATACAGTGCAGAGCTATATACAGTACAGAGAGCTATATACAGTACAGAGCTATATACAGTACAGAGAGCTATATACAGTACAGAGAGCTATATACGGTACAGAGTTATATACATTACAGAGTTATATACAGTACAGAGTTATATACAGTACAGAGTTATATACAGTACAGAGAGCTATATACAGTGCAGAGTTATATACAGTAGAGAGAGCCATGTACAGTACAGAGCTATATACAGTACAGAGCTATATACAGTACAGAGAGCTATATACAGTACAGAGAGCTATACAGTGGAGAGAGCTATATACAGTACAGAGCTATACACAGTACAGAGCTATATACAGTACAGAGTTATATACAGTACAGAGCTATATACAGTACAGAGCTATATACAGTATAGAGCTATATACAGTATGGCTTTCAGTCAGAGAGCTATATACAGTGCAGAGCTATATACAGTACAGAGAGCTATATACAGTGCAGAGCTATATACAGTACAGAGTTATATACAGTGCAGAGCTATATACAGTACAGAGAGCTATATACAGTACAGAGAGCTATATACAGTACAGAGCTATATACAGTACAAAGCTATATACAGTACAGAGAGCTATATAGAGTACAGAGCTATATACAGTACACAGAGCTATACAGTACAGAGAGCTATATACAGTACAGAGCTATATACAGTACAGAGCTATATACAGTACAGAGAGCTATATACAGTGCAGAGCTATATACAGTGCAGAGCTATATACAGTACAGAGAGCTATATACAGTACAGAGAGCTATATACGGTACAGAGTTATATACAGTAGAGCTATATACAAGACAGAGCTATATACAGTACAGAGTTATATACAGTACAGAGAGCTATATACAGTGCAGAGCTATATACAGTACAGAGTTATATACAGTACAGAGAGCTATATACAGTACAGAGAGCTATATACAGTGCAGAGCTATATACAGTGCAGGGAGCCATATACAGTACAGAGCTATATACAGTACAGAGATCCATATACAGTGCAGAGCTATATACAGTACAGAGCTATATACAGTGCAGGGAGCCATATATAGTGCAGAGCTATATACAGTGCAGAGAGCTATATACAGTGCAGAGCTATATACAGTACAGAGCTATATACAGGGCAGAGCTATATACAGTACAGAGAGCTATATACAGTACAGAGCTATATACAGTGCAGGGAGCTATATACAGTGCAGAGCTATATACAGTGTAGGGAGCTATATACAGTGCAGAGCTATATACAGTACAGGGAGCTATATACAGTGCAGAGCTATATACAGTGCAGAGCTATATACAGTACAGAGCTATATACAGTACAGAGCTATATACAGTACAGAGAGCTATATACAGTGCAGAGCTATATACAGTGCAGAGAGCTATATTCAGAGATATATACAGTACAGGGAGCTATATACAGTGCAGAGCTATATACAGTGCAGAGTTATATACAGTACAGAGAGCTATATACAGTGCAGAGCTATATACAGTACAGAGAGCTATATACAGTACAGAGCTATATACAGTACAGAGCTATATACAGTACAGAGATATATACAGTACAGGGAGCTATATACAGTGCAGAGCTATATACAGTACAGAGCTATATACAGTACAGAGAGCTATATACAGTACAGAGCTATATACAGTGCAGAGCTATATACAGTGCAGAGAGCTATATACAGTGCAGAGCTATATACAGTACAGAGAGCTATATACAGTACAGAGCTATATACAGTACAGAGCTATATACAGTACAGAGCTATATACAGTACAGAGAGCTATATACGGTACAGAGTTATATACAGTACAGAGAGATATATACAGTACAGAGCTATATACAGTACAGAGAGCTATATACAGTGCAGAGCTATATACAGTGCAGCGCTATATACAGTACAGAGCTATATACAGTGCAGATAGCTATATACAGTGCAGAGCTATATACAGTGCAGAGTTATATACAGTACAGAGAGCTATATACAGTGCAGAGCTATATACAGTACAGAGAGCTATATACAGTACAGAGCTATATACAGTACAGAGCTATATACAGTACAGAGATATATACAGTACAGAGATATATACAGTACAGGGAGCTATATACAGTGCAGAGCTATATACAGTACAGAGCTATATACAGTACAGAGCTATATACAGTACAGAGAGCTATATACAGTACAGAGCTATATACAGTACAGAGAGCTATATACAGTGCAGAGCTATATACAGTGCAGAGAGCTATATACAGTGCAGAGCTATATACAGTACAGAGAGCTATATACAGTACAGAGCTATATACAGTACAGAGCTATATACAGTACAGAGTTATATACAGTACAGAGCTATATACAGTACAGAGAGCTATATACGGTACAGAGTTATATACAGTACAGAGAGATATATACAGTACAGAGCTATATACAGTACAGAGAGCTATATACAGTGCAGAGCTATATACAGTGCAGCGCTATATACAGTACAGAGCTATATACAGTACAGAGCTATATACAGTGCAGATAGCTATATACAGTGCAGAGCTATATACAGTGCAGAGCTATTTACAGTACAGTGAGAGATATACAGTACAGAGTTATATACAGTACAGAGATATACACAGTACAGAGAGATATATACAGTGCAGAGCTATATACAGTACAGAGCTATATACAGTAGAGCTATATACAGTACAGAGAGCTATATACAGTACAGAGCTATATACAGTACAGAGCTATATACAGTACAGAGAGCTATATACAGTACAGAGTTATATACAGTACAGAGAGCTATATACAGAGAGCTATATAAAGTACAGAGCTATATACAGTGCAGAGCTATATACAGTACAGAGTTATATACAGTACAGAGTTATATACAGTAGAGAGCTATATACAGTACAGAGTTATATACAGTACAGAGTTATATACAGTACAGAGTTATATACAGTACAGAGCTATATACAGTACAGAGCTATATACAGTGCAGAGCTATATACAGTACAGAGAGCTATATATAGTGCAGAGCTATATACAGTACAGAGTTATATACAGTACAGAGTGCTATATACAGTGCAGAGAGCTATATAGAGTACAGAGAGCTATATACAGTACAGAGAGCTATATATACAGTACAGAGAGCTATATACAGAGCTATATACAGTACAGAGAGCTATATAAAGTGCAGAGAGCTATATACAGTACAGAGCTATATACAGTACAGAGAGATATATACAGTGCAGAGCTATATACAGTACAGAGAGCTATATACAGTGCAGAGCTATACACAGTACAGAGCTATATACAGTACAGAGCTATATACAGTACAGAGTTATATACAGTACAGAGAGCTATATACAGTACAGAGAGCTATATAGAGTACAGAGCTATATACAGTACAGAGAGCTATATACAGTGCAGAGAGCTATATAGAGTACAGAGAGCTATATACAGTGCAGAGCTATATACAGTACAGAGAGCTATATACAGTGCAGAGCTATACACAGTACAGAGCTATATACAGTACAGAGCTATATACAGTACAGAGAGCTATATACAGTGCAGAGCTATACACAGTACAGAGCTAGATACAGTACAGAGCTATATACAGTACAGAGAGCTATATAGAGTACAGAGCTATATACAGTACAGAGTTATATACAGTACAGAGAGCTATATACAGTGCAGAGCTATATAGAGTACAGAGCTATATACAGTACAGAGAGCTATATACAGTGCAAAGCTATATACAGTGAAGAGAGCTATATACAGTACAGAGAGCTATATACAGTACAGAGCTATATACAGTACAGAGAGCTATATACAGTACAGAGAGCTATACAGTACAGAGAGCTATATACAGTGCAGAGCTATATACAGTGCAGAGAGCTATATACAGTACAGAGAGCTATATACAGTACAGAGAGCTATATACAGTGCAGAGCTATATACAGTGCAGAGAGCTATATACAGTACAGAGAGCTATATACAGTACAGAGCTATATTCAGTACAGAGAGCTATATACAGTACAGAGCTATATACAGTACAGAGAGCTATATACAGTGCAGAGCTATACACAGTACAGAGAGCTGCGTTCAGTGACCCTACAGGGTGAGGTACAGAGATAAGAGGCATCCAAGGTCCCCTAGAAGATGAAAGCTGGGGCGAGATAAGATAAGAGGCCGCTCACTGTATCTGCAGCCTCACAGAAGATCTCTGGGACATTCACCCCCAACATCACCCACAGGGCCACCCTGCCCCCAACTGGGGCAGCAGATCAGTCTGGGAGGGCGGCCCTGACATAGTCCTGCACACACAGCTGAAGGACCTAGAACAATGTGCCAGTGTGGACAATAACAACATAAATATCTCCTAGGTCTGTACTACAGGCGGATGGCACTGACCTTCACTGATACACTATAACAAACAGGACAGCAGAAAACTCAAATATACTGACTATACATTGTATATTCTTATATAACTGCATGTACGGAGCCATAGATCCCTACACTACACCAGTACAGCACATAGGACATCCCCAGTAGGGAGCCATAGATCCCTACACTACACCAGTACAGTACATAGGACATCCCCTGTAGGGAGCCATAGATCCCTACACTACATCAGTACAGTACATAGGACATCCCCTGTAGGGAGCCATAGATCCCTACACTACATCAGTACAGTACATAAGACATCCCCTGTAGGGAGCCATAGATCCCTACACTACATCAGTACAGTACATAGGACATCCCCTGTAGGGAGCCATAGATCCCTACACTCCTCCAGTACAGCACATAGGACATCCCCTGTAGGGAGCCATAGATCCCTACACTACACCAGTACAGTACATAGGACATCCCCTGTAGGGAGCCATAGATCCCTACACTACACCAGTACAGCACATAGGACATCCCCTGTAGGGAGCCATAGATCCCTACACTACACCAGTACAGTACATAGGACATCCCCTGTAGGGAGCCATAGATCCCTACACTACATCAGTACAGTACATAAGACATCCCCTGTAGGGAGCCATAGATCCCTACACTCCTCCAGTACAGTACATAAGACATCCCCTGTAGGGAGCCATAGATCCCTACACTACACCAGTACAGTACATAGGACATCCCCTGTAGGGAGCCATAGATCCCTACACTACATCAGTACAGTACATAAGACATCCCCTGTAGGGAGCCATAGATCCCTACACTCCTCCAGTACAGCACATAGGACATCCCCTGTAGGGAGCCATAGATCCCTACACTACATCAGTACAGTACATAGGACATCCCCTGTAGGGAACCATAGATTCCTACACTACACCAGTACAGTACATAGGACATCCCCAGTAGGGAGCCATAGATCCCTACACTACACCAGTACAGTACATAGGACATCCCCTGTAGGGAGCCATAGATCCCTACACTACACCAGTACAGTACATAAGACATCCCCTGTAGGGAGCCATAGATCCCTACACTCCTCCAGTACAGTACATAAGACATCCCCTGTAGGGAGCCATAGATCCCTACACTCCTCCAGTACAGTACATAGGACATCCCCTGTAGGGAGCCATAGATCCCTACACTACACCAGTACAGTACATAGGACATCCCCTGTAGGGAGCCATAGATCCCTACACTACACCAGTACAGTACATAGGACATCACCTGTAGGGAGCCATAGATTCCTACACTACACCAGTACAGTACATAGGACATCCCCTGTAGGGAACCATAGATTCCTACACTACACCAGTACAGTACATAGGACATCCCCTGTAGGGAGCCATAGATCCCTACACTACATCAGTACAGTACATAGGACATCCCCTGTAGGGAACCATAGATTCCTACACTACACCAGTACAGTACATAGGACATCCCCAGTAGGGAGCCATAGATCCCTACACTACATCAGTACAGTACATAGGACATCCCCTGTAGGGAGCCATAGATTCCTACACTACACCAGTACAGTACATAAGACATCCCCTGTAGGGAGCCATAGATCCCTACACTACATCAGTACAGTACATAGGACATCCCCTGTAGGGAGCCATAGATCCCTACACTACACCAGTACAGTACATAGGACATCCCCTGTAGGGAGCCATAGATCCCTACACTACATCAGTACAGTACATAGGACATCCCCTGTAGGGAGCCATAGATCCCTACACTACACCAGTACAGTACATAGGACATCACCTGTAGGGAGCCATAGATTCCTACACTACACCAGTACAGTACATAGGACATCCCCTGTAGGGAGCCATAGATCCCTACACTACATCAGTACAGTACATAGGACATCCCCTGTAGGGAGCCATAGATCCCTACACTACATCAGTACAGTACATAGGACATCCCCTGTAGGGAACCATAGATCCCTACACTACATCAGTACAGTACATAGGACATCCCCTGTAGGGAGCCATAGATCCCTACACTACACCAGTACAGTACATAAGACATCCCCTGTAGGGAGCCATAGATCCCTACACTACATCAGTACAGTACATAGGACATCCCCTGTAGGGAGCCATAGATCCCTACACTACACCAGTACAGTACATAGGACATCCCCTGTAGGGAGCCATAGATCCCTACACTACATCAGTACAGCACATAGGACATCCCCAGTAGGGAGCCATAGATCCCTACACTACACCAGTACAGTACATAGGACATCCCCTGTAGGGAGCCATAGATCCCTACACTACATCAGTACAGTACATAGGACATCCCCTGTAGGGAGCCATAGATCCCTACACTACACCAGTACAGTACATAGGACATCACCTGTAGGGAGCCATAGATTCCTACACTACACCAGTACAGTACATAGGACATCCCCTGTAGGGCGGGCGCTATAGATCTATCTGATCCTATCATTTTCCATGTGATAAGCAGCATTTGTGATTTTTTTTACAGTCCCGCATTTTATTAAGATAACCGTCATGGTGACTCAGGGTGATGGTTGTTGGCGCAGTTCACACCACTAACATCTCCTTCTCTCTTTCAGGAATCGGAAAACAGGTGGCCTTGGACTTTGCCAGGAGGAATGGCCGTGTGATCCTGGCGTGTCGTAGCCGTGAGCGAGGGCAGAAAGCAGTGGATGAGATCCAGAGGGAGACTGGAAACCGGAATGTTGTCCTCAGTATCCTGGATACCAGCAGTATGGCGTCTGTGCGAGCCTTCGCTGACCGCATCCTAAAGGAGGAGAAGAGACTGGACATCCTGGTCAACAATGCCGGGGCCTCAGGTACTGTGTGGCGGCATACATGATGATGGGGTACTGTACGCTTACCTACATGATGATGGGGTACTGTACGCTTACCTACATGATGCTTGGATACTCCTCGCTGACATACATGATGCTTGGATACTCCTCGCTGACATACATGATGCTTAGATACTCCTCGCTGACATACATGATGCTTGGATACTCCTCGCTGACATACATGATGCTTGGATACTCCTCGCTGACATACATGATGCTTGGATACTCCTCGCTGACATACATGATGCTTGGATGCTCCTCGCTGACATACATGATGCTTGGATGCTCCTCGCTGACATACATGATGCTTGGATGCTCCTCGCTGACATACATGATGCTTGGATGCTCCTCGCTGACATACATGATGCTTGGATGCTCCTCGCTGACATACATGATGCTTGGATGCTCCTCGCTGACATACATGATGCTTGGATGCTCCTCGCTGACATACATGATGCTTGGATACTCCTCGCTGACATACATGATGCTTGGATACTCCTCGCTGACATACATGATGCTTGGATACTCCTCGCTGACATACATGATGCTTGGATACTACTCGCTGACATACATGATGCTTGGATACTCCTCGCTGACATACATGATGCTTGGATACTCCTCGCTGACATACATGATGCTTGGATACTCCTCGCTGACATACATGATGCTTAGATACTCCTCGCTGACATACATGATGCTTAGATACTCCTCGCTGACATACATGGCACTATAACAGGTGTGGAAGTTTTCTGGGTTATTTTCCTCTTTTTTCTCTGCCGGTCCTGTGGTGACCCCGATCCTCTGCCAGTCATCACTGGAGCCCTGGAACTAGAGACTGATAGAGAGGACGGGGCCCACTGCGGGAGGAGAAGAGGGGAGTATTACTTTATCTTACATCATTTCCTGTCAATAGGTCATCAGTGTCAAAAATACATTGGAGAAAACCCCTTTAAGCATTTCAGCCATGTGAATATATCCTTAGCTATAGCTCACACATAGTGAAAATGCTGTCCTCAGGGAACAGCTTAGATTCCCAACAAGTGGAGACACCAGACGCTCAGAGAAGTGATGTCCAGCTGAGACAGGGGGAGACAGGACACTGATGGAGCATGGACTGTAGGACACAGGAGGACTAGAGATGTGAGAACCTCTCAAGATTCATATAGTGTCAGGTTTTGTGTGGCTCAGGTCCATGATTTATTTTGGGTCAAACAGATTTGGTACGAAACACATCTTTAAACATATTGTATGACACTGTCAGGGCTCCTAGGACTATATATCTATAATACATTGTGTATGACACTGTCAGGGCTCCTAGGACTATATATCTATAATACATTGTGTATGACACTGTCAGGGCTCCTAGTACTATATATCTATAATACATAGTGTATGACACTGTCAGGGCTCCTAGGACTATATATCTATAACACATAGTGTATGACACTGTCAGGGCTCCTAGGACTATATATGTATGATACATAGTGTATGACACTGTCAGGGCTCCTAGGACTATATATCTATGATACATAGTGTATGACACTGTCAGGACTCCTAGGACTATATATCTATAATACATAGTGTATGACACTGTCAGGGCTCCTAGGACTATATATCTATAATACATAGTGTATGACACTGTCAGGACTCCTAGGACTATATATCTATAATACATAGTGTATGACACTGTCAGGGCTCCTAGGGACTATATATCTATAATACATAGTGTATGACACTGTCAGGACTCCTAGGACTATATATCTATAATACATAGTGTATGACACTGTCAGGGCTCCTAGGACTATATATCTATAATACATAGTGTATGACACTGTCAGGACTCCTAGGACTATATATCTATGATACATAGTGTATGACACTGTCAGGACTCCTAGGACTATATATCTATAATACATAGTGTATGACACTGTCAGGGCTCCTAGGACTATATATCTATAATACATAGTGTATGATACTGTCATTACTCCTAGGACTATATATCTATAAAGCATAGTGTATGACACTGTCAGGGCTCCTAGGACTATATATCTATAATACATAGTGTATGACACTGTCAGGACTCCTAGGTCTATATATCTATAATACATAGTGTATGACACTGTCATTACTCCTAGGACTATATATCTATAAAGCATAGTGTATGACACTGTCAGGGCTCCTAGGACTATATATCTATAATACATAGTGTATGACACTGTCAGGACTCCTAGGTCTATATGTCTATAATACATAGTGTATGACACTGTCATTACTCCTAGGACTATATATCTATAAAGCATAGTGTATGACACTGTCAGGGCTCCTAGGACTATATATCTATAATACATAGTGTATGACACTGTCAGGACTCCTAGGACTGTATATCTATAATACATAGTGTATGACGCTGTCAGGGCTCCTAGGACTATATATCTATAATACATAGTGTATGACACTGTCAGGACTCCTAGGACTATACAGTATATCTATAATACATAGTGTATGACACTGTCAGGACTCCTAGGTCTATATATCTATAATACATAGTGTATGACACTGTCATTACTCCTAGGACTATATATCTATAAAGCATAGTGTATGACACTGTCAGGGCTCCTAGGACTATATATCTATAATACATAGTGTATGACACTGTCAGGACTCCTAGGACTGTATATCTATAATACATAGTGTATGACGCTGTCAGGGCTCCTAGGACTATATATCTATAATACATAGTGTATGACACTGTCAGGACTCCTAGGACTATACAGTATATCTATAATACAGAGTGTATGACACTGTCAGGACTCCTAGGTCTATATATCTATAATACATAGTGTATGACACTGTCATTACTCCTAGGACTATATATCTATAAAGCATAGTGTATGACACTGTCAGGGCTCCTAGGACTATATATCTATAATACATAGTGTATGACACTGTCAGGACTCCTAGGACTGTATATCTATAATACATAGTGTATGACGCTGTCAGGGCTCCTAGGACTATATATTTATAATACATAGTGTATGGCACTGTCAGGGCTCCTAAGACTATATAGCTATAATACATAGTGTATGACACTGTCAGGGCTCCTAGGACTATATATCTATAATACATAGTGTACGACACTGTCAGGACTCCTAAGACTATATATCTATAATACATAGTGTATAACACTGTCAGGGCTCCTAGGACTATATATCTATAATACATAGTGTATGACACTGTCAGGGCTCCTAGGACTATATATCTATAATACATAGTGTATGACACTGTCAGGGCTCCTAGGACTATATATCTATAATACATAGTGTATGACACTGTCAGGACTCCTAGGACTATACAGTATATCTATAATACATAGTGTATGACACTGTCAGGACTCCTAGGACTCCTGGGAAGATCGGATCACAACCTAGTACATCTCCGACCTGTGTACAAGCCACTTGTACGTAGAGAACCAGCTGTCACCCGCACAGTGAGGATATGGTCCGAGGAGAGTGATGAGGCTCTGAGGGATTGTTTTGACACAACCGCATGGGAAGTTTTGCAGGATTCGTATGGAGAAGACATAGAAGGACTCACACACTGCATAACGGACTACATTAATTTTTGTGTGGACAACACAGTACCCACAAAAGTGGTGAGGTGCTTCTCCAACAACAAACCATGGATTAACTCTGATATAAAAACACTACTTAAGGAGAAAAAGATGGCATTCAGGACAAGAGATAAGGAGGGGCTGAGGGAAGTACAAAAGGAGCTGAGGCATCAAATCAGGCAGGGAAAAGCCAGTTATAAGGAAAAAAATGGGAAAGCAAATGGAAAGAAAAGACATAAAGGGGGTCTGGGAGGGGCTTAAGTCAATTTCAGGTCATAAACAGTCTGTCTGCCAGATTGAGGCAGATGTTAATTGGCTTAATGAACTAAACCTATTCTTCAACAGATTTGATCACACACCAGCTCCTCCCACCCCAGCACGTCCTTCAGCTCCCCCCACCACAATGACTTCACCCCATTCACCCCATGTGGCTACTTCCCAACAGACCAGTAAATCCAGAAATCTGTCTTTATCTGACCACAGTCTGACCTTTACACGGGCCCCGGTGAGGAAGGAGATGAAAAAGATCAAGGCGAGGAAAGCCGCAGGGCCAGATGACATCAGTGCAAGGCTAATTAAGACTTGTGGGGACCAGCTGTGTGGTATAATTACATATATGTATAATATGAGCCTGAGGCAGGAAATAGTCCCTGAATTATGGAAATCTTCTTGTGTGGTACCAGTTCCAAAGAAACCTCACCCTATGGACCTCAACGACTACAGACCTGTAGCACTGACATCCCACCTGATGAAGATCTTAGAGAGATTGGTTCTCACACATCTCCGCCCTCTAGTGAGCCCCGCTATGGACCCTCTCCAGTTTGCTTATCGGCCGGGCATTGGGGTAGATGATGCCATCATCCACCTTCTGCACAGGGATCTGTCTCACCTGGAAAAACCAGGGAACACAGTGAGAATAATGTTCTTTGACTTCTCCAGTGCTTTTAACACCATACAGCCCAGGTTATTGAGGGACAAGCTGGGCCTTGCTGGAGTGGACCACCACCTCTCCAACTGGATCCTAGACTACCTCACAAATCGACCTCAATACGTGAGAGCCCAAGACTGTGTGTCAGGTACCGTGATCTGTAATACGGGGGCACCTCAGGGTACGGTTCTCGCCCCTTTCCTCTTCACACTGTACACTGCAGATTTTAGGTGCTCTCATCCAGCTGCTACCTACAGAAGTATTCTGACGACTCTGCAATAGTAGGTCTCATCACAGACGATGATGACAGGGAGTACAGAGAACTGAACCAGGATTTTGTGGACTGGTGCCATCAGAACCACCTGAAGATTAACGCAGGGAAGACCAAGGAGATGGTGGTGGACTTCCGTAAAGGCAGAAGCCCTCCTAAACCAGTGGACATCCTGGGGACGGGCATCGAGATTGTGAACACCTATAAGTACCTGGGTTTGCTCCTTAATAATAAGCTGGACTGGGCAGATCATATGGAGGCCCTGTACAGGAAGGGCCACAGCAGGCTCTACCTGCTTAGGAAGCTGAGAGCCTTTGGAATCCGGGGGGCACTTCTTAGAACTTTCTTCAACTCGGTAGTGGCATCAGCCATCTTCTTTGGAGTGGCCTGCTGGGGGAGCAGTATATCAACCAGGGACAGAAATAAACTTGACAAGCTGATTAGAAGGGCCAGCTCTGTCCTGGGGAGCCCACTGGACCCAGTGCAGGTGGTGGGTGACAGAAGGATACTGTCCGTGGTGAGCTCCATGCGGGAGAATAACTCCCATCCCATGCATGAGACTGTGATCGCGCTGAGCAGTACTGTCAGTGACCGACTGCTCCACCCTAGGTGTGAGAAGGAGCGCTATCGGAAGTCTTTCCTCCCCACCGCGGTTAGGCTGTACAACCAACACCGACCTAAGCGGAGATCATTACACACAGAGAACTGAAATATCTCTCTGCCTGTTAAATCCCCCCCCCCCCTCTGCTACGTCCTATCTGTCTATCTGCTATTAATGTAATGCCTCTTACCTTGGAACATTCCTGGACATGTTGTATTTGTATTTGTATCTGCTTATCTTATCTTATCTTTGCTGCTGTAACACACTGAATTTCCCCATTGTGGGACTATTAAAGGACTATTATTATTATTATTATTATTATTATAGTGTATGACACTGTCAGGGCTCCTAGGACTATATATCTATAATACATAGCATATGACACTGTCAGGGCTCCTAGGACTATATTTCTATAATACATAGTGTATGACACTGTCAGGGCTCCTACGAGCATATCTATCTAATTTCTCGCTCTCTACAGCAAACACTTCATAAAATATTCACCCAAAAGTATTCCTTTATTGGAGCAGATCCATTGTTACCTGCAATGAGGAGCCCCTGTGCCCCCGGGTATGTAAAGGTGCCCCTGAGCTGGTGAGAGTCAAACATTGTGATCTCTGATGACCTCAGCCGGTGGTAGGGTGACATCTGGGAGGATATGTAGGACATCTTTAGCTCTTAGAGAAGCGCCGTGTCAATCCTCCTTGAATTTGTCGCATTACGTAATGCCAACCCCCTGGACCTAGAATGTACCTGTGAGGACAAGCAGAGGACTTCACCCTTATTGGGAGGAATCCGCATGGCCCGATACATAATCGTACTTTTCATATATTGACGTTGACCAACAATGTCCTCAGGTGGGAGAGCGCGCCTCCAGCTCCCCTTAGAAGGTGCTGTACCTCCACCTGAGGGGGAGCTGTTCTAAGATGACTTGGCTGATGACCTGAGATGATGTTTCGAAATAGAGGCTACCCTGAGCGAGGCCGATATATCTAGCAATAAGGGGGACTTACTGATCCCAAAATCCAGGATGCTGAAGGTGATGGCGAGTTCAGAGTGATCGGAGAGATGAGACAAAGAATCCTCAGGAGTAGGGTGGACAAAAGTCACTTCATACAACCACCAAGCCCCGATTACTGGCTTTACAGAAAACCGAAAAGGCGTTGCGTTATGTTATGTTGCGTTATATTGTGTTGTGATATGTTGTGTGGTATTGCGTTGCGTTGTGATATGTTCTGTTGTGTTATGTCATGTTATATTGTGTGGCGTTATGATATGTTCTGTTGTATTGTGTTGCGTTATGTTATGTTGCATTATATTGTGTTGCGTTGTGTTATATTGTGTTGTGTTATATTGCGTTGCGTTATGTCGCGTTATATTGTGTTGTTGTGTTTTGCAGTGTTCTGTTATATTGTGTTGCGTTATGATATGTTCTGTTGTATTGTGTTGCGTTGTGTTATGTCACGTTATATTGTGTTGTTGTGTTTTGCAGTGTTGTGTTATATTGTGTTGCGTTATATTGTGTTGTGATATGTTGTGTGGTATTGCGTTGCGTTGTGTTATGTCGTGTTATATTGTGTTGCGTTACCAGGTAGACATGACCTGCTCAGCCACACTAGGGTCTCTTGACATATCGGAGGTTATTTCTGCAGGACCAGTCCACATAGCGCAATGTAATTGTCCTTGTGACTATGTAGGAAATACTAAGTGAGAATTCAGACGACGCATCAGAGATGACTACAAGGACATGGCGAATGGTCCTCGTACTCCAATAGCTCCACAGGCAGCAACAGGACATAACAGTCATCCACTTGCCTTTAAGCTTAAAGGGATAGACATGGGTCCATTCCCAGTAGGACAGACTAACCCTACAGAAGGACTGCAGGTGGATCTAGACGGCGGTCACTATGACATCATCAGCTCGCTCTGTACCACCTGCACCTACAATGTCTCTTCCTATTTATTTCTGTCTATTATTTCTGTGACATCACAATGAAGGTGCCGTCAGTATCTGTATGAACGGTTATTGTAAATCTCTGTGCCGCCATGTTGGTATCACATCTATGACTGATAGTCTGAACAGGTTCCTGCGCTTATTTACTTACCTGTTGTATGGGGATCGCTCTGAGTATTCCTATTGTTGCGATCTCACTAATAGATGCGATTGTAGCCGCAGAATATCCATCTTACAGGTATAGGATTGAGACGCAGTGTAAGTCCGACTATGGGACCCGCTGAAGAGCATCAGAGACCCCCAGGGGGCATCGCTAGGAGAACTTGTCTCCTCCCCAGTGCTCCTGATTGGTTAGTGGGGAGGGGGTGTGTATAGAGGGGCAGGGTTTATGCCACCACCTTATACGCCAGTCTATATAGTCCTATAGGAGACCTCTATAGGACACCAGTCGTATACCTGCTGAATGCCTTGCCATGAGACATCTGGTGGAGATCAGTCTGGTCATTCGCTTGGTTGGATCTAGTTACACAGAGATTTTCGGACTATGTAGATCCGCCCCAGTAGGACTACTAGTTCCAGACTACCAGCACTAGTATTACTCCCTTCTCCCCCTACCTCATCCCATTCCCCTATACCTTCTATATTGGTCAGACATCTTATAGGACATTTCTTACACCTTACCTTTTATGTCTCCAGGTTTTCTAACCTGCCATGTCCTTTCAGGGATGCCGTACTCCATCACGTCTGAGGGACTAGAGGCCACATTTGCCACCAACCACCTGGGCCCCTTCCTGCTCACCCACCTGCTGCTGGGTAAGTACCACTCCTCAATAGAAGACCTGCTGGTGGTCAGTAAGGCCCAGAGCAGACCTGACCAATCAATCCACGTGATAGCCTGCCCATACAGAGCAGACCTGACCAATCAATCCATGTGATAGCCTGCCCATAGAGAGCAGACCTGACCAATCAATCCATGTGATAGCCTGTCCATACAGACCAGACCATACTGATCAATCCACGTGACAGCCTGTCCATACAGTCCAGACCAATCAATCCACGTGATAGCCTATCCATACAGACCAGACCTGACCGATCAATCCACGTGATAGCCTGCCCATACAGACCAGACCTATCAATCCACATGATAGCCTGCCCATACAGACCAGACCTATCAATCCACATGATAGCCTGCCCATACAGACCAGACCTGACCAATCAATCCACATGATAGCCTGTCCAATACTCTTGCCCAGTATTCGTGGACACAAGAGGGCTATCACATCTGAGATGACCATATCTGACCAGAAGTACTACGGGAAGAAATCGGTGATAATTATGGTGACTCGTGTTCAGGCCTTTCACTTAGATGGTGAATCTGCTCTGTCTCGTGGGGCTGTTTTTGGGCATGGGGTATACATTTGGGTTCGTAATCCTATGTCTCGCCCATCAGACCTCCTGAAGAGAACATCACCAAGTCGTATCATCTTCCTGTCCTCATTCATGCATGGCCAGGGCGACGTGGACACCAGCAACCTGTGGGGCAAGAACCTGGAGAAGAAAAAGTTCAACGACTCATACAACTGCACCAAGTTAATGAACACAATCTGTGCCAAGGAGCTGGCCACAAGGCTGCAGGGAACAGGTGAGAGCGGGCAGGGCAGGTAACATTCCCCTCGGAGTGTCCCTATGGGTGTGTGAGTGTACACTAAGACTGCTGTGCAGATGGAGCGGACTATGGCTACAGGAGATGATCTTGGGGACCATGTATGGAAGAGGACAGGACATCATTACCGTCTGTCACTTTATAACTTAGGGGTGACGGTGAATAGTGTGAACCCCGGGATTGTCATGACCGATGCCATGAGGTATTACAGCTTCCTGCTCAGATTCATCTTCAACATCATCGGCTTCTTCTTCTTTAAGGTGAGAACAAGGTCACGTGACCTAGTGCTAAGAATGTGCCTCCTGCATGTCTGTACTGTCTCCCTCCTGCTCCCCTCTTACACATCTTTGTCTCCTCCATGACTGTACTGTCTCCCTCCTGCTCCCCTCTTACACATCTCTGCCTCCTCTATGTCTGTACTGCCTCCCTCCTGCTCCCCTCTTACACATCTCTGCCTCCTCCATGTCTGTACTGCCTCCCTCCTGCTCCCCTCTTACACATCTCTGTCTCCTCCATGACTGTACTGTCTCCCTCCTGCTCCCCTCTTACACATCTCTGCCTCCTCCATGTCTGTACTGCCTCCCTCCTGCTCCCCTCTTACACATCTATGCCTCCTCCATGTCTGTACTGCCTCCCTCCTGCTCCCCTCTTACACATCTCTGTCTCCTCCATGACTGTACTGTCTCCCTCCTGCTCCCCTCTTACACATCTCTGTCTCCTCCATGACTGTACTGTCTCCCTCCTGCTCCCCTCTTACACATCTCTGCCTCCTCCATGTCTGTACTGCCTCCCTCCTGCTCCCCTCTTACACATCTCTGTCTCCTCCATGACTGTACTGTCTCCCTCCTGCTCCCCTCTTACACATCTCTGCCTCCTCCATGTCTGTACTGCCTCCCTCCTGCTCCCCTCTTAACCCATCTTTCCCCCTTATGTCCTGCCTCCTCCATGTCTGTACTGCCTCCCTCCTGCTCCCCTCTTACACATCTCTTCCCCCTTATGTCCTGCCTCCTCCATGTCTGTACTGTCTCCCTCCTGCTCCCCTCTTACACATCTTTTCCCCCTCATGTCCTGCCTCCTCCATATCTGTACTGCCTCCCTCCTTCTCCCCTCTTACACATCTTTTCCCCCTTATGTCCTGCCTCCTCCATATCTGTACTGCCTCCCTCCTTCTCCCCTCTTACACATCTCTTCCCCCTTATGTTCTGCCTCCTCCATGTCTGTACTGCCTCCCTCCTGCTCCCCTCTTAACCCATCTTTCCCCCTTATGTCCTGCCTCCTCCATGTCTGTACTGTCTCGCTCCTGCTCCCCTCTTGCACCATCTTTCCCCCTTATGTCCTGCCTTATTTCTCTTCTCCCTCTTATAATACCCTCTTTTGATATCCTGCCCCCCCTCAATTTCCTTCCTGCTACCCCCCTTTACATCTTTTTTCTTTTCCCCTTTTCTCCTGCCCCCTCCGTCCTGTTTTCCTCATCTCTTCCCCCCCTCACATATTCTGTTTCTTCCATTTTTTCCCTTGCAGTCTCCCCTCCATTTGTCGTCCATCTCCCTTTTCCACCATTACTGTCCCCCATCCCTTTTTTCTCCCTCACATATTGTATCCAATTTCTGACTTCGTTGCCCACCCGGTCCACCATCCATTTCTGTCACCTGCCCGTCTTCCTGGTTCTCCCTCATATTTGCACCATCTTTGGCCCCTCCGTTACTGTACGCCATCTCCCCCTCTCTTCCTCTACTCATTCATTTCCTGTCGTGTTCTCAGACTTCGGAGGAGGGGGCCGCCAGCACCATTTTCTGCTCTGTATCAGAGGAGGCCGAGGGCCTAAATGGAAAGTTCATAGACAGTGACTGCACCATTGTGCTGCCGTCCGAGAAGACCCGGGATCCGGCCGTCAATAAGAAACTATGGGAGGCCTGTGAGTCAGCGACTAACCTCAACACTCGCCCAGGAAAATGACCACAGTCTTGGGGAACCAGTGGGCAGTCGTAAACACTGGAAAATAACAGAGACCCCTAGAGACCCTCCATGGGCTGCAGACTGAGGGTCTTGTATTCTCCATCTGTGAGACCGATATTCAAAAGCATAGGAGAAGCAGAAGCCCCTCTGAGGGCCACAATAATCTCATGAAACCTGTGAACAATTAATACACCAGGCCATAAATAAAATTGTGTAATTTATAAACTGTGTAATAATCTTATAAAACATGGAGGTCCTGAGCCACAAGAGCAGAAGACCTGACATAAGAGCTAACAATCTACATAGCATGTACCCGGCCAGCACACCTGACCTGATCCTATGATCTTACCATGCAGACAGTAAAGTGTTAAGGAGCATAACATGTAATACATGTGACCCTGAGAGCTCCTCCCCCTGCGGTGTGCGGGTCTAGGGGTAGGGAGTGTATTAACCTCAATGCCTGATGGTGCAGGACCCCAGTGACATCAGGAGGTCCCCGATACTACAGTCCGCTGGTGTGTGTTATTGTTGGCAGGACACAGTGATGATGTCACCACCCTATGATGTCACTGATCCCTTAGACCACTTTGCATTACTGGGAACAGACCAACATTCACCCATAAAAGGTGACTCTCGTAGTAGAGGGACCCCAGGGCCCCCTCACTGCCAGGTGATGCTGACGCTCCGCTTGTCCCTGCGCGCCCTCTCCTGCAGCTGGTGGTGGTCTCTACATGTCACATCCTTACAATGAGACAAGTCCAAAGTCCTCAGGTTATTCTTTGCCCTCAGGATCAGGGACACTCCCCACTGGGTGATGTTACTGCTGCACAGTGACACCTCCCGAAGTCTCTGCAAAGGCTGGGGCTGGGGTGATCCATAAACTACCTCAAACACCCCATCAAGAGGAGCTGGAACCCCACACAGCGACAGAGACTCCAGCTTAGGACAGCCCTTCAGAAGAGACACCAAGAACCCCCCAAGTTTATGCTGGAAGATGGGTGGTAAGGCATCTTCGATCTCCAGAAGGAGGCTGAAGGTGTGTAGGTGCAGCAGTGGCAAAGGGTCACCTGGCCATGGGGGAAGCTCAGGTGCATTATCTGTGACCGTATGGTGGGGCACAGTAAAGTGACTCTGAAAGCTCTGCAGGTTTGGACACCAGTTTAGCAGAGTGGACATGGACTCTTCGTGGCACCACAGCAGGTTCTGCAATGACAGCAGACGCAAGCTCTTACTGATGGGTTGGATATTGCTCAAAATGTCCTCCAAGCATCTTGGGGGATGTTCGGGACAGTGAAGGGTCAGGTGGGTGAGGTTAGGCCATTGGACAAGACTCCATGAATGTTTGGTTTGGTTACCCAGAGAGATGGCGACCTCCTCCAGACTTTGGCATAGAGATCCCAATGTAGACATGTCCTCCTCATCGAGGTCTTCAAGCTTCTTCAGGCGTAGTGAGGTGTCTGATGTCCTGACTGGCCCATCGCATTTGCCCTCCCTTCCGGCCCTAGTTCTTGCAACCTCAACCAATGAGGGAAAGTTTCCAGGTGGGAATCCATAAGGGCTCAAGTTCCTGAGGTATAGAAGGCGCATGGCGTGGCCTAGAGAAGGGTTGGTGAGCTGCTCAAGGCTGGGAAGGGCCAGTAACACAAAACATAAGGCATAGACCCACTGCTCCGGGTTACCCTGAGGATTCACATCCTGCAGGAGCAGCACTCGCATAGCCTGGCAGCAGAACTGACCACTGTTTACGTTGTACACCAAGGACAGCAGCGAGGATGGCGAGATCTTCTTACATCGGGAAATGTCCAGCTCTCGAAGTCTCCGACAAAAGATCCCAATGGCGGCCAAGACGAGCGAATCACACTGAGTATCTGCGAGGCAGAGCTTCAGGAGACGAGGCAAACGCTCCACCAGCGAGGCCAGAGAGGCGGCAGGCACACGGTTACAGGAGTGGAGGTCCAGAGAGGTCAGGAGCTGTGGAGGAACGCAGGACACACATCAGACAAATGTTCTCAGAGGAAGACCGGAGGGTCGTGGGCCAAGTGGCTTACACTCACCTTACAGCGCACAGTCACAAGCTGGGCCATCGCCTTATTGACCAGCCCCGCACACGAGCGCAGGCTCAGCTCCGTCAGGTGAGGCTGGAGAAGCAGGTGGAGGCCGGCCTTAGTCAACTTATGAGCGTCTCCGAGGATTCTGATCAGCTGCTGCACCAAAGTCCCAGCTGTGGAGGACGGAGAGTGAGAAGGAGACGCTCTAGTGGGTATCTAATCTAGTGTATCTAATCCTGCTGGGGCACCAACACTGGACATAGTGTCAACTGGCAAAATGGAGGCAATAATTAAGTCCAACCCCCCAGAGCTGTATACTACTGTCTGGGGTAAGTACACTCCATGGCTATGTATCCACCCCAGCAGGTAGATTAGATACGTGGGGCTGTGGTACTCACCCAGCTGGTTGAAGGGCCCCTCGATGTACATGAAGTTGTAGTCCTCCATGTTCTTGTCAGTAAAGTCTGTCATCCAGACGCTCTGCATGTTCTCTGCGATGTTCTGCAGGCACAGGCTGGTGAGACTCGCCACATCCCTGTCCAGTGACATCCTGCGGAGACAGAGAGGGAGGAGAGATTAGATATCACAGGGCCCTAGGCTGAAGTGAGGGGCCACACTATATAAGGGTAGGGGAGGAAGCAGCACGGTGTCAGGTATACAGCAGGGGGCAGTGCAGCACAGTGTCAGGTATACAGCAGGGGGCAGTGCAGCACAGTGTCAGGTATACAGCAGGGGGCAGTGCAGCACAGTGTCAGGTATACAGCAGGGGGCAGTGCAGCACAGTGTCAGGTATACAGCAGGGGGCAGTGCAGCACAGTGTCAGGTATACAGCAGAGGGCAGTGCAGCACAGTGTCAGGTATACAGCAGGGGGCAGTGCAGCACAGTGTCAGATATACAGCAGGGGGCAGTGCAGCACAGTGTCAGGTATACAGCAGGGGGAAGTGCAGCACAGTGTCAGGTATACAGCAGAGGGCAGTGCAGCACAGTGTCAGGTATACAGCAGGGGGCAGTGCAGCACAGTGTCAGGTATACAGCAGGGGGCAGTGCAGCACAGTGTCAGGTATACAGCAGGGGGCAGTGCAGCACAGTGTCAGGTATACAGCAGAGGGCAGTGCAGCACAGTGTCAGGTATACAGCAGGGGGCAGTGCAGCACAGTGTCAGGTATACAGCAGGGGGCAGTGCAGCACAGTGTCAGGTATACAGCAGGGGGAAGTGCAGCACAGTGTCAGGTATACAGCAGGGGGCAGTGCAGCACAGTGTCAGGTATACAGCAGGGGGAAGTGCAGCACAGTGTCAAGTATAAAGCAGGGGGCAGTGCAGCACAGTGTCAGGTATACAGCAGGGGGCAGTGCAGCACAGTGTCAGGTATACAGCAGGGGGCAGTGCAGCACAGTGTCAGGTATACAGCAGGGGGAAGTGCAGCACAGTGTCAGGTATACAGCAGGGGGCAGTGCAGCACAGTGTCAGGTATACAGTAGAGGGCAGTGCAGCACAGTGTCAGGTATACAGCAGGGGGCAGTGCAGCACAGTGTCAGGTTTACAGCAGGGGGCAGTGCAGCACAGTGTCAGGTTTACAGCAGGGGCAGTGCAGCACAGTGTCAGGCCGCTGTCACATAAGCAATGTAAATGATGTCACAGTGACTCATCATGAAAATATGGAACAATGGATGGAAGAAAATACTGTCTCCTGCTGTCTCACCAATTACAAGCTTCTTTCTTACGTCCCAAAATTCTCCTGTAGTCTCTCTGACAGTCAGCACTCTCCTGTAGTCTGATAATCAGCACTCTCCTGTAGTCTCTCTCCTGTAGTCTCTCTGACCTGGCTTCTCTCCTGTAGTCTCTCTGACAGTCAGCGCTCTCCTGTAGTCTGATAATCAGGGCTCTCCTTTAGTCTCTCTGACCTGGATTCTCTCCTGTAGTCTCTCTGACAGCGCTCTCCTGTAGTCTCTCTGACCTGGCTTCTCTTCTGTAGTCTCTCTGACAGTCAGCGCTCTACTGTAGTCTCTCTGACCTGGATTCTTTCCTGTAGTCTCTCCGACCTGGCTTCTCTCTTCTAGTCTTTGATTCTTCTCTTCCAACAACTTTGCTCTTCACTTCCTGCTGAGTCACCGACTCCTCCCCATAGAGATATGTAGAGAGAAGTAGTACTGAGCAGTGTGTATACATAAAGAACTAGAGAAGTAGTACTGAGCAGTGTGTGTATACATAAAGGACTAGAGAAGTAGTACTGAGCAGTGTGTGTATACATAAAGGACTAGAGAAGTAGTACTGAGCGGTGTGTATACATACAGGACTAGAGAAGTAGTACTGAGCGGTGTGTGTATACATACAGGACTAGAGAAGTAGTACTGAGCAGTGTGTGTATACATAAAGGACTAGAGAAGTAGTACTGAGCGGTGTGCATACATACAGGACTAGAGAAGTAGTACTGAGCAGTGTGTGTATACATACAGGACTAGAGAAGTAGTACTGAGCGGTGTGTATACATACAGGACTAGAGAAGTAGTACTGAGCAGTGTGTGTATACATACAGGACTAGAGAAGTAGTACTGAGCAGTGTGTATACATACAGGACTAGAGAAGTAGTACTGAGCAGTGTGTGTATACATACCGGACTAGAGAAGTAGTACTGAGCAGTGTGTATACATACAGGACTAGAGAAGTAGTACTGAGCAGTGTGTATACATACAGGACTAGAGAAGTAGTACTGAGCAGTGTGTGTATACATACCGGACTAGAGAAGTAGTACTGAGCAGTGTGTGTATACATACAGGACTAGAGAAGTAGTACTGAGCAGTGTGTGTATACATACAGGACTAGAGAAGTAGTACTGAGCAGTGTGTGTATACATACAGGACTAGAGAAGTAGTACTGAGCAGTGTGTGATACATACAGGACTAGAGAAGTAGTACTGAGCAGTGTGTATACATATACAGGACTAGAGAAGTAGTACTGAGCAGTGTGTATACATACAGGACTAGAGAAGTAGTACTGAGCAGTGTGTATACATATACAGGACTAGAGAAGTAGTACTGAGCAGTGTGTATACATACAGGACTAGAGAAGTAGTACTGAGCAGTGTGTGTATACATACAGGACTAGAGAAGTAGTACTGAGCAGTGTGTGTATACATACAGGACTAGAGAAGTAGTACTGAGCAGTGTGTATACATACAGGACTAGAGAAGTAGTACTGAGCAGTGTGTATACATACAGGACTAGAGAAGTAGTACTGAGCAGTGTGTATACATACAGGACTAGAGAAGTAGTACTGAGCAGTGTGTGTATACATACAGGACTAGAGAAGTAGTACTGAGCAGTGTGTGTATACATACAGGACTAGAGAAGTAGTACTGAGCAGTGTGTGTATACATACAGGACTAGAGAAGTAGTACTGAGCAGTGTGTTATACATACAGGACTAGAGAAGTAGTACTGAGCAGTGTGTGTATACATACAGGACTAGAGAAGTAGTACTGAGCAGTGTGTGTATACATACAGGACTAGAGAAGTAGTACTGAGCAGTGTGTGTATACATACAGGACTAGAGAAGTAGTACTGAGCAGTGTGTGTATACATACAGGACTAGAGAAGTAGTACTGAGCAGTGTGTGTATACATACAGGACTAGAGAAGTAGTACTGAGCAGTGTGTGTATACATACAGGACTAGAGAAGTAGTACTGAGCAGTGTGTGTATACATACAGGACTAGAGAAGTAGTACTGAGCAGTGTGTGTATACATACAGGACTAGAGAAGTAGTACTGAGCAGTGTGTGTATACATACAGGACTAGAGAAGTAGTACTGAGCAGTGTGTGTATACATACAGGACTAGAGAAGTAGTACTGAGCAGTGTGTGTATACATACAGGACTAGAGAAGTAGTACTGAGCAGTGTGTGTATACATACAGGACTAGAGAAGTAGTACTGAGCAGTGTGTGTATACATACAGGACTAGAGAAGTAGTACTGAGCAGTGTGTGTATACATACAGGACTAGAGAAGTAGTACTGAGCAGTGTGTGTATACATACAGGACTAGAGAAGTAGTACTGAGCAGTGTGTGTATACATACAGGACTAGAGAAGTAGTACTGAGCAGTGTGTATATACATACAGGACTAGAGAAGTAGTACTGAGCAGTGTGTGTATACATACAGGACTAGAGAAGTAGTACTGAGCAGTGTGTATACATACAGGACTAGAGAAGTAGTACTGAGCAGTGTGTGATACATACAGGACTAGAGAAGTAGTACTGAGCAGTGTGTATACATACAGGACTAGAGAAGTAGTACTGAGCAGTGTGTGTATACATACAGGACTAGAGAAGTAGTACTGAGCAGTGTGTGTATACATACAGGACTAGAGAAGTAGTACTGAGCAGTGTGTGTATACATACAGGACTAGAGAAGTAGTACTGAGCAGTGTGTGTATACATACAGGACTAGAGAAGTAGTACTGAGCAGTGTGTGTATACATACAGGACTAGAGAAGTAGTACTGAGCAGTGTGTGTATACATACAGGACTAGAGAAGTAGTACTGAGCAGTGTGTGTATACATACAGGACTAGAGAAGTAGTACTGAGCAGTGTGTGTATACATACAGGACTAGAGAAGTAGTACTGAGCAGTGTGTTATACATACAGGACTAGAGAAGTAGTACTGAGCAGTGTGTGTATACATACAGGACTAGAGAAGTAGTACTGAGCAGTGTGTGTATACATACAGGACTAGAGAAGTAGTACTGAGCAGTGTGTATACATACAGGACTAGAGAAGTAGTACTGAGCAGTGTGTGTATACATACAGGACTAGAGAAGTAGTACTGAGCAGTGTGTGTATACATACAGGACTAGAGAAGTAGTACTGAGCAGTGTGTGTATACATACAGGACTAGAGAAGTAGTACTGAGCAGTGTGTGTATACATACAGGACTAGAGAAGTAGTACTGAGCAGTGTGTGTATACATACAGGACTAGAGAAGTAGTACTGAGCAGTGTGTGTATACATACAGGACTAGAGAAGTAGTACTGAGCAGTGTGTGTATACATACAGGACTAGAGAAGTAGTACTGAGCAGTGTGTTATACATACAGGACTAGAGAAGTAGTACTGAGCAGTGTGTGTATACATACAGGACTAGAGAAGTAGTACTGAGCAGTGTGTTATACATACAGGACTAGAGAAGTAGTACTGAGCAGTGTGTTATACATACAGGACTAGAGAAGTAGTACTGAGCAGTGTGTGTATACATACAGGACTAGAGAAGTAGTACTGAGCAGTGTGTGTATACATACAGGACTAGAGAAGTAGTACTGAGCAGTGTGTGTATACATACAGGACTAGAGAAGTAGTACTGAGCAGTGTGTTATACATACAGGACTAGAGAAGTAGTACTGAGCAGTGTGTGTATACATACAGGACTAGAGAAGTAGTACTGAGCAGTGTGTGTATACATACAGGACTAGAGAAGTAGTACTGAGCAGTGTGTTATACATACAGGACTAGAGAAGTAGTACTGAGCAGTGTGTGTATACATACAGGACTAGAGAGGCGGCGTGTGTTCATCGGTAAGTAGTATCTGAGCAGTGTGTGTATACATACAGGACTAGAGAAGTAGTACTGAGCAGTGTGTGTATACATACAGGACTAGAGAAGTAGTACTGAGCAGTGTGTGTATACATACAGGACTAGAGAAGTAGTACTGAGCAGTGTGTGTATACATACAGGACTAGAGAAGTAGTACTGAGCAGTGTGTGTATACATACAGGACTAGAGAAGTAGTACTGAGCAGTGTGTGTATACATACAGGACTAGAGAAGTAGTACTGAGCAGTGTGTGTATACATACAGGACTAGAGAAGTAGTACTGAGCAGTGTGTATACATACAGGACTAGAGAAGTAGTACTGAGCAGTGTGTGTATACATACAGGACTAGAGAAGTAGTACTGAGCAGTGTGTGTATACATACAGGACTAGAGAAGTAGTACTGAGCAGTGTGTGATACATACAGGACTAGAGAAGTAGTACTGAGCAGTGTGTTATACATACAGGACTAGAGAAGTAGTACTGAGCAGTGTGTGATACATACAGGACTAGAGAAGTAGTACTGAGCAGTGTGTGTATACATACAGGACTAGAGAAGTAGTACTGAGTGTGTATACATACAGGACTAGAGAAGTAGTACTGAGCAGTGTGTGTATACATACAGGACTAGAGAAGTAGTACTGAGCAGTGTGTGATACATACAGGACTAGAGAAGTAGTACTGAGCAGTGTGTATACATACAGGACTAGAGAAGTAGTACTGAGCAGTGTGTATACATACAGGACTAGAGAAGTAGTACTGAGCAGTGTGTTATACATACAGGACTAGAGAAGTAGTACTGAGCAGTGTGTGATACATACAGGACTAGAGAAGTAGTACTGAGCAGTGTGTGTATACATACAGGACTAGAGAAGTAGTACTGAGCAGTGTGTGTATACATACAGGACTAGAGAAGTAGTACTGAGCAGTGTGTATACATACAGGACTAGAGAAGTAGTACTGAGCAGTGTGTGTATACATACAGGACTAGAGAAGTAGTACTGAGCAGTGTGTATACATACAGGACTAGAGAAGTAGTACTGAGCAGTGTGTGTATACATACAGGACTAGAGAAGTAGTACTGAGCAGTGTGTGATACATACAGGACTAGAGAAGTAGTCGTGTGTGTATACATACAGGACTAGAGAAGTAGTACTGAGCAGTGTGTGATACATACAGGACTAGAGAAGTAGTACTGAGCAGTGTGTGTATACATACAGGACTAGAGAAGTAGTACTGAGCAGTGTGTGTATACATACAGGACTAGAGAAGTAGTACTGAGCAGTGTGTGATACATACAGGACTAGAGAAGTAGTACTGAGCAGTGTGTGTATACATACAGGACTAGAGAAGTAGTACTGAGCAGTGTGTGTATACATACAGGACTAGAGAAGTAGTACTGAGCAGTGTGTGTATACATACAGGACTAGAGAAGTAGTACTGAGCAGTGTGTGTATACATACAGGACTAGAGAAGTAGTACTGAGCAGTGTGTGTATACATACAGGACTAGAGAAGTAGTACTGAGCAGTGTGTGTATACATACAGGACTAGAGAAGTAGTACTGAGCAGTGTGTGTATACATACAGGACTAGAGAAGTAGTACTGAGCAGTGTGTGATACATACAGGACTAGAGAAGTAGTACTGAGCAGTGTGTGTATACATACAGGACTAGAGAAGTAGTACTGAGCAGTGTGTGTATACATACAGGACTAGAGAAGTAGTACTGAGCAGTGTGTGTATACATACAGGACTAGAGAAGTAGTACTGAGCAGTGTGTGTATACATACAGGACTAGAGAAGTAGTACTGAGCAGTGTGTGTATACATACAGGACTAGAGAAGTAGTACTGAGCAGTGTGTGTATACATACAGGACTAGAGAAGTAGTACTGAGCAGTGTGTGTATACATACAGGACTAGAGAAGTAGTACTGAGCAGTGTGTGTATACATACAGGACTAGAGAAGTAGTACTGAGCAGTGTGTGTATACATACAGGACTAGAGAAGTAGTACTGAGCAGTGTGTTATACATATACATACAGGACTAGAGAAGTAGTACTGAGCAGTGTGTATACATACAGGACTAGAGAAGTAGTACTGAGCAGTGTGTGATACATACAGGACTAGAGAAGTAGTACTGAGCAGTGTGTGTATACATACAGGACTAGAGAAGTAGTACTGTGTGTGTATACATACAGGACTAGAGAAGTAGTACTGAGCAGTGTGTGTATACATACAGGACTAGAGAAGTAGTACTGAGCAGTGTGTGTATACATACAGGACTAGAGAAGTAGTACTGAGCAGTGTGTGTATACATACAGGACTAGAGAAGTAGTACTGAGCAGTGTGTATACATACAGGACTAGAGAAGTAGTACTGAGCAGTGTGTGTATACATACAGGACTAGAGAAGTAGTACTGAGCAGTGTGTGTATACATACAGGACTAGAGAAGTAGTACTGAGCAGTGTGTATACATACAGGACTAGAGAAGTAGTACTGAGCAGTGTGTGTACATACAGGACTAGAGAAGTAGTACTGAGCAGTGTGTGTATACATACAGGACTAGCAGAAGTAGTACTGAGCAGTGTGTGTATACATACAGGACTAGAGAAGTAGTACTGAGCAGTGTGTGTATACATACAGGACTAGAGAAGTAGTACTGAGCAGTGTGTGTATACATACAGGACTAGAGAAGTAGTACTGAGCAGTGTGTGTATACATACAGGACTAGAGAAGTAGTACTGAGCAGTGTGTGTATACATACAGGACTAGAGAAGTAGTACTGAGCAGTGTGTGTATACATACAGGACTAGAGAAGTAGTACTGAGCAGTGTGTGTATACATACAGGACTAGAGAAGTAGTACTGAGCAGTGTGTGTATACATACAGGACTAGAGAAGTAGTACTGAGCAGTGTGTATACATACAGGACTAGAGAAGTAGTACTGAGCAGTGTGTGTATACATACAGGACTAGAGAAGTAGTACTGAGCAGTGTGTATACATACAGGACTAGAGAAGTAGTACTGAGCAGTGTGTGTACATACAGGACTAGAGAAGTAGTACTGAGCAGTGTGTGTATACATACAGGACTAGAGAAGTAGTACTGAGCAGTGTGTATACATACAGGACTAGAGAAGTAGTACTGAGCAGTGTGTATACATACAGGACTAGAGAAGTAGTACTGAGCAGTGTGTATACATACAGGACTAGAGAAGTAGTACTGAGCAGTGTGTGTATACATACAGGACTAGAGAAGTAGTACTGAGCAGTGTGTATACATACAGGACTAGAGAAGTAGTACTGAGCAGTGTGTATACATACAGGACTAGAGAAGTAGTACTGAGCAGTGTGTATACATACAGGACTAGAGAAGTAGTACTGAGCAGTGTGTGTATACATACAGGACTAGAGAAGTAGTACTGAGCAGTGTGTTATACATACAGGACTAGAGAAGTAGTACTGAGCAGTGTGTGTATACATACAGGACTAGAGAAGTAGTACTGAGCAGTGTGTGTATACATACAGGACTAGAGAAGTAGTACTGAGCAGTGTGTGTATACATACAGGACTAGAGAAGTAGTACTGAGCAGTGTGTGTATACATACAGGACTAGAGAAGTAGTACTGAGCAGTGTGTGTATACATACAGGACTAGAGAAGTAGTACTGAGCAGTGTGTGTATACATACAGGACTAGAGAAGTAGTACTGAGCAGTGTGTGTATACATACAGGACTAGAGAAGTAGTACTGAGCAGTGTGTGTATACATACAGGACTAGAGAAGTAGTACTGAGCAGTGTGTGTATACATACAGGACTAGAGAAGTAGTACTGAGCAGTGTGTGTATACATACAGGACTAGAGAAGTAGTACTGAGCAGTGTGTGTATACATACAGGACTAGAGAAGTAGTACTGAGCAGTGTGTGTATACATACAGGACTAGAGAAGTAGTACTGAGCAGTGTGTGTATACATACAGGACTAGAGAAGTAGTACTGAGCAGTGTGTGTATACATACAGGACTAGAGAAGTAGTACTGAGCAGTGTGTTATACATACAGGACTAGAGAAGTAGTACTGAGCAGTGTGTGTATACATACAGGACTAGAGAAGTAGTACTGAGCAGTGTGTGTATATACATACAGGACTAGAGAAGTAGTACTGAGCAGTGTGTGTATACATACAGGACTAGAGAAGTAGTACTGAGCAGTGTGTGTATACATACAGGACTAGAGAAGTAGTACTGAGCAGTGTGTGTATACATACAGGACTAGAGAAGTAGTACTGAGCAGTGTGTGTATACATACAGGACTAGAGAAGTAGTACTGAGCAGTGTGTGTATACATACAGGACTAGAGAAGTAGTACTGAGCAGTGTGTGTATACATACAGGACTAGAGAAGTAGTACTGAGCAGTGTGTGTATACATACAGGACTAGAGAAGTAGTACTGAGCAGTGTGTGTATACATACAGGACTAGAGAAGTAGTACTGAGCAGTGTGTGTATACATACAGGACTAGAGAAGTAGTACTGAGCAGTGTGTGTATACATACAGGACTAGAGAAGTAGTACTGAGCAGTGTGTATACATACAGGACTAGAGAAGTAGTACTGAGCAGTGTGTGTATACATACAGGACTAGAGAAGTAGTACTGAGCAGTGTGTGTATACATACAGGACTAGAGAAGTAGTACTGAGCAGTGTGTATACATACAGGACTAGAGAAGTAGTACTGAGCAGTGTGTGTATACATACAGGACTAGAGAAGTAGTACTGAGTGTGTATACATACAGGACTAGAGAAGTAGTACTGAGCAGTGTGTGTATACATACAGGACTAGAGAAGTAGTACTGAGCAGTGTGTGTATACATACAGGACTAGAGAAGTAGTACTGAGCAGTGTGTGTAGCTAGAGAAGTAGTACTGAGCAGTGTGTGTAACATACAGGACTAGAGAAGTAGTACTGAGCAGTGTGTGTACATACAGGACTAGAGAAGTAGTCGTGTGTATACATACAGGACTAGAGAAGTAGTACTGAGCAGTGTGTGTATACATACAGGACTAGAGAAGTAGTACTGAGCAGTGTGTGTATACATACAGGACTAGAGAAGTAGTACTGAGCAGTGTGTATACATACAGGACTAGAGAAGTAGTACTGAGCAGTGTGTGTATACATACAGGACTAGAGAAGTAGTACTGAGCAGTGTGTGTACATACAGGACTAGAGAAGTAGTACTGAGCAGTGTGTGTATACATACAGGACTAGAGAAGTAGTACTGAGCAGTGTGTGTATACATACAGGACTAGAGAAGTAGTACTGAGCAGTGTGTGTATACATACAGGACTAGAGAAGTAGTACTGAGCAGTGTGTGTATACATACAGGACTAGAGAAGTAGTACTGAGCAGTGTGTGTATACATACAGGACTAGAGAAGTAGTACTGAGCAGTGTGTGTATACATACAGGACTAGAGAAGTAGTACTGAGCAGTGTGTGTATACATACAGGACTAGAGAAGTAGTACTGAGCAGTGTGTGTATACATACAGGACTAGAGAAGTAGTACTGAGCAGTGTGTGTATACATACAGGACTAGAGAAGTAGTACTGAGCAGTGTGTTATACATACAGGACTAGAGAAGTAGTACTGAGCAGTGTGTTATACATACAGGACTAGAGAAGTAGTACTGAGCAGTGTGTTATACATACAGGACTAGAGAAGTAGTACTGAGCAGTGTGTGTATACATACAGGACTAGAGAAGTAGTACTGAGCAGTGTGTATACATACAGGACTAGAGAAGTAGTACTGAGCAGTGTGTTATACATACAGGACTAGAGAAGTAGTACTGAGCAGTGTGTTATACATACAGGACTAGAGAAGTAGTACTGAGCAGTGTGTGTATACATACAGGACTAGAGAAGTAGTACTGAGCAGTGTGTGTATACATACAGGACTAGAGAAGTAGTACTGAGCAGTGTGTATACATACAGGACTAGAGAAGTAGTACTGAGCAGTGTGTGTATACATACAGGACTAGAGAAGTAGTACTGAGCAGTGTGTATACATACAGGACTAGAGAAGTAGTACTGAGCAGTGTGTGTATACATACAGGACTAGAGAAGTAGTACTGAGCAGTGTGTGTATACATACAGGACTAGAGAAGTAGTACTGAGCAGTGTGTGTATACATACAGGACTAGAGAAGTAGTACTGAGCAGTGTGTGTACATACAGGACTAGAGATAGTACTGCGTTGTACTGAGCAGTGTGTGTATACATACAGGACTAGAGAAGTAGTACTGAGCAGTGTGTGTATCATACAGGACTAGAGAAGTAGTACTGAGCAGTGTGTGTATACATACAGGACTAGAGAAGTAGTACTGAGCAGTGTGTGTATACATACAGGACTAGAGAAGTAGTACTGAGCAGTGTGTGTATACATACAGGACTAGAGAAGTAGTACTGAGCAGTGTGTGTATACATACAGGACTAGAGAAGTAGTACTGAGCAGTGTGTGTATACATACAGGACTAGAGAAGTAGTACTGAGCAGTGTGTGTATACATACAGGACTAGAGAAGTAGTACTGAGCAGTGTGTGTATACATACAGGACTAGAGAAGTAGTACTGAGCAGTGTGTGTATACATACAGGACTAGAGAAGTAGTACTGAGCAGTGTGTGTATACATACAGGACTAGAGAAGTAGTACTGAGCAGTGTGTGTATACATACAGGACTAGAGAAGTAGTACTGAGCAGTGTGTGTATACATACAGGACTAGAGAAGTAGTACTGAGCAGTGTGTGTATACATACAGGACTAGAGAAGTAGTACTGAGCAGTGTGTGTATACATACAGGACTAGAGAAGTAGTACTGAGCAGTGTGTGTATACATACAGGACTAGAGAAGTAGTACTGAGCAGTGTGTGTATACATACAGGACTAGAGAAGTAGTACTGAGCAGTGTGTGATACATACAGGACTAGAGAAGTAGTACTGAGCAGTGTGTATACATACAGGACTAGAGAAGTAGTACTGAGCAGTGTGTGTATACATACAGGACTAGAGAAGTAGTACTGAGCAGTGTGTGTATACATACAGCAGAAGTAGTACTGAGCAGTGTGTGTATACATACAGGACTAGAGAAGTAGTACTGAGCAGTGTGTGATACATACAGGACTAGAGAAGTAGTACTGAGCAGTGTGTGTATACATACAGGACTAGAGAAGTAGTACTGAGCAGTGTGTATACATACAGGACTAGAGAAGTAGTACTGAGCAGTGTGTTATACATACAGGACTAGAGAAGTAGTACTGAGCAGTGTGTGTATACATACAGGACTAGAGAAGTAGTACTGAGCAGTGTGTGTATACATACAGGACTAGAGAAGTAGTACTGAGCAGTGTGTTATACATACAGGACTAGAGAAGTAGTACTGAGCAGTGTGTGTATACATACAGGACTAGAGAAGTAGTACTGAGCAGTGTGTGTATACATACAGGACTAGAGAAGTAGTACTGAGCAGTGTGTATACATACAGGACTAGAGAAGTAGTACTGAGCAGTGTGTGTATACATACAGGACTAGAGAAGTAGTACTGAGCAGTGTGTGTATACATACAGGACTAGAGAAGTAGTACTGAGCAGTGTGTATACATACAGGACTAGAGAAGTAGTACTGAGCAGTGTGTGTATACATACAGGACTAGAGAAGTAGTACTGAGCAGTGTGTGTATACATACAGGACTAGAGAAGTAGTACTGAGCAGTGTGTGTATACATACAGGACTAGAGAAGTAGTACTGAGCAGTGTGTGATACATACAGGACTAGAGAAGTAGTATGAGTGTGTATACATACAGGACTAGAGAAGTAGTACTGAGCAGTGTGTGTATACATACAGGACTAGAGAAGTAGTACTGAGCAGTGTGTGTATACATACAGGACTAGAGAAGTAGTACTGAGCAGTGTGTGTATAGAGTGTGTGTGTGTATACATACAGGACTAGAGAAGTAGTACTGAGCAGTGTGTGTATACATACAGGACTAGAGAAGTAGTACTGAGCAGTGTGTGTATACATACAGGACTAGAGAAGTAGTACTGAGCAGTGTGTGTATACATACAGGACTAGAGAAGTAGTACTGAGCAGTGTGTGTATACATACAGGACTAGAGAAGTAGTACTGAGCAGTGTGTGTACATACAGGACTAGAGAAGTAGTACTGAGCAGTGTGTGTACATACAGGACTAGAGAAGTAGTACTGAGCAGTGTGTGTATACATACAGGACTAGAGAAGTAGTACTGAGCAGTGTGTGTATACATACAGGACTAGAGAAGTAGTACTGAGCAGTGTGTGTATACATACAGGACTAGAGAAGTAGTACTGAGCAGTGTGTGTATACATACAGGACTAGAGAAGTAGTACTGAGCAGTGTGTGTATACATACAGGACTAGAGAAGTAGTACTGAGCAGTGTGTGTATACATACAGGACTAGAGAAGTAGTACTGAGCAGTGTGTGTATACATACAGGACTAGAGAAGTAGTACTGAGCAGTGTGTATACATACAGGACTAGAGAAGTAGTACTGAGCAGTGTGTGTATACATACAGGACTAGAGAAGTAGTACTGAGCAGTGTGTGTATACATACAGGACTAGAGAAGTAGTACTGAGCAGTGTGTGTACATACAGGACTAGAGAAGTAGTACTGAGCAGTGTGTGTATACATACAGGACTAGAGAAGTAGTACTGAGCAGTGTGTTATACATACAGGACTAGAGAAGTAGTACTGAGCAGTGTGTGTATACATACAGGACTAGTGTGTGTGTATACATACAGGACTAGAGAAGTAGTACTGAGCAGTGTGTGTACATACAGGACTAGAGAAGTAGTACTGAGCAGTGTGTATACATACAGGACTAGAGAAGTAGTACTGAGCAGTGTGTGTACATACAGGACTAGAGAAGTAGTACTGAGCAGTGTGTGTAAAGAGAAGTACATACAGGACTAGAGAAGTAGTACTGAGCAGTGTGTGTATACATACAGGACTAGAGAAGTAGTACTGAGCAGTGTGTGTATACATACAGGACTAGAGAAGTAGTACTGAGCAGTGTGTGTATACATACAGGACTAGAGAAGTAGTACTGAGCAGTGTGTGTATACATACAGGACTAGAGAAGTAGTACTGAGCAGTGTGTGTATACATACAGGACTAGAGAAGTAGTACTGAGCAGTGTGTGTATACATACAGGACTAGAGAAGTAGTACTGAGCAGTGTGTTATACATACAGGACTAGAGAAGTAGTACTGAGCAGTGTGTGTATACATACAGGACTAGAGAAGTAGTACTGAGCAGTGTGTGTATACATACAGGACTAGAGAAGTAGTACTGAGCAGTGTGTGTATACATACAGGACTAGAGAAGTAGTACTGAGCAGTGTGTGTATACATACAGGACTAGAGAAGTAGTACTGAGCAGTGTGTGTATACATACAGGACTAGAGAAGTAGTACTGAGCAGTGTGTGATACATACAGGACTAGAGAAGTAGTACTGAGCAGTGTGTGTATACATACAGGACTAGAGAAGTAGTACTGAGCAGTGTGTGTATACATACAGGACTAGAGAAGTAGTACTGAGCAGTGTGTGTATACATACAGGACTAGAGAAGTAGTACTGAGCAGTGTGTTATACATACAGGACTAGAGAAGTAGTACTGAGCAGTGTGTGTATACATACAGGACTAGAGAAGTAGTACTGAGCAGTGTGTGTATACATACAGGACTAGAGAAGTAGTACTGAGCAGTGTGTTATACATACAGGACTAGAGAAGTAGTACTGGCAGGTGTGTGTATACATACAGGACTAGAGAAGTAGTGTGTGTGTATACATACAGGACTAGAGAAGTAGTACTGAGCAGTGTGTGTATACATACAGGACTAGAGAAGTAGTACTGAGCAGTGTGTGTATACATACAGGACTAGAGAAGTAGTACTGAGCAGTGTGTGTATACATACAGGACTAGAGAAGTAGTACTGAGCAGTGTGTATACATACAGGACTAGAGAAGTAGTACTGAGCAGTGTGTGTATACATACAGGACTAGAGAAGTAGTACTGAGCAGTGTGTGTATACATACAGGACTAGAGAAGTAGTACTGAGCAGTGTGTGTATACATACAGGACTAGAGAAGTAGTACTGAGCAGTGTGTGTATACATACAGGACTAGAGAAGTAGTACTGAGCAGTGTGTGTATACATACAGGACTAGAGAAGTAGTACTGAGCAGTGTGTGTATACATACAGGACTAGAGAAGTAGTACTGAGCAGTGTGTATACATACAGGACTAAAGTAGTACTGAGCAGTGTGTGTATACATACAGGACTAGAGAAGTAGTACTGAGCAGTGTGTGTATACATACAGGACTAGAGAAGTAGTACTGAGCAGTGTGTGTATACATACAGGACTAGAGAAGTAGTACTGAGCAGTGTGTGTATACATACAGGACTAGAGAGCAGTGTGTGTACATACAGGACTAGAGAAGTAGTGTGTGTGTATACATACAGGACTAGAGAAGTAGTACTGAGCAGTGTGTGTATACATACAGGACTAGAGAAGTAGTACTGAGCAGTGTGTGTATACATACAGGACTAGAGAAGTAGTACTGAGCAGTGTGTGTATACATACAGGACTAGAGAAGTAGTACTGAGCAGTGTGTGTATACATACAGGACTAGAGAAGTAGTACTGAGCAGTGTGTATACATACAGGACTAGAGAAGTAGTACTGAGCAGTGTGTGTATACATACAGTGTGTGTGTGTGTATACATACAGGACTAGAGAAGTAGTACTGAGCAGTGTGTGTATACATACAGGACTAGAGAAGTAGTACTGAGCAGTGTGTGTATACATACAGGACTAGAGAAGTAGTACTGAGCAGTGTGTGTATACATACAGGACTAGAGAAGTAGTACTGAGCAGTGTGTGTATACATACAGGACTAGAGAAGTAGTACTGAGCAGTGTGTGTATACATACAGGACTAGAGAAGTAGTACTGAGCAGTGTGTGATACATACAGGACTAGAGAAGTAGTACTGAGCAGTGTGTGTATACATACAGGACTAGAGAAGTAGTACTGAGCAGTGTGTGTATACATACAGGACTAGAGAAGTAGTACTGAGCAGTGTGTGATACATACAGGACTAGAGAAGTAGTACTGAGCAGTGTGTGTATACATACAGGACTAGAGAAGTAGTACTGAGCAGTGTGTGTATACATACAGGACTAGAGAAGTAGTACTGAGCAGTGTGTGATACATACAGGACTAGAGAAGTAGTACTGAGCAGTGTGTGATACATACAGGACTAGAGAAGTAGTACTGAGCAGTGTGTGTATACATACAGGACTAGAGAAGTAGTACTGAGCAGTGTGTGTATACATACAGGACTAGAGAAGTAGTACTGAGCAGTGTGTGTATACATACAGGACTAGAGAAGTAGTACTGAGCAGTGTGTTATACATACAGGACTAGAGAAGTAGTACTGAGCAGTGTGTGTATACATACAGGACTAGAGAAGTAGTACTGAGCAGTGTGTGTATACATACAGGACTAGAGAAGTAGTACTGAGCAGTGTGTATACATACAGGACTAGAGAAGTAGTACTGAGCAGTGTGTGTATACATACAGGACTAGAGAAGTAGTACTGAGCAGTGTGTATACATACAGGACTAGAGAAGTAGTACTGAGCAGTGTGTGTATACATACAGGACTAGAGAAGTAGTACTGAGCAGTGTGTATACATACAGGACTAGAGAAGTAGTACTGAGCAGTGTGTGTATACATACAGGACTAGAGAAGTAGTACTGAGCAGTGTGTGTATACATACAGGACTAGAGAAGTAGTACTGAGCAGTGTGTGTATACATACAGGACTAGAGAAGTAGTACTGAGCAGTGTGTGTATACATACAGGACTAGAGAAGTAGTACTGAGCAGTGTGTATACATACAGGACTAGAGAAGTAGTACTGAGCAGTGTGTGTATACATACAGGACTAGAGAAGTAGTACTGAGCAGTGTGTGTATACATACAGGACTAGAGAAGTAGTACTGAGCAGTGTGTGATACATACAGGACTAGAGAAGTAGTACTGAGCAGTGTGTGTATACATACAGGACTAGAGAAGTAGTACTGAGCAGTGTGTGTATACATACAGGACTAGAGAAGTAGTACTGAGCAGTGTGTGTATACATACAGGACTAGAGAAGTAGTACTGAGCAGTGTGTGATACATACAGGACTAGAGAAGTAGTACTGAGCAGTGTGTATACATACAGGACTAGAGAAGTAGTACTGAGCAGTGTGTGTATACATACAGGACTAGAGAAGTAGTGACTGAGCAGTGTGTATACATACAGGACTAGAGAAGTAGTACTGAGCAGTGTGTGTATACATACAGGACTAGAGAAGTAGTACTGAGCAGTGTGTGTATACATACAGGACTAGAGAAGTAGTACTGAGCAGTGTGTGTACATACAGGACTAGAGAAGTAGTACTGAGCAGTGTGTGTATACATACAGGACTAGAGAAGTAGTACTGAGCAGTGTGTGTATACATACAGGACTAGAGAAGTAGTACTGAGCAGTGTGTGTATACATACAGGACTAGAGAAGTAGTACTGAGCAGTGTGTGTACATACAGGACTAGAGAAGTAGTACTGAGCAGTGTGTGTATACATACAGGACTAGAGAAGTAGTACTGAGCAGTGTGTGTATACATACAGGACTAGAGAAGTAGTACTGAGCAGTGTGTGTATACATACAGGACTAGAGAAGTAGTACTGAGCAGTGTGTGTATACATACAGGACTAGAGAAGTAGTACTGAGCAGTGTGTATACATACAGGACTAGAGAAGTAGTACTGAGCAGTGTGTGTATACATACAGGACTAGAGAAGTAGTACTGAGCAGTGTGTGTATACATACAGGACTAGAGAAGTAGTACTGAGCAGTGTGTGTATACATACAGGACTAGAGAAGTAGTACTGAGCAGTGTGTGTATACATACAGGACTAGAGAAGTAGTACTGAGCAGTGTGTGTATACATACAGGACTAGAGAAGTAGTACTGAGCAGTGTGTGTATACATACAGGACTAGAGAAGTAGTACTGAGCAGTGTGTGATACATACAGGACTAGAGAAGTAGTACTGAGCAGTGTGTGTATACATACAGGACTAGAGAAGTAGTACTGAGCAGTGTGTGTATACATACAGGACTAGAGAAGTAGTACTGAGCAGTGTGTATACATACAGGACTAGAGAAGTAGTACTGAGCAGTGTGTGTATACATACAGGACTAGAGAAGTAGTACTGAGCAGTGTGTGTATACATACAGGACTAGAGAAGTAGTACTGAGCAGTGTGTGTATACATACAGGACTAGAGAAGTAGTACTGAGCAGTGTGTGTATACATACAGGACTAGAGAAGTAGTACTGAGCAGTGTGTGTATACATACAGGACTAGAGAAGTAGTACTGAGCAGTGTGTGTATACATACAGGACTAGAGAAGTAGTACTGAGCAGTGTGTGTACATACAGGACTAGAGAAGTAGTACTGAGCAGTGTGTGTATACATACAGGACTAGAGAAGTAGTACTGAGCAGTGTGTATACATACAGGACTAGAGAAGTAGTACTGAGCAGTGTGTGTATACATACAGGACTAGAGAAGTAGTACTGAGCAGTGTGTGTATACACACAGGACTAGAGAAGTAGTACTGAGCAGTGTGTGTATACATACAGGACTAGAGAAGTAGTACTGAGCAGTGTGTGTATACATACAGGACTAGAGAAGTAGTACTGAGCAGTGTGTGATACATACAGGACTAGAGAAGTAGTACTGAGCAGTGTGTATACATACAGGACTAGAGAAGTAGTACTGAGCAGTGTGTATACATACAGGACTAGAGAAGTAGTACTGAGCAGTGTGTGTATACATACAGGACTAGAGAAGTAGTACTGAGCAGTGTGTATACATACAGGACTAGAGAAGTAGTACTGAGCAGTGTGTTATACATACAGGACTAGGTGGTGTATACATACAGGACTAGAGAAGTAGTACTGAGCAGTGTGTGTATACATACAGGACTAGAGAAGTAGTACTGAGCAGTGTGTGTATACATACAGGACTAGAGAAGTAGTACTGAGTGTGTGTATACATACAGGACTAGAGAAGTAGTACTGAGCAGTGTGTGTATACATACAGGACTAGAGAAGTAGTACTGAGCAGTGTGTGTATACATACAGGACTAGAGAAGTAGTACTGAGCAGTGTGTGTATACATACAGGACTAGAGAAGTAGTACTGAGCAGTGTGTGTATACATACAGGACTAGAGAAGTAGTACTGAGCAGTGTGTATACATACAGGACTAGAGAAGTAGTGTGTGTGTATACATACAGGACTAGAGAAGTAGTACTGAGCAGTGTGTGTATACATACAGGACTAGAGAAGTAGTACTGAGCAGTGTGTATACATACAGGACTAGAGAAGTAGTACTGAGCAGTGTGTATACATACAGGACTAGAGAAGTAGTACTGAGCAGTGTGTGTACATACAGGACTAGAGAAGTAGTACTGAGCAGTGTGTGTATACATACAGGACTAGAGAAGTAGTACTGAGCAGTGTGTGTATACATACAGGACTAGAGAAGTAGTACTGAGCAGTGTGTGTATACATACAGGACTAGAGAAGTAGTACTGAGCAGTGTGTATACATACAGGACTAGAGAAGTAGTACTGAGCAGTGTGTGTATACATACAGGACTAGAGAAGTAGTACTGAGCAGTGTGTGTATACATACAGGACTAGAGAAGTAGTACTGAGCAGTGTGTGTATACATACAGGACTAGAGAAGTAGTACTGAGCAGTGTGTATACATACAGGACTAGAGAAGTAGTACTGAGCAGTGTGTGTATACATACAGGACTAGAGAAGTAGTACTGAGCAGTGTGTGTATACATACAGGACTAGAGAAGTAGTACTGAGCAGTGTGTATACATACAGGACTAGAGAAGTAGTACTGAGCAGTGTGTGTGTATACATACAGGACTAGAGAAGTAGTACTGAGCAGTGTGTGTATACATACAGGACTAGAGAAGTAGTACTGAGCAGTGTGTGTACATACAGGACTAGAGAAGTAGTTCCACTGAGCAGTGTGTGTATACATACAGGACTAGAGAAGTAGTACTGAGCAGTGTGTATACATACAGGACTAGAGAAGTAGTACTGAGCAGTGTGTGATACATACAGGACTAGAGAAGTAGTACTGAGCAGTGTGTGTATACATACAGGACTAGAGAAGTAGTACTGAGCAGTGTGTGTATACATACAGGACTAGAGAAGTAGTACTGAGCAGTGTGTGATACATACAGGACTAGAGAAGTAGTACTGAGCAGTGTGTATACATACAGGACTAGAGAAGTAGTACTGAGCAGTGTGTGATACATACAGGACTAGAGAAGTAGTACTGAGCAGTGTGTATACATACAGGACTAGAGAAGTAGTACTGAGCAGTGTGTATACATACAGGACTAGAGAAGTAGTACTGAGCAGTGTGTTATACATACAGGACTAGAGAAGTAGTACTGAGCAGTGTGTATACATACAGGACTAGAGAAGTAGTACTGAGCAGTGTGTGTATACATACAGGACTAGAGAAGTAGTACTGAGCAGTGTGTTATACATACAGGACTAGAGAAGTAGTACTGAGCAGTGTGTATACATACAGGACTAGAGAAGTAGTACTGAGCAGTGTGTATACATACAGGACTAGAGAAGTAGTACTGAGCAGTGTGTATACATACAGGACTAGAGAAGTAGTACTGAGCAGTGTGTGTATACATACAGGACTAGAGAAGTAGTACTGAGCAGTGTGTATACATACAGGACTAGAGAAGTAGTACTGAGCAGTGTGTGTATACATACAGGACTAGAGAAGTAGTACTGAGCAGTGTGTGTATACATACAGGACTAGAGAAGTAGTACTGAGCAGTGTGTATACATACAGGACTAGAGAAGTAGTACTGAGCGTGTGTGTTACATACAGGACTAGAGAAGTAGCTTACTGAGCAGTGTGTATACATACAGGACTAGAGAAGTAGTACTGAGCAGTGTGTGTATACATACAGGACTAGAGAAGTAGTACTGAGCAGTGTGTGTATACATACAGGACTAGAGAAGTAGTACTGAGCAGTGTGTGATACATACAGGACTAGAGAAGTAGTACTGAGCAGTGTGTGTATACATACAGGACTAGAGAAGTAGTACTGAGCAGTGTGTTATACATACAGGACTAGAGAAGTAGTACTGAGCAGTGTGTGTATACATACAGGACTAGAGAAGTAGTACTGAGCAGTGTGTATACATACAGGACTAGAGAAGTAGTACTGAGCAGTGTGTGTATACATACAGGACTAGAGAAGTAGTACTGAGCAGTGTGTGTATACATACAGGACTAGAGAAGTAGTACTGAGCAGTGTGTGTATACATACAGGACTAGAGAAGTAGTACTGAGCAGTGTGTGTATACATACAGGACTAGAGAAGTAGTACTGAGCAGTGTGTATACATACAGGACTAGAGAAGTAGTACTGAGCAGTGTGTTATACATACAGGACTAGAGAAGTAGTACTGAGCAGTGTGTGTATACATACAGGACTAGAGAAGTAGTACTGAGCAGTGTGTGTATACATACAGGACTAGAGAAGTAGTACTGAGCAGTGTGTGTATACATACAGGACTAGAGAAGTAGTACTGAGCAGTGTGTGTATACATACAGGACTAGAGAAGTAGTACTGAGCAGTGTGTTATACATACAGGACTAGAGAAGTAGTACTGAGCAGTGTGTGATACATACAGGACTAGAGAAGTAGTACTGAGCAGTGTGTGTACATACAGGACTAGAGAAGTAGTACTGAGCAGTGTGTTATACATACAGGACTAGAGAAGTAGTACTGAGCAGTGTGTGTATACATACAGGACTAGAGAAGTAGTACTGAGCAGTGTGTGTATACATACAGGACTAGAGAAGTAGTACTGAGCAGTGTGTATACATACAGGACTAGAGAAGTAGTACTGAGCAGTGTGTATACATACAGGACTAGAGAAGTAGTACTGAGCAGTGTGTGTACATACAGGACTAGAGAAGTAGTACTGAGCAGTGTGTATACATACAGGACTAGAGAAGTAGTACTGAGCAGTGTGTGATACATACAGGACTAGAGAAGTAGTACTGAGCAGTGTGTATACATACAGGACTAGAGAAGTAGTACTGAGCAGTGTGTGTATACATACAGGACTAGAGAAGTAGTACTGAGCAGTGTGTGTACATACAGGACTAGAAGTAGTCTGCAGTGTGTATACATACAGGACTAGAGAAGTAGTACTGAGCAGTGTGTGTATACATACAGGACTAGAGAAGTAGTACTGAGCAGTGTGTATACATACAGGACTAGAGAAGTAGTACTGAGCAGTGTGTGTATACATACAGGACTAGAGAAGTAGTACTGAGCAGTGTGTGTATACATACAGGACTAGAGAAGTAGTACTGAGCAGTGTGTGTATACATACAGGACTAGAGAAGTAGTACTGAGCAGTGTGTGTATACATACAGGACTAGAGAAGTAGTACTGAGCAGTGTGTGTATACATACAGGACTAGAGAAGTAGTACTGAGCAGTGTGTGTACATACAGGACTAGAGAAGTAGTACTGAGCAGTGTGTGTATACATACAGGACTAGAGAAGTAGTACTGAGCAGTGTGTGTATACATACAGGACTAGAGAAGTAGTACTGAGCAGTGTGTGTATACATACAGGACTAGAGAAGTAGTACTGAGCAGTGTGTTATACATACAGGACTAGAGAAGTAGTACTGAGCAGTGTGTGTATACATACAGGACTAGAGAAGTAGTACTGAGCAGTGTGTGTATACATACAGGACTAGAGAAGTAGTACTGAGCAGTGTGTGTATACATACAGGACTAGAGAAGTAGTACTGAGCAGTGTGTGTATACATACAGGACTAGAGAAGTAGTACTGAGCAGTGTGTGTATACATACAGGACTAGAGAAGTAGTACTGAGCAGTGTGTATACATACAGGACTAGAGAAGTAGTACTGAGCAGTGTGTGTATACATACAGGACTAGAGAAGTAGTACTGAGCAGTGTGTATACATACAGGACTAGAGAAGTAGTACTGAGCAGTGTGTGTATACATACAGGACTAGAGAAGTAGTACTGAGCAGTGTGTGTATACATACAGGACTAGAGAAGTAGTACTGAGCAGTGTGTGTATACATACAGGACTAGAGAAGTAGTACTGAGCAGTGTGTGTACATACAGGACTAGAGAAGTAGTACTGAGCAGTGTGTGTATACATACAGGACTAGAGAAGTAGTACTGAGCAGTGTGTGTATACATACAGGACTAGAGAAGTAGTACTGAGCAGTGTGTAAAATACATACAGGACTAGAGAAGTAGTACTGAGCAGTGTGTTATACATACAGGACTAGAGAAGTAGTACTGAGCAGTGTGTTATACATACAGGACTAGAGAAGTAGTACTGAGCAGTGTGTGTGATACATACAGGACTAGAGAAGTAGTACTGAGCAGTGTGTGTATACATACAGGACTAGAGAAGTAGTACTGAGCAGTGTGTTATACATACAGGACTAGAGAAGTAGTACTGAGCAGTGTGTGTATACATACAGGACTAGAGAAGTAGTACTGAGCAGTGTGTGTATACATACAGGACTAGAGAAGTAGTACTGAGCAGTGTGTATACATACAGGACTAGAGAAGTAGTACTGAGCAGTGTGTGTATACATACAGGACTAGAGAAGTAGTACTGAGCAGTGTGTATACATAAGGACTAGAGAAGTAGTACTGAGCAGTGTGTGTATACATACAGGACTAGAGAAGTAGTACTGAGCAGTGTGTGTATACATACAGGACTAGAGAAGTAGTACTGAGCAGTGTGTTATACATACAGGACTAGAGAAGTAGTACTGAGCAGTGTGTGTATACATACAGGACTAGAGAAGTAGTACTGAGCAGTGTGTATACATACAGGACTAGAGAAGTAGTACTGAGCAGTGTGTTATACATACAGGACTAGAGAAGTAGTACTGAGCAGTGTGTGTATACATACAGGACTAGAGAAGTAGTACTGAGCAGTGTGTGTATACATACAGGACTAGAGAAGTAGTACTGAGCAGTGTGTATACATACAGGACTAGAGAAGTAGTACTGAGCAGTGTGTGTATACATACAGGACTAGAGAAGTAGTACTGAGCAGTGTGTGTATACATACAGGACTAGAGAAGTAGTACTGAGCAGTGTGTATACATACAGGACTAGAGAAGTAGTACTGAGCAGTGTGTGTATACATACAGGACTAGAGAAGTAGTACTGAGCAGTGTGTGTATACATACAGGACTAGAGAAGTAGTACTGAGCAGTGTGTGTATACATACAGGACTAGAGAAGTAGTACTGAGCAGTGTGTGTATACATACAGGACTAGAGAAGTAGTACTGAGCAGTGTGTGTATACATACAGGACTAGAGAAGTAGTACTGAGCAGTGTGTGTATACATACAGGACTAGAGAAGTAGTACTGAGCAGTGTGTGTATACATACAGGACTAGAGAAGTAGTACTGAGCAGTGTGTGTATACATACAGGACTAGAGAAGTAGTACTGAGTGTGTATACATACAGGACTAGAGAAGTAGTACTGAGCAGTGTGTATACATACAGGACTAGAGAAGTAGTACTGAGCAGTGTGTGTATACATACAGGACTAGAGAAGTAGTACTGAGCAGTGTGTGTATACATACAGGACTAGAGAAGTAGTACTGAGCAGTGTGTGTATACATACAGGACTAGAGAAGTAGTACTGAGCAGTGTGTGTATACATACAGGACTAGAGAAGTAGTACTGAGCAGTGTGTATACATACAGGACTAGAGAAGTAGTACTGAGCAGTGTGTGATACATACAGGACTAGAGAAGTAGTACTGAGCAGTGTGTGTACATACAGGACTAGAGAAGTAGTACTGAGCAGTGTGTGTATACATACAGGACTAGAGAAGTAGTACTGAGCAGTGTGTGTATACATACAGGACTAGAGAAGTAGTACTGAGCAGTGTGTGTATACATACAGGACTAGAGAAGTAGTACTGAGCAGTGTGTGTATACATACAGGACTAGAGAAGTAGTACTGAGCAGTGTGTGTATACATACAGGACTAGAGAAGTAGTACTGAGCAGTGTGTGTATACATACAGGACTAGAGAAGTAGTACTGAGCAGTGTGTGTATACATACAGGACTAGAGAAGTAGTACTGAGCAGTGTGTGTATACATACAGGACTAGAGAAGTAGTACTGAGCAGTGTGTGTATACATACAGGACTAGAGAAGTAGTACTGAGCAGTGTGTGTATACATACAGGACTAGAGAAGTAGTACTGAGCAGTGTGTGTATACATACAGGACTAGAGAAGTAGTACTGAGCAGTGTGTGTATACATACAGGACTAGAGAAGTAGTACTGAGCAGTGTGTGTATACATACAGGACTAGAGAAGTAGTACTGAGCAGTGTGTGTATACATACAGGACTAGAGAAGTAGTACTGAGCAGTGTGTATACATACAGGACTAGAGAAGTAGTACTGAGCAGTGTGTGTATACATACAGGACTAGAGAAGTAGTACTGAGCAGTGTGTATACATACAGGACTAGAGAAGTAGTACTGAGCAGTGTGTTATACATACAGGACTAGAGAAGTAGTACTGAGCAGTGTGTTATACATACAGGACTAGAGAAGTAGTACTGAGCAGTGTGTGTATACATACAGGACTAGAGAAGTAGTACTGAGCAGTGTGTTATACATACAGGACTAGAGAAGTAGTACTGAGCAGTGTGTGTATACATACAGGACTAGAGAAGTAGTACTGAGCAGTGTGTGTACATACAGGACTAGAGAAGTAGTACTGAGCAGTGTGTGTATACATACAGGACTAGAGAAGTAGTACTGAGCAGTGTGTGTATACATACAGGACTAGAGAAGTAGTACTGAGCAGTGTGTTATACATACAGGACTAGAGAAGTAGTACTGAGCAGTGTGTGTATACATACAGGACTAGAGAAGTAGTACTGAGCAGTGTGTGTATACATACAGGACTAGAGAAGTAGTACTGAGCAGTGTGTGTATACATACAGGACTAGAGAAGTAGTACTGAGCAGTGTGTGTATACATACAGGACTAGAGAAGTAGTACTGAGCAGTGTGTGATACATACAGTAGGACTAGAGAAGTAGTACTGAGCAGTGTGTGTATACATAGAGGTGTCTAGTGTGTTATACAGGACTAGAGAAGTAGTACTGAGCAGTGTGTTATACATACAGGACTAGAGAAGTAGTACTGAGCAGTGTGTGTACATACAGGACTAGAGAAGTAGTACTGAGCAGTGTGTGTATACATACAGGACTAGAGAAGTAGTACTGAGCAGTGTGTGTATACATACAGGACTAGAGAAGTAGTACTGAGCAGTGTGTGATACATACAGGACTAGAGAAGTAGTACTGAGCAGTGTGTGTATACATACAGGACTAGAGAAGTAGTAGCTGTGTATACATACAGGACTAGAGAAGTAGTACTGAGCAGTGTGTATACATACAGGACTAGAGAAGTAGTACTGAGCAGTGTGTTATACATACAGGACTAGAGAAGTAGTACTGAGCAGTGTGTTATACATACAGGACTAGAGAAGTAGTACTGAGCAGTGTGTGATACATACAGGACTAGAGAAGTAGTACTGAGCAGTGTGTGTATACATACAGGACTAGAGAAGTAGTACTGAGCAGTGTGTGTATACATACAGGACTAGAGAAGTAGTACTGAGCAGTGTGTGTATACATACAGGACTAGAGAAGTAGTACTGAGCAGTGTGTGTATACATACAGGACTAGAGAAGTAGTACTGAGCAGTGTGTGTATACATACAGGACTAGAGAAAGTAGTACTGAGCAGTGTGTATACATACAGGACTAGAGAAGTAGTACTGAGCAGTGTGTGTATACATACAGGACTAGAGAAGTAGTACTGAGCAGTGTGTGTATACATACAGGACTAGAGAAGTAGTACTGAGCAGTGTGTGTATACATACAGGACTAGAGAAGTAGTACTGAGCAGTGTGTGTATACATACAGGACTAGAGAAGTAGTACTGAGCAGTGTGTGTACATACAGGACTAGAGAAGTAGTACTGAGCAGTGTGTGTATACATACAGGACTAGAGAAGTAGTACTGAGCAGTGTGTATACATACAGGACTAGAGAAGTAGTACTGAGCAGTGTGTTATACATACAGGACTAGAGAAGTAGTACTGAGCAGTGTGTGTATACATACAGGACTAGAGAAGTAGTACTGAGCAGTGTGTGTATACATACAGGACTAGAGAAGTAGTACTGAGCAGTGTGTGTATACATACAGGACTAGAGAAGTAGTACTGAGCAGTGTGTGTATACATACAGGACTAGAGAAGTAGTACTGAGCAGTGTGTGTATACATACAGGACTAGAGAAGTAGTACTGAGCAGTGTGTGTATACATACAGGACTAGAGAAGTAGTACTGAGCAGTGTGTGTATACATACAGGACTAGAGAAGTAGTACTGAGCAGTGTGTGTATACATACAGGACTAGAGAAGTAGTACTGAGCAGTGTGTGTATACATACAGGACTAGAGAAGTAGTACTGAGCAGTGTGTGTATACATACAGGACTAGAGAAGTAGTACTGAGCAGTGTGTGTATACATACAGGACTAGAGAAGTAGTACTGAGCAGTGTGTGTATACATACAGGACTAGAGAAGTAGTACTGAGCAGTGTGTGTATACATACAGGACTAGAGAAGTAGTACTGAGCAGTGTGTGTATACATACAGGACTAGAGAAGTAGTACTGAGCAGTGTGTGTATACATACAGGACTAGAGAAGTAGTACTGAGCAGTGTGTATACATACAGGACTAGAGAAGTAGTACTGAGCAGTGTGTGTATACATACAGGACTAGAGAAGTAGTACTGAGCAGTGTGTATACATACAGGACTAGAGAAGTAGTACTGAGCAGTGTGTTATACATACAGGACTAGAGAAGTAGTACTGAGCAGTGTGTATACATACAGGACTAGAGAAGTAGTACTGAGCAGTGTGTATACATACAGGACTAGAGAAGTAGTACTGAGCAGTGTGTGTATACATACAGGACTAGAGAAGTAGTACTGAGCAGTGTGTTATACATACAGGACTAGAGAAGTAGTACTGAGCAGTGTGTGTATACATACAGGACTAGAGAAGTAGTACTGAGCAGTGTGTTATACATACAGGACTAGAGAAGTAGTACTGAGCAGTGTGTATACATACAGGAGTAGTGTGTGTGTATACATACAGGACTAGAGAAGTAGTACTGAGCAGTGTGTGTATACATACAGGACTAGAGAAGTAGTACTGAGCAGTGTGTATACATACAGGACTAGAGAAGTAGTACTGAGCAGTGTGTGTATACATACAGGACTAGAGAAGTAGTACTGAGCAGTGTGTATACATACAGGACTAGAGAAGTAGTACTGAGCAGTGTGTGTATACATACAGGACTAGAGAAGTAGTACTGAGCAGTGTGTGTATACATACAGGACTAGAGAAGTAGTACTGAGCAGTGTGTTATACATACAGGACTAGAGAAGTAGTACTGAGCAGTGTGTATACATACAGGACTAGAGAAGTAGTACTGAGCAGTGTGTATACATACAGGACTAGAGAAGTAGTACTGAGCAGTGTGTATACATACAGGACTAGAGAAGTAGTACTGAGCAGTGTGTATACATACAGGACTAGAGAAGTAGTACTGAGCAGTGTGTATACATACAGGACTAGAGAAGTAGTACTGAGCAGTGTGTATACATACAGGACTAGAGAAGTAGTACTGAGCAGTGTGTATACATACAGGACTAGAGAAGTAGTACTGAGCAGTGTGTGTATACATACAGGACTAGAGAAGTAGTACTGAGCAGTGTGTGATACATACAGGACTAGAGAAGTAGTACTGAGCAGTGTGTGTATACATACAGGACTAGAGAAGTAGTACTGAGCAGTGTGTGTATACATACAGGACTAGAGAAGTAGTACTGAGCAGTGTGTATACATACAGGACTAGAGAAGTAGTACTGAGCAGTGTGTATACATACAGGACTAGAGAAGTAGTACTGAGCAGTGTGTTATACATACAGGACTAGAGAAGTAGTACTGAGCAGTGTGTATACATACAGGACTAGAGAAGTAGTACTGAGCAGTGTGTGATACATACAGGACTAGAGAAGTAGTACTGAGCAGTGTGTGATACATACAGGACTAGAGAAGTAGTACTGAGCAGTGTGTGTATACATACAGGACTAGAGAAGTAGTACTGAGCAGTGTGTGTATACATACAGGACTAGAGAAGTAGTACTGAGCAGTGTGTGATACATACAGGACTAGAGAGTAGTACTGAGCAGTGTGTGTATACATACAGGACTAGAGAAGTAGTACTGAGCAGTGTGTGTATACATACAGGACTAGAGAAGTAGTACTGAGCAGTGTGTGATACATACAGGACTAGAGAAGTAGTACTGAGCAGTGTGTATACATACAGGACTAGAGAAGTAGTACTGAGCAGTGTGTGTATACATACAGGACTAGAGAAGTAGTACTGAGCAGTGTGTATACATACAGGACTAGAGAAGTAGTACTGAGCAGTGTGTGTATACATACAGGACTAGAGAAGTAGTACTGAGCAGTGTGTTATACATACAGGACTAGAGAAGTAGTACTGAGCAGTGTGTGTATACATACAGGACTAGAGAAGTAGTACTGAGCAGTGTGTGTATACATACAGGACTAGAGAAGTAGTACTGAGCAGTGTGTGTATACATACAGGACTAGAGAAGTAGTACTGAGCAGTGTGTGATACATACAGGACTAGAGAAGTAGTACTGAGCAGTGTGTGTATACATACAGGACTAGAGAAGTAGTACTGAGCAGTGTGTGTATACATACAGGACTAGAGAAGTAGTACTGAGCAGTGTGTGTATACATACAGGACTAGAGAAGTAGTACTGAGCAGTGTGTGATACATACAGGACTAGAGAAGTAGTACTGAGCAGTGTGTGTATACATACAGGACTAGAGAAGTAGTACTGAGCAGTGTGTGTATACATACAGGACTAGAGAAGTAGTACTGAGCAGTGTGTGTATACATACAGGACTAGAGAAGTAGTACTGAGCAGTGTGTGTATACATACAGGACTAGAGAAGTAGTACTGAGCAGTGTGTGATACATACAGGACTAGAGAAGTAGTACTGAGCAGTGTGTTATACATACAGGACTAGAGAAGTAGTACTGAGCAGTGTGTGTATACATACAGGACTAGAGAAGTAGTACTGAGCAGTGTGTTATACATACAGGACTAGAGAAGTAGTACTGAGCAGTGTGTGTATACATACAGGACTAGAGAAGTAGTACTGAGCAGTGTGTGTATACATACAGGACTAGAGAAGTAGTACTGAGCAGTGTGTATACATACAGGACTAGAGAAGTAGTACTGAGCAGTGTGTTATACATACAGGACTAGAGAAGTAGTACTGAGCAGTGTGTATACATACAGGACTAGAGAAGTAGTACTGAGCAGTGTGTATACATACAGGACTAGAGAAGTAGTACTGAGCAGTGTGTGTATACATACAGGACTAGAGAAGTAGTACTGAGCAGTGTGTTATACATACAGGACTAGAGAAGTAGTACTGAGCAGTGTGTTATACATACAGGACTAGAGAAGTAGTACTGAGCAGTGTGTTATACATACAGGACTAGAGAAGTAGTACTGAGCAGTGTGTGTATACATACAGGACTAGAGAAGTAGTACTGAGCAGTGTGTGTAATACATACAGGACTAGAGAAGTAGTACTGAGCAGTGTGTGTATACATACAGGACTAGAGAAGTAGTACTGAGCAGTGTGTATACATACAGGACTAGAGAAGTAGTACTGAGCAGTGTGTATACATACAGGACTAGAGAAGTAGTACTGAGCAGTGTGTGTATACATACAGGACTAGAGAAGTAGTACTGAGCAGTGTGTGTATACATACAGGACTAGAGAAGTAGTACTGAGCAGTGTGTGTATACATACAGGACTAGAGAAGTAGTACTGAGCAGTGTGTGTATACATACAGGACTAGAGAAGTAGTACTGAGCAGTGTGTTATACATACAGGACTAGAGAAGTAGTACTGAGCAGTGTGTGTATACATACAGGACTAGAGAAGTAGTACTGAGCAGTGTGTGTATACATACAGGACTAGAGAAGTAGTACTGAGCAGTGTGTATACATACAGGACTAGAGAAGTAGTACTGAGCAGTGTGTGTATACATACAGGACTAGAGAAGTAGTACTGAGCAGTGTGTGTATACATACAGGACTAGAGAAGTAGTACTGAGCAGTGTGTGTATACATACAGGACTAGAGAAGTAGTACTGAGCAGTGTGTGTATACATACAGGACTAGAGAAGTAGTACTGAGCAGTGTGTATACATACAGGACTAGAGAAGTAGTACTGAGCAGTGTGTGTATACATACAGGACTAGAGAAGTAGTACTGAGCAGTGTGTATACATACAGGACTAGAGAAGTAGTACTGAGCAGTGTGTGTATACATACAGGACTAGAGAAGTAGTACTGAGCAGTGTGTGTATACATACAGGACTAGAGAAGTAGTACTGAGCAGTGTGTTATACATACAGGACTAGAGAAGTAGTACTGAGCAGTGTGTGTATACATACAGGACTAGAGAAGTAGTACTGAGCAGTGTGTTATACATACAGGACTAGAGAAGTAGTACTGAGCAGTGTGTTATACATACAGGACTAGAGAAGTAGTACTGAGCAGTGTGTATAATAAGGACTAGTAGGTGTGTATACATACAGGACTAGAGAAGTAGTACTGAGCAGTGTGTGTATACATACAGGACTAGAGAAGTAGTACTGAGCAGTGTGTGTATACATACAGGACTAGAGAAGTAGTACTGAGCAGTGTGTGTATACATACAGGACTAGAGAAGTAGTACTGAGCAGTGTGTTATACATACAGGACTAGAGAAGTAGTACTGAGCAGTGTGTGTATACATACAGGACTAGAGAAGTAGTACTGAGCAGTGTGTGTATACATACAGGACTAGAGAAGTAGTACTGAGCAGTGTGTATACATACAGGACTAGAGAAGTAGTACTGAGCAGTGTGTGTATACATACAGGACTAGAGAAGTAGTACTGAGCAGTGTGTGTATACATACAGGACTAGAGAAGTAGTACTGAGCAGTGTGTATACATACAGGACTAGAGAAGTAGTACTGAGCAGTGTGTTATACATACAGGACTAGAGAAGTAGTACTGAGCAGTGTGTGTATACATACAGGACTAGAGAAGTAGTACTGAGCAGTGTGTGTATACATACAGGACTAGAGAAGTAGTACTGAGCAGTGTGTGTATACATACAGGACTAGAGAAGTAGTACTGAGCAGTGTGTATACATACAGGACTAGAGAAGTAGTACTGAGCAGTGTGTGTATACATACAGGACTAGAGAAGTAGTACTGAGCAGTGTGTATACATACAGGACTAGAGAAGTAGTACTGAGCAGTGTGTGTACATACAGGACTAGAGAAGTAGTACTGAGCAGTGTGTTATACATACAGGACTAGAGAAGTAGTACTGAGCAGTGTGTATACATACAGGACTAGAGAAGTAGTACTGAGCAGTGTGTGTATACATACAGGACTAGAGAAGTAGTACTGAGCAGTGTGTATACATACAGGACTAGAGAAGTAGTACTGAGCAGTGTGTATACATACAGGACTAGAGAAGTAGTACTGAGCAGTGTGTGTATACATACAGGACTAGAGAAGTAGTACTGAGCAGTGTGTGTATACATACAGGACTAGAGAAGTAGTACTGAGCAGTGTGTGTATACATACAGGACTAGAGAAGTAGTACTGAGCAGTGTGTGTATACATACAGGACTAGAGAAGTAGTACTGAGCAGTGTGTGTATACATACAGGACTAGAGAAGTAGTACTGAGCAGTGTGTGTATACATACAGGACTAGAGAAGTAGTACTGAGCAGTGTGTGTATACATACAGGACTAGAGAAGTAGTACTGAGCAGTGTGTGTACATACAGGACTAGAGAAGTAGTACTGAGCAGTGTGTGTATACATACAGGACTAGAGAAGTAGTACTGAGCAGTGTGTGTATACATACAGGACTAGAGAAGTAGTACTGAGCAGTGTGTGTACATACAGGACTAGAGAAGTAGTACTGAGCAGTGTGTGTATACATACAGGACTAGAGAAGTAGTACTGAGCAGTGTGTGTATACATACAGGACTAGAGAAGTAGTACTGAGCAGTGTGTGTATACATACAGGACTAGAGAAGTAGTACTGAGCAGTGTGTGTATACATACAGGACTAGAGAAGTAGTACTGAGCAGTGTGTGATACATACAGGACTAGAGAAGTAGTACTGAGCAGTGTGTGTATACATACAGGACTAGAGAAGTAGTACTGAGCAGTGTGTGTATACATACAGGACTAGAGAAGTAGTACTGAGCAGTGTGTGTATACATACAGGACTAGAGAAGTAGTACTGAGCAGTGTGTGTATACATACAGGACTAGAGAAGTAGTACTGAGCAGTGTGTATACATACAGGACTAGAGAAGTAGTACTGAGCAGTGTGTGTATACATACAGGACTAGAGAAGTAGTACTGAGCAGTGTGTATACATACAGGACTAGAGAAGTAGTACTGAGCAGTGTGTGTATACATACAGGACTAGAGAAGTAGTACTGAGCAGTGTGTGTATACATACAGGACTAGAGAAGTAGTATTTACAGAGAAGTAGTACTGAGCAGTGTGTGTAACATACAGGACTAGAGAAGTAGTACTGAGCAGTGTGTGTATACATACAGGACTAGAGAAGTAGTACTGAGCAGTGTGTGTTACATACAGGACTAGAGAAGTAGTACTGAGCAGTGTGTTATACATACAGGACTAGAGAAGTAGTACTGAGCAGTGTGTGTATACATACAGGACTAGAGAAGTAGTACTGAGCAGTGTGTATACATACAGGACTAGAGAAGTAGTACTGAGTAGTGTGTATACATACAGGACTAGAGAAGTAGTACTGAGCAGTGTGTGATACATACAGGACTAGAGAAGTAGTACTGAGCAGTGTGTGTATACATACAGGACTAGAGAAGTAGTACTGAGCAGTGTGTGATACATACAGGACTAGAGAAGTAGTACTGAGCAGTGTGTGTATACATACAGGACTAGAGAAGTAGTACTGAGCAGTGTGTGTATACATACAGGACTAGAGAAGTAGTACTGAGCAGTGTGTATACATACAGGACTAGAGAAGTAGTACTGAGCAGTGTGTTATACATACAGGACTAGAGAAGTAGTACTGAGCAGTGTGTGTATACATACAGGACTAGAGAAGTAGTACTGAGCAGTGTGTTATACATACAGGACTAGAGAAGTAGTACTGAGCAGTGTGTGTATACATACAGGACTAGAGAAGTAGTACTGAGCAGTGTGTTATACATACAGGACTAGAGAAGTAGTACTGAGCAGTGTGTATACATACAGGACTAGAGAAGTAGTACTGAGCAGTGTGTGTATACATACAGGACTAGAGAAGTAGTACTGAGCAGTGTGTGTATACATACAGGACTAGAGAAGTAGTACTGAGCAGTGTGTGTATACATACAGGACTAGAGAAGTAGTACTGAGCAGTGTGTGTATACATACAGGACTAGAGAAGTAGTACTGAGCAGTGTGTGTATACATACAGGACTAGAGAAGTAGTACTGAGCAGTGTGTGTATACATACAGGACTAGAGAAGTAGTACTGAGCAGTGTGTGTATACATACAGGACTAGAGAAGTAGTACTGAGCAGTGTGTGTATACATACAGGACTAGAGAAGTAGTACTGAGCAGTGTGTGTATACATACAGGACTAGAGAAGTAGTACTGAGCAGTGTGTATACATACAGGACTAGAGAAGTAGTACTGAGCAGTGTGTATACATACAGGACTAGAGAAGTAGTACTGAGCAGTGTGTGTATACATACAGGACTAGAGAAGTAGTACTGAGCAGTGTGTGTATACATACAGGACTAGAGAAGTAGTACTGAGCAGTGTGTGTATACATACAGGACTAGAGAAGTAGTACTGAGCAGTGTGTTATACATACAGGACTAGAGAAGTAGTACTGAGCAGTGTGTGTATACATACAGGACTAGAGAAGTAGTACTGAGCAGTGTGTGTATACATACAGGACTAGAGAAGTAGTACTGAGCAGTGTGTGATACATACAGGACTAGAGAAGTAGTACTGAGCAGTGTGTGTATACATACAGGACTAGAGAAGTAGTACTGAGCAGTGTGTTATACATACAGGACTAGAGAAGTAGTACTGAGCAGTGTGTATACATACAGGACTAGAGAAGTAGTACTGAGCAGTGTGTTATACATACAGGACTAGAGAAGTAGTACTGAGCAGTGTGTTATACATACAGGACTAGAGAAGTAGTACTGAGCAGTGTGTTATACATACAGGACTAGAGAAGTAGTACTGAGCAGTGTGTGTATACATACAGGACTAGAGAAGTAGTACTGAGCAGTGTGTATACATACAGGACTAGAGAAGTAGTACTGAGCAGTGTGTGTATACATACAGGACTAGAGAAGTAGTACTGAGCAGTGTGTGTACATACAGGACTAGAGAAGTAGTACTGAGCAGTGTGTTATACATACAGGACTAGAGAAGTAGTACTGAGCAGTGTGTGTATACATACAGGACTAGAGAAGTAGTACTGAGCAGTGTGTATACATACAGGACTAGAGAAGTAGTACTGAGCAGTGTGTGTATACATACAGGACTAGAGAAGTAGTACTGAGCAGTGTGTGGGTATACATACAGGACTAGAGAAGTAGTACTGAGCAGTGTGTATACATACAGGACTAGAGAAGTAGTACTGAGCAGTGTGTATACATACAGGACTAGAGAAGTAGTACTGAGCAGTGTGTATACATACAGGACTAGAAAGTAGTACTGAGCGGTGTATACATACAGAGAGTAGTACTGAGCAGTGTGTGTATACATACAGGACTAGAGAAGTAGTACTGAGCAGTGTGTATACATACAGGACTAGAGAAGTAGTACTGAGCAGTGTGTGTATACATACAGGACTAGAGAAGTAGTACTGAGCAGTGTGTATACATACAGGACTAGAGAAGTAGTACTGAGCAGTGTGTGTATACATACAGGACTAGAGAAGTAGTACTGAGCAGTGTGTGTATACATACAGGACTAGAGAAGTAGTACTGAGCAGTGTGTGTATACATACAGGACTAGAGAAGTAGTACTGAGCAGTGTGTGTATACATACAGGACTAGAGAAGTAGTACTGAGCAGTGTGTGTATACATACAGGACTAGAGAAGTAGTACTGAGCAGTGTGTGTATACATACAGGACTAGAGAAGTAGTACTGAGCAGTGTGTGTACATACAGGACTAGAAGTAGTACTGAGCAGTGTGTGATACATACAGGACTAGAGAAGTAGTACTGAGCAGTGTGTGTATACATACAGGACTAGAGAAGTAGTACTGAGCAGTGTGTTATACATACAGGACTAGAGAAGTAGTACTGAGCAGTGTGTGTATACATACAGGACTAGAGAAGTAGTACTGAGCAGTGTGTTATACATACAGGACTAGAGAAGTAGTACTGAGCAGTGTGTGTATACATACAGGACTAGAGAAGTAGTACTGAGCAGTGTGTTATACATACAGGACTAGAGAAGTAGTACTGAGCAGTGTGTGTATACATACAGGACTAGAGAAGTAGTACTGAGCAGTGTGTGTATACATACAGGACTAGAGAAGTAGTACTGAGCAGTGTGTGTATACATACAGGACTAGAGAAGTAGTACTGAGCAAGTGTGTATACATACAGGACTAGAGAAGTAGTACTGAGTAGTGTGTATACATACAGGACTAGAGAAGTAGTACTGAGCAGTGTGTGTATACATACAGGACTAGAGAAGTAGTACTGAGCAGTGTGTGTATACATACAGGACTAGAGAAGTAGTACTGAGCAGTGTGTATACATACAGGACTAGAGAAGTAGTACTGAGCAGTGTGTTATACATACAGGACTAGAGAAGTAGTACTGAGCAGTGTGTATACATACAGGACTAGAGAAGTAGTACTGAGCAGTGTGTGTATACATACAGGACTAGAGAAGTAGTACTGAGCAGTGTGTGTATACATACAGGACTAGAGAAGTAGTACTGAGCAGTGTGTGATACATACAGGACTAGAGAAGTAGTACTGAGCAGTGTGTTATACATACAGGACTAGAGAAGTAGTACTGAGCAGTGTGTTATACATACAGGACTAGAGAAGTAGTACTGAGCAGTGTGTATACATACAGGACTAGAGAAGTAGTACTGAGCAGTGTGTATACATACAGGACTAGAGAAGTAGTACTGAGCAGTGTGTGTATACATACAGGACTAGAGAAGTAGTACTGAGCAGTGTGTATACATAGGACTAGAGAAGTAGTACTGAGCAGTGTGTATACATACAGGACTAGAGAAGTAGTACTGAGCAGTGTGTATACATACAGGACTAGAGAAGTAGTACTGAGCAGTGTGTATACATACAGGACTAGAGAAGTAGTACTGAGCAGTGTGTTATACATACAGGACTAGAGAAGTAGTACTGAGCAGTGTGTTATACATACAGGACTAGAGAAGTAGTACTGAGCAGTGTGTATACATACAGGACTAGAGAAGTAGTACTGAGCAGTGTGTATACATTACAGGACTAGAGAAGTAGTACTGAGCAGTGTGTGTATACATACAGGACTAGAGAAGTAGTACTGAGCAGTGTGTGTATACATACAGGACTAGAGAAGTAGTACTGAGCAGTGTGTATACATACAGGACTAGAGAAGTAGTACTGAGCAGTGTGTGTATACATACAGGACTAGAGAAGTAGTACTGAGCAGTGTGTATACATACAGGACTAGAGAAGTAGTACTGAGCAGTGTGTATACATACAGGACTAGAGAAGTAGTACTGAGCAGTGTGTGTATACATACAGGACTAGAGTGTGGGTGTGTTACATACAGGACTAGAGAAGTAGTACTGAGCAGTGTGTGTATACATACAGGACTAGAGAAGTAGTACTGAGCAGTGTGTTATACATACAGGACTAGAGAAGTAGTACTGAGCAGTGTGTGTATACATACAGGACTAGAGAAGTAGTACTGAGCAGTGTGTGTATACATACAGGACTAGAGAAGTAGTACTGAGCAGTGTGTGTATACATACAGGACTAGAGAAGTAGTACTGAGCAGTGTGTGTATACATACAGGACTAGAGAAGTAGTACTGAGCAGTGTGTAAGATACATACAGGACTAGAGAAGTAGTACTGAGCAGTGTGTGTATACATACAGGACTAGAGAAGTAGTACTGAGCAGTGTGTGTATACATACAGGACTAGAGAAGTAGTACTGAGCAGTGTGTGTATACATACAGGACTAGAGAAGTAGTACTGAGCAGTGTGTGTATACATACAGGACTAGAGAAGTAGTACTGAGCAGTGTGTGTATACATACAGGACTAGAGAAGTAGTACTGAGCAGTGTGTGTATACATACAGGACTAGAGAAGTAGTACTGAGCAGTGTGTGTATACATACAGGACTAGAGAAGTAGTACTGAGCAGTGTGTGTATACAACAGGGGATACATACAGGACTAGAGAAGTAGTACTGAGCAGTGTGTGTATACATACAGGACTAGAGAAGTAGTACTGAGCAGTGTGTATACATACAGGACTAGAGAAGTAGTACTGAGCAGTGTGTGATACATACAGGACTAGAGAAGTAGTACTGAGCAGTGTGTTATACATACAGGACTAGAGAAGTAGTACTGAGCAGTGTGTGTATACATACAGGACTAGAGAAGTAGTACTGAGCAGTGTGTTATACATACAGGACTAGAGAAGTAGTACTGAGCAGTGTGTATACATACAGGACTAGAGAAGTAGTACTGAGCAGTGTGTGTATACATACAGGACTAGAGAAGTAGTACTGAGCAGTGTGTATACATACAGGACTAGAGAAGTAGTACTGAGCAGTGTGTGTATACATACAGGACTAGAGAAGTAGTACTGAGCAGTGTGTTATACATACAGGACTAGAGAAGTAGTACTGAGCAGTGTGTTATACATACAGGACTAGAGAAGTAGTACTGAGCAGTGTGTTATACATACAGGACTAGAGAAGTAGTACTGAGCAGTGTGTTATACATACAGGACTAGAGAAGTAGTACTGAGCGTGTGTAACATAAGGACTAGAGAAGTAGTACTGAGCAGTGTGTGTACATACAGGACTAGAGAAGTAGTACTGAGCAGTGTGTGTATACATACAGGACTAGAGAAGTAGTACTGAGCAGTGTGTGTATACATACAGGACTAGAGAAGTAGTACTGAGCAGTGTGTGTATACATACAGGACTAGAGAAGTAGTACTGAGCAGTGTGTGTAATACATACAGGACTAGAGAAGTAGTACTGAGCAGTGTGTATACATACAGGACTAGAGAAGTAGTACTGAGCAGTGTGTATACATACAGGACTAGAGAAGTAGTACTGAGCAGTGTGTGTATACATACAGGACTAGAGAAGTAGTACTGAGCAGTGTGTGTATACATACAGGACTAGAGAAGTAGTACTGAGCAGTGTGTATACATACAGGACTAGAGAAGTAGTACTGAGCAGTGTGTGTATACATACAGGACTAGAGAAGTAGTACTGAGCAGTGTGTGTATACATACAGGACTAGAGAAGTAGTACTGAGCAGTGTGTGTATACATACAGGACTAGAGAAGTAGTACTGAGCAGTGTGTGATACATACAGGACTAGAGAAGTAGTACTGAGCAGTGTGTTATACATACAGGACTAGAGAAGTAGTACTGAGCAGTGTGTGTACATACAGGACTAGAGAAGTAGTACTGAGCAGTGTGTGTATACATACAGGACTAGAGAAGTAGTACTGAGCAGTGTGTGTATACATACAGGACTAGAGAAGTAGTACTGAGCAGTGTGTGTATACATACAGGACTAGAGAAGTAGTACTGAGCAGTGTGTGTACATACAGGACTAGAGAAGTAGTACTGAGCAGTGTGTTATACATACAGGACTAGAGAAGTAGTACTGAGCAGTGTGTGTATACATACAGGACTAGAGAAGTAGTACTGAGCAGTGTGTGTATACATACAGGACTAGAGAAGTAGTACTGAGCAGTGTGTGTATACATACAGGACTAGAGAAGTAGTACTGAGCAGTGTGTGTATACATACAGGACTAGAGAAGTAGTACTGAGCAGTGTGTATACATACAGGACTAGAGAAGTAGTACTGAGCAGTGTGTATACATACAGGACTAGAGAAGTAGTACTGAGCAGTGTGTGATACATACAGGACTAGAGAAGTAGTACTGAGCAGTGTGTGTATACATACAGGACTAGAGAAGTAGTACTGAGCAGTGTGTGTATACATACAGGACTAGAGAAGTAGTACTGAGCAGTGTGTGTATACATACAGGACTAGAGAAGTAGTACTGAGCAGTGTGTGTATACATACAGGACTAGAGAAGTAGTACTGAGCAGTGTGTATACATACAGGACTAGAGAAGTAGTACTGAGCAGTGTGTGATACATACAGGACTAGAGAAGTAGTACTGAGCAGTGTGTGTATACATACAGGACTAGAGAAGTAGTACTGAGCAGTGTGTGTATACATACAGGACTAGAGAAGTAGTACTGAGCAGTGTGTTATACATACAGGACTAGAGAAGTAGTACTGAGCAGTGTGTGTATACATACAGGACTAGAGAAGTAGTACTGAGCAGTGTGTATACATACAGGACTAGAGAAGTAGTACTGAGCAGTGTGTTATACATACAGGACTAGAGAAGTAGTACTGAGCAGTGTGTTATACATACAGGACTAGAGAAGTAGTACTGAGCAGTGTGTATACATACAGGACTAGAGAAGTAGTACTGAGCAGTGTGTGTATACATACAGGACTAGAGAAGTAGTACTGAGCAGTGTGTTATACATACAGGACTAGAGAAGTAGTACTGAGCAGTGTGTGTATACATACAGGACTAGAGAAGTAGTACTGAGCAGTGTGTGTACATACAGGACTAGAGAAGTAGTACTGAGCAGTGTGTTATCCAGGGATACATACAGGACTAGAGAAGTAGTACTGAGCAGTGTGTATACATACAGGACTAGAGAAGTAGTACTGAGCAGTGTGTGTATACATACAGGACTAGAGAAGTAGTACTGAGCAGTGTGTATACATACAGGACTAGAGAAGTAGTACTGAGCAGTGTGTGTATACATACAGGACTAGAGAAGTAGTACTGAGCAGTGTGTGTATACATACAGGACTAGAGAAGTAGTACTGAGCAGTGTGTGTATACATACAGGACTAGAGAAGTAGTACTGAGCAGTGTGTGTATACATACAGGACTAGAGAAGTAGTACTGAGCAGTGTGTTATACATACAGGACTAGAGAAGTAGTACTGAGCAGTGTGTTATACATACAGGACTAGAGAAGTAGTACTGAGCAGTGTGTTATACATACAGGACTAGAGAAGTAGTACTGAGCAGTGTGTATACATACAGGACTAGAGAAGTAGTACTGAGCAGTGTGTGTATACATACAGGACTAGAGAAGTAGTACTGAGCAGTGTGTTATACATACAGGACTAGAGAAGTAGTACTGAGCAGTGTGTATACATACAGGACTAGAGAAGTAGTACTGAGCAGTGTGTGTATACATACAGGACTAGAGAAGTAGTACTGAGCAGTGTGTGTATACATACAGGACTAGAGAAGTAGTACTGAGCAGTGTGTATACATACAGGACTAGAGAAGTAGTACTGAGCAGTGTGTGTATACATACAGGACTAGAGAAGTAGTACTGAGCAGTGTGTGTATACATACAGGACTAGAGAAGTAGTACTGAGCAGTGTGTTATACATACAGGACTAGAGAAGTAGTACTGAGCAGTGTGTTATACATACAGGACTAGAGAAGTAGTACTGAGCAGTGTGTGTATACATACAGGACTAGAGAAGTAGTACTGAGCAGTGTGTATACATACAGGACTAGAGAAGTAGTACTGAGCAGTGTGTGTATACATACAGGACTAGAGAAGTAGTACTGAGCAGTGTGTATACATACAGGACTAGAGAAGTAGTACTGAGCAGTGTGTGATACATACAGGACTAGAGAAGTAGTACTGAGCAGTGTGTATACATACAGGACTAGAGAAGTAGTACTGAGCAGTGTGTGTATACATACAGGACTAGAGAAGTAGTACTGAGCAGTGTGTGTATACATACAGGACTAGAGAAGTAGTACTGAGCAGTGTGTATACATACAGGACTAGAGAAGTAGTACTGAGCAGTGTGTGTATACATACAGGACTAGAGAAGTAGTACTGAGCAGTGTGTATACATACAGGACTAGAGAAGTAGTACTGAGCAGTGTGTGTATACATACAGGACTAGAGAAGTAGTACTGAGCAGTGTGTGTATACATACAGGACTAGAGAAGTAGTACTGAGCAGTGTGTTATACATACAGGACTAGAGAAGTAGTACTGAGCAGTGTGTGTATACATACAGGACTAGAGAAGTAGTACTGAGCAGTGTGTGTACATACAGGACTAGAGAAGTAGTACTGAGCAGTGTGTGATACATACAGGACTAGAGAAGTAGTACTGAGCAGTGTGTGTATACATACAGGACTAGAGAAGTAGTACTGAGCAGTGTGTTATACATACAGGACTAGAGAAGTAGTACTGAGCAGTGTGTGTATACATACAGGACTAGAGAAGTAGTACTGAGCAGTGTGTGTATACATACAGGACTAGAGAAGTAGTACTGAGCAGTGTGTATACATACAGGACTAGAGAAGTATCCGTGTGTAACATACAGGACTAGAGAAGTAGTACTGAGCAGTGTGTGTATACATACAGGACTAGAGAAGTAGTACTGAGCAGTGTGTATACATACAGGACTAGAGAAGTAGTACTGAGCAGTGTGTTATACATACAGGACTAGAGAAGTAGTACTGAGCAGTGTGTATACATACAGGACTAGAGAAGTAGTACTGAGCAGTGTGTATACATACAGGACTAGAGAAGTAGTATGTGTGTATACATACAGGACTAGAGAAGTAGTACTGAGCAGTGTGTGTATACATACAGGACTAGAGAAGTAGTACTGAGCAGTGTGTGTATACATACAGGACTAGAGAAGTAGTACTGAGCAGTGTGTATACATACAGGACTAGAGAAGTAGTACTGAGCAGTGTGTTATACATACAGGACTAGAGAAGTAGTACTGAGCAGTGTGTGTATACATACAGGACTAGAGAAGTAGTACTGAGCAGTGTGTTATACATACAGGACTAGAGAAGTAGTACTGAGCAGTGTGTGTATACATACAGGACTAGAGAAGTAGTACTGAGCAGTGTGTGTATACATACAGGACTAGAGAAGTAGTACTGAGCAGTGTGTGATACATACAGGACTAGAGAAGTAGTACTGAGCAGTGTGTATACATACAGGACTAGAGAAGTAGTACTGAGCAGTGTGTGTATACATACAGGACTAGAGAAGTAGTACTGAGCAGTGTGTATACATACAGGACTAGAGAAGTAGTACTGAGCAGTGTGTGTATACATACAGGACTAGAGAAGTAGTACTGAGCAGTGTGTGTATACATACAGGACTAGAGAAGTAGTACTGAGCAGTGTGTTATACATACAGGACTAGAGAAGTAGTACTGAGCAGTGTGTATACATAATCAGGACTAGAGAAGTAGTACTGAGCAGTGTGTGTATACATACAGGACTAGAGAAGTAGTACTGAGCAGTGTGTGTATACATACAGGACTAGAGAAGTAGTACTGAGCAGTGTGTGTATACATACAGGACTAGAGAAGTAGTACTGAGCAGTGTGTGTATACATACAGGACTAGAGAAGTAGTACTGAGCAGTGTGTTATACATACAGGACTAGAGAAGTAGTACTGAGCAGTGTGTGTATACATACAGGACTAGAGAAGTAGTACTGAGCAGTGTGTGTATACATACAGGACTAGAGAAGTAGTACTGAGCAGTGTGTTATACATACAGGACTAGAGAAGTAGTACTGAGCAGTGTGTGATACATACAGGACTAGAGAAGTAGTACTGAGCAGTGTGTGTATACATACAGGACTAGAGAAGTAGTACTGAGCAGTGTGTGTATACATACAGGACTAGAGAAGTAGTACTGAGCAGTGTGTGTATACATACAGGACTAGAGAAGTAGTACTGAGCAGTGTGTATACATACAGGACTAGAGAAGTAGTACTGAGCAGTGTGTGTATACATACAGGACTAGAGAAGTAGTACTGAGCAGTGTGTATACATACAGGACTAGAGAAGTAGTACTGAGCAGTGTGTTATACATACAGGACTAGAGAAGTAGTACTGAGCAGTGTGTGTATACATACAGGACTAGAGAAGTAGTACTGAGCAGTGTGTATACATACAGGACTAGAGAAGTAGTACTGAGCAGTGTGTATACATACAGGACTAGAGAAGTAGTACTGAGCAGTGTGTGTATACATACAGGACTAGAGAAGTAGTACTGAGCAGTGTGTTATACATACAGGACTAGAGAAGTAGTACTGAGCAGTGTGTGATACATACAGGACTAGAGAAGTAGTACTGAGCAGTGTGTGATACATACAGGACTAGAGAAGTAGTACTGAGCAGTGTGTATACATACAGGACTAGAGAAGTAGTACTGAGCAGTGTGTGTATACATACAGGACTAGAGAAGTAGTACTGAGCAGTGTGTATACATACAGGACTAGAGTGTGAGCGTGTGTGTATACATACAGGACTAGAGAAGTAGTACTGAGCAGTGTGTGTATACATACAGGACTAGAGAAGTAGTACTGAGCAGTGTGTGTATACATACAGGACTAGAGAAGTAGTACTGAGCAGTGTGTGTATACATACAGGACTAGAGAAGTAGTACTGAGCAGTGTGTGTATACATACAGGACTAGAGAAGTAGTACTGAGCAGTGTGTGTATACATACAGGACTAGAGAAGTAGTACTGAGCAGTGTGTGTATACATACAGGACTAGAGAAGTAGTACTGAGCAGTGTGTATACATACAGGACTAGAGAAGTAGTACTGAGCAGTGTGTATACATACAGGACTAGAGAAGTAGTACTGAGCAGTGTGTGTATACATACAGGACTAGAGAAGTAGTACTGAGCAGTGTGTATACATACAGGACTAGAGAAGTAGTACTGAGCAGTGTGTGTATACATACAGGACTAGAGAAGTAGTACTGAGCAGTGTGTTATACATACAGGACTAGAGAAGTAGTACTGAGCAGTGTGTTATACATACAGGACTAGAGAAGTAGTACTGAGCAGTGTGTATACATACAGGACTAGAGAAGTAGTACTGAGCAGTGTGTGTATACATACAGGACTAGAGAAGTAGTACTGAGCAGTGTGTGTATACATACAGGACTAGAGAAGTAGTACTGAGCAGTGTGTGTATACATACAGGACTAGAGAAGTAGTACTGAGCAGTGTGTGTATACATACAGGACTAGAGAAGTAGTACTGAGCAGTGTGTATACACATACAGGACTAGAGAAGTAGTACTGAGCAGTGTGTATACATACAGGACTAGAGAAGTAGTACTGAGCAGTGTGTGTATACATACAGGACTAGAGAAGTAGTACTGAGCAGTGTGTGTATACATACAGGACTAGAGAAGTAGTACTGAGCAGTGTGTATACATACAGGACTAGAGAAGTAGTACTGAGCAGTGTGTATACATACAGGACTAGAGAAGTAGTACTGAGCAGTGTGTGTATACATACAGGACTAGAGAAGTAGTACTGAGCAGTGTGTGTATACATACAGGACTAGAGAAGTAGTACTGAGCAGTGTGTGTATACATACAGGACTAGAGAAGTAGTACTGAGCAGTGTGTGTATACATACAGGACTAGAGAAGTAGTACTGAGCAGTGTGTGTATACATACAGGACTAGAGAAGTAGTACTGAGCAGTGTGTGTATACATACAGGACTAGAGAAGTAGTACTGAGCAGTGTGTATACATACAGGACTAGAGAAGTAGTACTGAGCAGTGTGTGTATACATACAGGACTAGAGAAGTAGTACTGAGCAGTGTGTGTATACATACAGGACTAGAGAAGTAGTACTGAGCAGTGTGTGTATACATACAGGACTAGAGAAGTAGTACTGAGCAGTGTGTGTATACATACAGGACTAGAGAAGTAGTACTGAGCAGTGTGTATACATACAGGACTAGAGAAGTAGTACTGAGCAGTGTGTGTATACATACAGGACTAGAGAAGTAGTACTGAGCAGTGTGTGTATACATACAGGACTAGAGAAGTAGTACTGAGCAGTGTGTGATACATACAGGACTAGAGAAGTAGTACTGAGTAGTGTGTATACATACAGGACTAGAGAAGTAGTACTGAGCAGTGTGTGTATACATACAGGACTAGAGAAGTAGTACTGAGCAGTGTGTGTATACATACAGGACTAGAGAAGTAGTACTGAGCAGTGTGTATACATACAGGACTAGAGAAGTAGTACTGAGCAGTGTGTTATACATACAGGACTAGAGAAGTAGTACTGAGCAGTGTGTTATACATACAGGACTAGAGAAGTAGTACTGAGCAGTGTGTGTATACATACAGGACTAGAGAAGTAGTACTGAGCAGTGTGTGATACATAAGGGATACATACAGGACTAGAGAAGTAGTACTGAGCAGTGTGTTATACATACAGGACTAGAGAAGTAGTACTGAGCAGTGTGTGTATACATACAGGACTAGAGAAGTAGTGTGTGTGTATACATACAGGACTAGAGAAGTAGTACTGAGCAGTGTGTTATACATACAGGACTAGAGAAGTAGTACTGAGCAGTGTGTATACATACAGGACTAGAGAAGTAGTACTGAGCAGTGTGTGTACATACAGGACTAGAGAAGTAGTACTGAGCAGTGTGTGTATACATACAGGACTAGAGAAGTAGTACTGAGCAGTGTGTATACATACAGGACTAGAGAAGTAGTACTGAGCAGTGTGTGTTACATACAGGACTAGAGAAGTAGTACTGAGCAGTGTGTATACATACAGGACTAGAGAAGTAGTACTGAGCAGTGTGTGTATACATACAGGACTAGAGAAGTAGTACTGAGCAGTGTGTTAACATACAGGACTAGAGAAGTAGTACTGAGCAGTGTGTGTACATACAGGACTAGAGAAGTAGTATGGTGTGTATACATACAGGACTAGAGAAGTAGTACTGAGCAGTGTGTGTATACATACAGGACTAGAGAAGTAGTACTGAGCAGTGTGTGTATACATACAGGACTAGAGAAGTAGTACTGAGCAGTGTGTGTAATACATACAGGACTAGAGAAGTAGTACTGAGCAGTGTGTGTATACATACAGGACTAGAGAAGTAGTACTGAGCAGTGTGTTATACATACAGGACTAGAGAAGTAGTACTGAGCAGTGTGTGTATACATACAGGACTAGAGAAGTAGTACTGAGCAGTGTGTGTATACATACAGGACTAGAGAAAGAAGTAGTACTGAGCAGTGTGTGTATACATACAGGACTAGAGAAGTAGTACTGAGCAGTGTGTGTATACATACAGGACTAGAGAAGTAGTACTGAGCAGTGTGTGTATACATACAGGACTAGAGAAGTAGTACTGAGCAGTGTGTGTATACATACAGGACTAGAGAAGTAGTACTGAGCAGTGTGTGTATACATACAGGACTAGAGAAGTAGTACTGAGCAGTGTGTGTATACATACAGGACTAGAGAAGTAGTACTGAGCAGTGTGTGTATACATACAGGACTAGAGAAGTAGTACTGAGCAGTGTGTATACATACAGGACTAGAGAAGTAGTACTGAGCAGTGTGTGTATACATACAGGACTAGAGAAGTAGTACTGAGCAGTGTGTATACACAGACTAGAGAGAGTAGTACTGAGCAGTGTGTGATACATACAGGACTAGAAGAAGTAGTACTGAGCAGTGTGTTATACATACAGGACTAGAGAAGTAGTACTGAGCAGTGTGTGTATACATACAGGACTAGAGAAGTAGTACTGAGCAGTGTGTGTATACATACAGGACTAGAGAAGTAGTACTGAGCAGTGTGTGTATACATACAGGACTAGAGAAGTAGTACTGAGCAGTGTGTGTATACATACAGGACTAGAGAAGTAGTACTGAGCAGTGTGTATACATACAGGACTAGAGAAGTAGTACTGAGCAGTGTGTGTATACATACAGGACTAGAGAAGTAGTACTGAGCAGTGTGTGTATACATACAGGACTAGAGAAGTAGTACTGAGCAGTGTGTATACATACAGGACTAGAGAAGTAGTACTGAGCAGTGTGTATACATACAGGACTAGAGAAGTAGTACTGAGCAGTGTGTGTATACATACAGGACTAGAGAAGTAGTACTGAGCAGTGTGTGTATACATACAGGACTAGAGAAGTAGTACTGAGCAGTGTGTATACATACAGGACTAGAGAAGTAGTACTGAGCAGTGTGTGTATACATACAGGACTAGAGAAGTAGTACTGAGCAGTGTGTATACATACAGGACTAGAGAAGTAGTACTGAGCAGTGTGTATACATACAGTGTGTATAATAAGGACTAGAGAAGTAGTACTGAGCAGTGTGTGTATACATACAGGACTAGAGAAGTAGTACTGAGCAGTGTGTGTATACATACAGGACTAGAGAAGTAGTACTGAGCAGTGTGTGTATACATACAGGACTAGAGAAGTAGTACTGAGCAGTGTGTGTATACATACAGGACTAGAGAAGTAGTACTGAGGAAAAGGACTAGAAGTAGTGTGTGTGTATACATACAGGACTAGAGAAGTAGTACTGAGCAGTGTGTGTATACATACAGGACTAGAGAAGTAGTACTGAGCAGTGTGTGTATACATACAGGACTAGAGAAGTAGTACTGAGCAGTGTGTATACATACAGGACTAGAGAAGTAGTACTGAGCAGTGTGTGTATACATACAGGACTAGAGAAGTAGTACTGAGCAGTGTGTTATACATACAGGACTAGAGAAGTAGTACTGAGCAGTGTGTATACATACAGGACTAGAGAAGTAGTACTGAGCAGTGTGTGTATACATACAGGACTAGAGAAGTAGTACTGAGCAGTGTGTGTATACATACAGGACTAGAGAAGTAGTACTGAGCAGTGTGTGTATACATACAGGACTAGAGAAGTAGTACTGAGCAGTGTGTGTACATACAGGACTAGAGAAGTAGTACTGAGCAGTGTGTGTATACATACAGGACTAGAGAAGTAGTACTGAGCAGTGTGTGTATACATACAGGACTAGAGAAGTAGTACTGAGCAGTGTGTGATACATACAGGACTAGAGAAGTAGTACTGAGCAGTGTGTATACATACAGGACTAGAGAAGTAGTACTGAGCAGTGTGTGTATACATACAGGACTAGAGAAGTAGTACTGAGCAGTGTGTATACATACAGGACTAGAGAAGTAGTACTGAGCAGTGTGTTATACATACAGGACTAGAGAAGTAGTACTGAGCAGTGTGTATACATACAGGACTAGAGAAGTAGTACTGAGCAGTGTGTTATACATACAGGACTAGAGAAGTAGTACTGAGCAGTGTGTTATACATACAGGACTAGAGAAGTAGTACTGAGCAGTGTGTGTATACATACAGGACTAGAGAAGTAGTACTGAGCAGTGTGTGTATACATACAGGACTAGAGAAGTAGTACTGAGCAGTGTGTATACATACAGGACTAGAGAAGTAGTACTGAGCAGTGTGTTATACATACAGGACTAGAGAAGTAGTACTGAGCAGTGTGTTATACATACAGGACTAGAGAAGTAGTACTGAGCAGTGTGTATACATACAGGACTAGAGAAGTAGTACTGAGCAGTGTGTGTATACATACAGGACTAGAGAAGTAGTACTGAGCAGTGTGTATACATACAGGACTAGAGAAGTAGTACTGAGCAGTGTGTATACATACAGGACTAGAGAAGTAGTACTGAGCAGTGTGTGTATACATACAGGACTAGAGAAGTAGTACTGAGCAGTGTGTGTAATACATACAGGAGGACTAGAGAAGTAGTACTGAGCAGTGTGTGTATACATACAGGACTAGAGAAGTAGTACTGAGCAGTGTGTGATACATACAGGACTAGAGAAGTAGTACTGAGCAGTGTGTATACATACAGGACTAGAGAAGTAGTACTGAGCAGTGTGTATACATACAGGACTAGAGAAGTAGTACTGAGCAGTGTGTTATACATACAGGACTAGAGAAGTAGTACTGAGCAGTGTGTGTATACATACAGGACTAGAGAAGTAGTACTGAGCAGTGTGTATACATACAGGACTAGAGAAGTAGTACTGAGCAGTGTGTGTATACATACAGGACTAGAGAAGTAGTACTGAGCAGTGTGTGTATACATACAGGACTAGAGAAGTAGTACTGAGCAGTGTGTGTAAACATACAGGACTAGAGAAGTAGTACTGAGCAGTGTGTATACATACAGGACTAGAGAAGTAGTACTGAGCAGTGTGTGTATACATACAGGACTAGAGAAGTAGTACTGAGCAGTGTGTGTATACATACAGGACTAGAGAAGTAGTACTGAGCAGTGTGTATACATACAGGACTAGAGAAGTAGTACTGAGCAGTGTGTATACATACAGGACTAGAGAAGTAGTACTGAGCAGTGTGTGTAGAGAAGTAGTACTGAGCAGTGTGTGTATACATACAGGACTAGAGAAGTAGTACTGAGCAGTGTGTTATACATACAGGACTAGAGAAGTAGTACTGAGCAGTGTGTGTATACATACAGGACTAGAGAAGTAGTACTGAGCAGTGTGTGTATACATACAGGACTAGAGAAGTAGTACTGAGCAGTGTGTGTATACATACAGGACTAGAGAAGTAGTACTGAGCAGTGTGTGTATACATACAGGACTAGAGAAGTAGTACTGAGCAGTGTGTGTATACATACAGGACTAGAGAAGTAGTACTGAGCAGTGTGTATACATACAGGACTAGAGAAGTAGTACTGAGCAGTGTGTGTATACATACAGGACTAGAGAAGTAGTACTGAGCAGTGTGTATACATACAGGACTAGAGAAGTAGTACTGAGCAGTGTGTGTATACATACAGGACTAGAGAAGTAGTACTGAGCAGTGTGTTATACATACAGGACTAGAGAAGTAGTACTGAGCAGTGTGTATACATACAGGACTAGAGAAGTAGTACTGAGCAGTGTGTTATACATACAGGACTAGAGAAGTAGTACTGAGCAGTGTGTGTATACATACAGGACTAGAGAAGTAGTACTGAGCAGTGTGTGTATACATACAGGACTAGAGAAGTAGTACTGAGCAGTGTGTGTATACATACAGGACTAGAGAAGTAGTACTGAGCAGTGTGTGTATACATACAGGACTAGAGAAGTAGTACTGAGCAGTGTGTATACATACAGGACTAGAGAAGTAGTACTGAGCAGTGTGTTATACATACAGGACTAGAGAAGTAGTACTGAGCAGTGTGTGTATACATACAGGACTAGAGAAGTAGTACTGAGCAGTGTGTATACATACAGGACTAGAGAAGTAGTACTGAGCAGTGTGTGTATACATACAGGACTAGAGAAGTAGTACTGAGCAGTGTGTTATACATACAGGACTAGAGAAGTAGTACTGAGCAGTGTGTGTATACATACAGGACTAGAGAAGTAGTACTGAGCAGTGTGTGTATACATACAGGACTAGAGAAGTAGTACTGAGCAGTGTGTGTATACATACAGGACTAGAGAAGTAGTACTGAGCAGTGTGTGTATACATACAGGACTAGAGAAGTAGTACTGAGCAGTGTGTGTATACATACAGGACTAGAGAAGTAGTACTGAGCAGTGTGTGTATACATACAGGACTAGAGAAGTAGTACTGAGCAGTGTGTATACATACAGGACTAGAGAAGTAGTACTGAGCAGTGTGTGTATACATACAGGACTAGAGAAGTAGTACTGAGCAGTGTGTGTATACATACAGGACTAGAGAAGTAGTACTGAGCAGTGTGTGTATACATACAGGACTAGAGAAGTAGTACTGAGCAGTGTGTATACATACAGGACTAGAGAAGTAGTACTGAGCAGTGTGTATACATACAGGACTAGAGAAGTAGTACTGAGCAGTGTGTGTATACATACAGGACTAGAGAAGTAGTACTGAGCAGTGTGTGTATACATACAGGACTAGAGAAGTAGTACTGAGCAGTGTGTATACATACAGGACTAGAGAAGTAGTACTGAGCAGTGTGTGTATACATACAGGACTAGAGAAGTAGTACTGAGCAGTGTGTGTATACATACAGGACTAGAGAAGTAGTACTGAGCAGTGTGTGTATACATACAGGACTAGAGAAGTAGTACTGAGCAGTGTGTGTATACATACAGGACTAGAGAAGTAGTACTGAGCAGTGTGTGTATACATACAGGACTAGAGAAGTAGTACTGAGCAGTGTGTTATACATACAGGACTAGAGAAGTAGTACTGAGCAGTGTGTGTATACATACAGGACTAGAGAAGTAGTACTGAGCAGTGTGTGTATACATACAGGACTAGAGAAGTAGTACTGAGCAGTGTGTGTATACATACAGGACTAGAGAAGTAGTACTGAGCAGTGTGTTATACATACAGGACTAGAGAAGTAGTACTGAGCAGTGTGTGTATACATACAGGACTAGAGAAGTAGTACTGAGCAGTGTGTGTATACATACAGGACTAGAGAAGTAGTACTGAGCAGTGTGTATACATACAGGACTAGAGAAGTAGTACTGAGCAGTGTGTGTATACATACAGGACTAGAGAAGTAGTACTGAGCAGTGTGTTATACATACAGGACTAGAGAAGTAGTACTGAGCAGTGTGTATACATACAGGACTAGAGAAGTAGTACTGAGCAGTGTGTGTATACATACAGGACTAGAGAAGTAGTACTGAGCAGTGTGTGTATACATACAGGACTAGAGAAGTAGTACTGAGCAGTGTGTGTATACATACAGGACTAGAGAAGTAGTACTGAGCAGTGTGTATACATACAGGACTAGAGAAGTAGTACTGAGCGTGTGTATACATACAGGACTAGAGAAGTAGTACTGAGCAGTGTGTATACATACAGGACTAGAGAAGTAGTACTGAGCAGTGTGTGTATACATACAGGACTAGAGAAGTAGTACTGAGCAGTGTGTGTATACATACAGGACTAGAGAAGTAGTACTGAGCAGTGTGTGTATACATACAGGACTAGAGAAGTAGTACTGAGCAGTGTGTTATACATACAGGACTAGAGAAGTAGTACTGAGCAGTGTGTGTATACATACAGGACTAGAGAAGTAGTACTGAGCAGTGTGTGTATACATACAGGACTAGAGAAGTAGTACTGAGCAGTGTGTATACATACAGGACTAGAGAAGTAGTACTGAGCAGTGTGTGTATACATACAGGACTAGAGAAGTAGTACTGAGCAGTGTGTTATACATACAGGACTAGAGAAGTAGTACTGAGCAGTGTGTGTATACATACAGGACTAGAGAAGTAGTACTGAGCAGTGTGTGTATAACTAGAGAAGTAGTACTGAGCCGTGTGTATACATACAGGACTAGAGAAGTAGTACTGAGCAGTGTGTGTATACATACAGGACTAGAGAAGTAGTACTGAGCAGTGTGTTATACATACAGGACTAGAGAAGTAGTACTGAGCAGTGTGTGTATACATACAGGACTAGAGAAGTAGTACTGAGCAGTGTGTGTATACATACAGGACTAGAGAAGTAGTACTGAGCAGTGTGTGTATACATACAGGACTAGAGAAGTAGTACTGAGCAGTGTGTGTATACATACAGGACTAGAGAAGTAGTACTGAGCAGTGTGTGTATACATACAGGACTAGAGAAGTAGTACTGAGCAGTGTGTGTATACATACAGGACTAGAGAAGTAGTACTGAGCAGTGTGTGTATACATACAGGACTAGAGAAGTAGTACTGAGCAGTGTGTGTATACATACAGGACTAGAGAAGTAGTACTGAGCAGTGTGTGTATACATACAGGACTAGAGAAGTAGTACTGAGCAGTGTGTGTATACATACAGGACTAGAGAAGTAGTACTGAGCAGTGTGTTATACATACAGGACTAGAGAAGTAGTACTGAGCAGTGTGTGTATACATACAGGACTAGAGAAGTAGTGTGCGTGTGTATACATACAGGACTAGAGAAGTAGTACTGAGCAGTGTGTGTATACATACAGGACTAGAGAAGTAGTACTGAGCAGTGTGTGTATACATACAGGACTAGAGAAGTAGTACTGAGCAGTGTGTTATACATACAGGACTAGAGAAGTAGTACTGAGCAGTGTGTGTATACATACAGGACTAGAGAAGTAGTACTGAGCAGTGTGTGTATACATACAGGACTAGAGAAGTAGTACTGAGCAGTGTGTGTATACATACAGGACTAGAGAAGTAGTACTGAGCAGTGTGTGTATACATACAGGACTAGAGAAGTAGTACTGAGCAGTGTGTGTATACATACAGGACTAGAGAAGTAGTACTGAGCAGTGTGTGTATACATACAGGACTAGAGAAGTAGTACTGAGCAGTGTGTGTATACATACAGGACTAGAGAAGTAGTACTGAGCAGTGTGTGTATACATACAGGACTAGAGAAGTAGTACTGAGCAGTGTGTGTATACATACAGGACTAGAGAAGTAGTACTGAGCAGTGTGTGTATACATACAGGACTAGAGAAGTAGTACTGAGCAGTGTGTGTATACATACAGGACTAGAGAAGTAGTACTGAGCAGTGTGTGTATACATACAGGACTAGAGAAGTAGTACTGAGCAGTGTGTGTATACATACAGGACTAGAGAGTAGTGGTGTGTGTACATACAGGACTAGAGAAGTAGTACTGAGCAGTGTGTGTATACATACAGGACTAGAGAAGTAGTACTGAGCAGTGTGTGTATACATACAGGACTAGAGAAGTAGTACTGAGCAGTGTGTGTATACATACAGGACTAGAGAAGTAGTACTGAGCAGTGTGTGTATAGGGGGAGAAGGTACGGCGTGGTACATACAGGACTAGAGAAGTAGTACTGAGCAGTGTGTGTATACATACAGGACTAGAGAAGTAGTACTGAGCAGTGTGTGTATACATACAGGACTAGAGAAGTAGTACTGAGCAGTGTGTGTATACATACAGGACTAGAGAAGTAGTACTGAGCAGTGTGTGTATACATACAGGACTAGAGAAGTAGTACTGAGCAGTGTGTGATACATACAGGACTAGAGAAGTAGTACTGAGCAGTGTGTATACATACAGGACTAGAGAAGTAGTACTGAGCAGTGTGTGTATACATACAGGACTAGAGAAGTAGTACTGAGCAGTGTGTGTATACATACAGGACTAGAGAAGTAGTACTGAGCAGTGTGTGTACATACAGGACTAGAGAAGTAGTACTGAGCAGTGTGTATACATACAGGACTAGAGAAGTAGTACTGAGCAGTGTGTGTACATACAGGACTAGAGAAGTAGTACTGAGCAGTGTGTGTATACATACAGGACTAGAGAAGTAGTACTGAGCAGTGTGTGTATACATACAGGACTAGAGAAGTAGTACTGAGCAGTGTGTGTATACATACAGGACTAGAGAAGTAGTACTGAGCAGTGTGTGTATACATACAGGACTAGAGAAGTAGTACTGAGCAGTGTGTGTATACATACAGGACTAGAGAAGTAGTACTGAGCAGTGTGTGTATACATACAGGACTAGAGAAGTAGTACTGAGCAGTGTGTGTATACATACAGGACTAGAGAAGTAGTACTGGCGGTGTGTGTCATACAGGACTAGAGGTAGTACTGAGCGGTGTGTGTACATACAGGACTAGAGAAGTAGTACTGAGCAGTGTGTGTATACATACAGGACTAGAGAAGTAGTACTGAGCAGTGTGTGTATACATACAGGACTAGAGAAGTAGTACTGAGCAGTGTGTATACATACAGGACTAGAGAAGTAGTACTGAGCAGTGTGTGTATACATACAGGACTAGAGAAGTAGTACTGAGCAGTGTGTGTATATACATACAGGACTAGAGAAGTAGTACTGAGCAGTGTGTGTATACATACAGGACTAGAGAAGTAGTACTGAGCAGTGTGTGTATACATACAGGACTAGAGAAGTAGTACTGAGCAGTGTGTGTATACATACAGGACTAGAGAAGTAGTACTGAGCAGTGTGTGTATACATACAGGACTAGAGAGTAGTACTGAGCAGTGTGTGTATACATACAGGACTAGAGAAGTAGTACTGAGCAGTGTGTGTATACATACAGGACTAGAGAAGTAGTACTGAGCAGTGTGTGTATACATACAGGACTAGAGAAGTAGTACTGAGCAGTGTGTGTATACATACAGGACTAGAGAAGTAGTACTGAGCAGTGTGTGTCTACATGACAGGGGACGCAGGAGAGAGTAGTACTGAGCAGTGTGTGTATACATACAGGACTAGAGAAGTAGTACTGAGCAGTGTGTGTATACATACAGGACTAGAGAAGTAGTACTGAGCAGTGTGTGTATACATACAGGACTAGAGAAGTAGTACTGAGCAGTGTGTATACATACAGGACTAGAGAAGTAGTACTGAGCAGTGTGTGTATACATACAGGACTAGAGAAGTAGTACTGAGCAGTGTGTGTATACATACAGGGACTAGAGAAGTAGTACTGAGCAGTGTGTGTACATACAGGACTAGAGAAGTAGTACTGAGCAGTGTGTGTATACATACAGGACTAGAGAAGTAGTACTGAGCAGTGTGTGTATACATACAGGACTAGAGAAGTAGTACTGAGCAGTGTGTGTATACATACAGGACTAGAGAAGTAGTACTGAGCAGTGTGTGTATACATACAGGACTAGAGAAGTAGTACTGAGCAGTGTGTGTATACATACAGGACTAGAGAAGTAGTACTGAGCAGTGTGTGTATACATACAGGACTAGAGAAGTAGTACTGAGCAGTGTGTGTATACATACAGGACTAGAGAAGTAGTACTGAGCAGTGTGTGTATTCACTTGCTAGTTGCTGAGAGATTTGGGCGGCCATTGGACCCCTCATTATTATATTATTATAATCCGCCTCCAGGGTCGGTGACCTCCTTATCGCCCGCTTTGGGATTATTTTGCTTTTATTTTATTATTATTTTTGCTTTTTGATTATTATGTTTTACAGACCCCGGCGGATAAGGCAACTACAAATACCCGCTTATCACATCCAGGGCTCTGAGCAAGGAAACAAAGTATATTCCTACTGGCAGAGCAGGATTAGAGCCAGTGTGAACGCACGTGTACAGGAACCGCATCCACCAGGGCGGATAAACCGCAGAGCCCGGGCCCGAGCATAACTAATACCCTGCAGGCCACGTGCTCCACCCGGCGCGGTCCTCCAACTCACCATAGAGTCTCTGCTAGCGGCCACATAGCCCCGCCCTTCTAACCCGCATATCCTGTACTGGGCGGGTGATTGTACCTCCCGGGCTGTGATTGGCTGTGCTGTTAATTTCCCCGCGCCCTGATTGGCTGTTTGGTCAGGGGCGGAGCTATAGGACGTACGGTCAAGGCTTGTAGTACTCGCGGCTCAGTCTGTTTCAGAACGACGGCGCAGGAGGAGCGGAGTCACCATGGTGAGTGCGGGGAGCGGGCCCGGGAGGGGTGTAGCGGCGTGCAGACTGCTGCGGTACCGCGCCATGTGCTTAGCCTCCAGCATCGCGTGTCCGGGCACACAGCATGGCGGAGAAGGGAACATGACCGTGCTATAGACACGTGGCCACATGGGAGCGGGGCCTGGTGGTTACATGGGGCTGCACACAGGGGCTGATGGTTACACGGGGCTGCGCCCACACACGGGGCCTGCAGGTTACACGGGGCTGCGCCCACACACGGGGCCTGCAGGTTACACGGGGCTGCGCCCACACACATGCAGAGAGCTCGGGCAGTGTTCACACCTGTATTGTAGACTCCACTAGGGCGTAGGATACTGCAGTGTCCAGCAGGGTGGATGAGGCTTTGCCAGATTTTATCCATGTGCAGTGTAGACTGACACATGTTGTGCCGTTCTCAGAGATTGATGATTTGTGGCAGAGCTGGAGGACTAAGTATAAGAATCTCCTCTAGGGGGCGGCAGAGTCCAGGCCTGTGTGATGGAGGACATAGTGTGTGGCGGTCATTGTCACACTAAGGGCCGGTTCACACCTGCACTGCTCAGTCTTGGGGCCGCTTCACATCTGTATTCGGTTTCTGTACATTGGAGTCTGCTTGGGGACCCCCCGAATAGAAGCCTGTACGCAGAGAGAAGCGGGGTACATCAGGTAGCCACAGACTATAATGGGGTCCGTGCGGAGAGAAAAGTCCTACTTGCAGCATTCCTCTCCGCACGGACCCCATTATAGTCTGTGGCTTCCTGATGTACCCCGCTTCTCACTGCGTACAGGTTTCTATTCGGGGGGTTCCCAAGCGGACTCCAATATACGGAAACCGAATGCAGATGTGAAGCGGCCCCAAGACTGAGCAGTGCAGGTGTGGACAGGGCTATAGACAGGGCTGGGGGTCTGCGGGAAGTTATTGGGGTATGTTCAGGCACATATAAGGCCGGGGGGACTTCTAGCGGTGAGGTAACGATGATCTGCCCCCCCATATTATATCAGTGAGATTTCAGGCAGGAGGAGGGGTCTGACCTGGAAGCATCCAATAAACTTACCCTAAAGGGGGCGGCACTTAGAGCTGACAATATCCGTCATACTGTCCTCTCTGCGGTCAGGTCTGGTTAGTCACAGACAAGGACTGAGCCCAGGCTGGTGCTGCCTGCAGCGCCCCCTCCCCACATCGTCTATCACTGTCCAGTGCTTTGGATGTCCAGCAGGGTGGCGCTGTCTGACTTGTCACTGCAGAGGGGGAACAGCACACACCTGATCCATGTAGGACCAGCAGAGGATAATTTCTCATAATGGCCGCTGGCGCCCCCACCTAAACCTGGCAGCTGTAGGTACTGCGTGTCCTGAGCCTGGTGACTAGTACGGCCCTGCTTGTCCCATTGGCTCTCTGCTGGTCATGTGATCTGGGAGCCGCCATGTTCCTGCCATGCTTGCAGGCAGTGACTGAGTCTTCTCTCCCGCAGGTTCTGCTCCACGTGTTGTTTGAGCATGCGGCGGGCTACGCCCTGTTCGCTGTGAAGGAGGTGGAGGAGATCGGCATGCTGCTGCCGCAGGTGGAGGAGTCTTTGTTGAACATCGGCAAGTTTAACACCATTGTGAAGCTGGGGGCCTTCTTCCCTTTCAAATCCGCCCAGAGCGCCCTGGAGAACGCCAACGCTATCTCTGAAGGTAATGGTCCAGGGGGAGGAGCCAGCAGGGCGAGCGATGATGTCATCAATAATCTGTCAATCCACTGAGATCTGTGATGTCACCTTAATGTTACTGAGCTCGTCCTGTGTGGTCTGGGGAGGGGCTGACTGACCGTGCCCATTCATAGGGGAGTGGCTGCAGTCAGATGACCTTAGCTCCACCTCTTATGGGTGTGGATAATAACATTGTCACCTCCACCACAGGGGTTCTCCATGAGGATCTTAAACTGTTCCTTGACACAAACATACCGGCCAAGAGGAAGAAGTTGTTGCTGGGAGTGGGGGACGCCAAGATCGGAGCCGCCATCCAAGAGGAGCTGAAGATCACCTGCCAGACCAGCGGTGTGGTGGCCGAGATCATAAGAGGTGAGGAGGGGGTAGGTGGTATGATCCAGAGTTGTCCTCCTGAGCGCCCTCTCCCCCGTCAGGAGGTGGTATGATCCAGAGTTGTCCTCCTGAGCGCCCTCTCCCCCGTCAGGAGGTGGTATGATCCATAGTTCCCTCTCCTGAGCGCCCTCTCACCCGTCAGGAGGTGGTATGAGCCATAGTTCCCTCTCCTGAGCGCCCTCCTTCCCTGTCAGGAGGTGGTATGATCCATAGCTGTCCTCCTGAGCGCTCTCTCACCCGTCAGGAGGTGGTATGAGCCATAGTTGTCCTCCAGAGCGCCCTCTTCCCCGTCAGGAGGTGGTATGATCCATAGTTGTCCTCCTGAGCGCCCTCTCACCCGTCAGGAGGTGGTATGATCCATAGTTGTCGTCCTGAGCGCCCTCTCACCCGTCAGGAGGTGGTATGATCCGTCCCTCCTGAGCGCCCTCTCCCCCCGGGGGGGGGGGGCCCTGCCCCCCCCCCCCCCCCCCCCCGCCGGGGGGTGGGCCAGTTGTCCTCCTGAGCGCCCTCTCCCCCGTCAGGAGGTGGTATGATCCATAGTTGTCCTCCTGAGCGCCCTCTCCCCCGTCAGGAGGTGGTATGATCCAGAGTTGTCCTCCTGAGCGCCCTCTCCCCCGTCAGGAGGTGGTCCCTCCCCCGGATCCATAGTTCCCCTCCTGAGCGCCCTCTCCCCTGTCAGGAGGTGGTATGATCCATAGTTCCCCTCCTGAGCGCCCTCTCACCCGTCAGGAGGTGGTATGAGCCATAGTTCCCTCTCCTGAGCGCCCTCTTCCCTGTCAGGAGGTGGTATGATCCATAGTTGTCCTCCTGAGCGCCCTCATCCCCGTCAGGAGGTGGTATGATCCATAGTTCCCTCTCCTGAGCGCCCTCTTCCCCGTCAGGAGGTGGTATGATCCATAGTTGTCCTCCTGAGCGCCCTCTCCCCCGTCAGGAGGTGGTATGATCCAGAGTTGTCCTCCTGAGCGCCCTCTCCCCCGTCAGGAGGTGGTATGATCCAGAGTTGTCCTCCTGAGCGCCCTCTCCCCCGTCAGGAGGTGGTATGATCCAGAGTTGTCCTCCTGAGCGCCCTCTCCCCCGTCAGGAGGTGGTATGATCCAGAGTTGTCCTCCTGAGCGCCCTCTCCCCCGTCAGGAGGTGGTATGATCCATAGTTGTCCTCCTGAGCGCCCTCTCCCCCGTCAGGAGGTGGTATGATCCAGAGTTGTCCTCCTGAGCGCCCTCTACCCCGTCAGGAGGTGATATGATCCATAGTTCCCTCTCCTGAGCGCCGTCTTCCCCGTCAGGAGGTGGTATGATCCATAGTTCCCCTCCTGAGCGCCCTCTCACCCGTCAGGAGGTGGTATGATCCATAGTTCCCCTCCTGAGCGCCCTCTCCCCTGTCAGGAGGTGGTATGATCCATAGTTCCCCTCCTGAGCGCCCTCTCACCCGTCAGGAGGTGGTATGATCCATAGTTGTCCTCCTGAGCGCCCTCTCCCCCGTCAGGAGGTGGTATGATCCATAGTTCCCCTCCTGAGCGCCCTCTCCCCCGTCAGGAGGTGGTATGATCCATAGTTCCCCTCCTGAGCGCCCTCTCCCCTGTCAGGAGGTGGTATGATCCATAGTTCCCCTCCTGAGCGCCCCTCTAACCCTGTCATGAAGTGGTATGACCAATCACATATCTGACCGTTGCTCCATCTCTGTAGGGATCCGTCTTCACTTCCACGCCCTGGTGAAGGGTCTGACCGCCCAGTCAGCCTCGAAGGCTCAGCTCGGTCTGGGGCACAGCTATTCCAGAGCCAAGGTCAAGTTCAACGTCAACCGGGTGGACAACATGATCATCCAGTCCATCAGTCTACTGGACCAGCTGGACAAGGACATCAACACCTTCTCCATGAGGGTCAGGTAAGGCTGAGGGTGGAGCTGGAGGCTAGGGGGTGGGGGCTGGGTGACACCCTCCCGATGCTTACCACAGGCGGTGCGCCACCTCCCGCCGTCTGTATAGAAAGAGGAGGCAGAGCATCTTCTCCGTGTACACCACAGCCCCGCAGCGTGAGGGCGCTGTCTTGTTATCGGTGAGACATCCTCTATCACGTCCAGGCAGAGGCGGGCACTAGAGGATCATGGTCTTGGAGGAAGCCCTACCTCTGCCGCTGCAGCTCTAGCTGTGACTGGAGCAGTGTATCATGTTGTCTCTTCTTTCTCGGTCTAGAGAGTGGTACGGCTATCACTTCCCAGAGCTCATAAAGATTGTGGCTGACAACTACACCTACTGCCGCATGGCCAAGTACATCGGAAACCGCAAGGAGTTGTCGGAGGAGAAGCTGGAGGCCATGGAGGAGATTGTCATGGACAGCGCTAAGGCCCAGGCCGTCCTGGAGGCTGCTCGATCCTCCATGGGTAGGTGCAGGCTCTTGTCATGGGGGGATGTGTTCAGTATCTGGGTTGGGGGTGCAGTCATTGGGAATGAGCTGGGGTTGGTAACGCGGGTCTCGTCTCCCCAGGTATGGACATCTCCCCCATCGACCTCATTAACATTGAGAGCTTCTCCAGCCGCGTCATCTCCCTGTCCGAATATCGTAAGGGCCTGCAGGAGTATCTGCGATCCAAGATGAACCAGGTGGCCCCCAGTCTGTCGGCCCTCATCGGAGAAGTGGTGAGTCACCGGAGCTCCGCCCCCGGCCAGTCCTGCCCCCTGCTGTCACGGATATGATGTCAGTGAAATCTGTCAATCCACTGAGACTGATGCTGACAACTCACACTGCTGATCCGTGCCCCTGCCCCTCAGCTCATGCCCTCATCCCCGCTCGCTTCTCTCCTCTGCAGGCTGCTCCCCCCTCCCCGCTTCTCTCCTCTGCAGGCTGCTCCCCCCATCCCTTCTCGCTTGTCTCTTCTGCAGGCTGCTCCCCCCACCCTCCGCGCTCTCTGCGGCTGCCCCCCCCCCCCCCCCCCCCCCCCCCAAGTCCCTTGTCTCTTCTGCAGGCTCCCCCCCCCCCAACGCTCTCCTCGCCCCCCCCCCCCCAATCCCTTCTCGCTTCTCTCTTCTGCAGGCTGCTCTCCCCTCCCACTGACTCTTATTTCTCCTCCGCAGGTCGGTGCCCGTCTGATCTCCCATGCCGGCAGCCTGACGAATCTGGCCAAGTACCCGGCCTCCACAGTGCAGATCCTGGGGGCAGAGAAGGCTCTGTTCAGGTACATCTGCAGGGCGGTTGTGGTGATGGCAGCTTACTGGGCGTTGGCGTTTGACACACTGGCTGGCGGCTTGCTGTCAGCGGCAGTGTGTGTGATAACTGTCACCCCAGGGTCTGAACAACCGCCAGATCGTTGTTGTTGCTCAGGTCAGCTATCTGGTGGGGGTGCTAGATTAGTGTGTGTGGGGTGATTGCCCTGGTGTCCTGCACCTATGAGCATGCTGGGAATTGTAGTTTTCATGCAATCTATTTCCAGGGCGCTGAAGACGAGAGGTAACACTCCGAAGTATGGCCTCATCTTCCACTCCACCTTCATCGGGCGAGCGGCGGCCAAGAACAAGGGGCGCATCTCCCGCTACCTGGCCAACAAGTGCACCATTGCCTCCCGCATAGACTGCTTCTCAGGTGAGACCTCTGCCCGCGCAGGACAGCGCCCCCTCTTGGCTTTGCAGTGATGTTTAATATTTTTCGTCAACAGTATATCACCCCAGTGTATGTTGACAACTCTTAACTGAGCAAAGGTGAAGTCTTGTACTCCAGTCACAGCCAAAGCTGCTCTGACAATCCTGCACTTTGTGATTCTAGTGCACTAATGAGGGTCGGTGCAGCTTTGGCTGTGACTGGAGAGTATCATGTGATCTGATCGTGGTCCTGGTTTGTTCAACTCCGGATGGTTTTTGTTTCAGAAATCCCGACCGCTGTGTTTGGCGATAAGTTGCGGGAGCAGGTGGAGGAGCGGCTGGCCTTCTACGAGACCGGGGATGCTCCTCGCAAGAATCTGGAAGTGATGAAGGAGGCGCAGCAGCAGGTTAGTACATCTCGCTGGGGACCCCTGGTGGTGGGGCAGGTCCAAGGGTTGGAGGTGATGAAACTTCTGCTCCTGACTGAAGTGCTGGAGGCAAAAACTGATTTAATGAGCCTGATCCGACCAGGGACAAAGTGGGGAGGGGCCAATACTGGGCAGGGGCGGGGCCACGCTGAGGCTGACCGAGCCGATTCTTTCCAGGCCTCAGAAGTCGTGTCAGAAATTAAAAGGAAACTCGATAAGAAAGAACGTAAGAAGAAGAAACGAGAGAAGCGGCGACTGGAGGCCCTGGCGGGGCGGAGGAGGAGGAGGCGGCACCTCAGGAGGAGGAGGTATGTCTGCTCTGTGGAGGGCGGGGGGCTGGGGGCGTCTCTGCGGGGCGCTAACTCACTTCATTTATTCCAGGGGGAGAAGCCCAGCAAGAAGAAAAAGAAACGGAAGTCTGAGGGCGACATCTCTGAGAATGGTGTAGAGGAGGAGGAGCAGACTCCAGCCAAGAAGAAGAAAGTCTCCACCCCTGAGGAGGCGCCCACCTCCGAGCGCAAGAAAAAGAAGAAATCCAGAGTACAAGAGGAGAGCTGAGGGGCGGGGCCTCTGGTTATGGACTGCTGAAGGCGGGGCATTGTAGCGTTGCACACGGCTCCGCCTTTAAGAGTTATATTTTTTACATTTCTGTACAGAGTGAATGTCCGCGGCTCGGGGTTAGAGCCGCCATCTTGTCCGTTCAGAACATTAAAGTTTGTATAAAATCTATCGGAGCCGCCGCCTCATTGTCATTCTATAGCTCTGCTCTCTAGGGTTGGGCCGCACGACCTTAGTCTTACTGGCAGGACCTATGACATGGCTGCTTTCTACCACTCTCTACCTGGTAGTCACATGTATGGTGTGGAGCTGTAATACCAGACTCAGCCTGTGGAGATGAGAGGCGCCATAGCCATGGGAAGAACAGGAAGGGGTCCCTTGTCAGGATATGTGACAACCCAGCGATCAGCAACCCCTGGCACAGGCGAGGCATATTTCTCTGGCACACTAGCCCAAGTCCCTGAGGGGGGGGCCAAGCACAGCCGAAACGAAGCAGCCATTACTATAGTGTGAGGGTCTCTTCAGACCCCCCTGAGTATAATGATCGGAGATGTAGACATAAAACCAGTGGTACTCGCCTCCCCGGTAAGACTCTGATACTTCTGCCAGATGTCAGCGACCGCTGGTTGGGTGTCGGGTCGCATCGATGTTATGCATTGTGATCCAGCGTAACCTCTGAGGCCCTATCAACAGTCTGACGTCAGGCAGAAGCGCCGGAGAGGTGACACTGCTCTTGTGTCTACAGTATAAAAATAACTGGTGAGTGGCAAACCCCTAAAACTTCAGGGTAGGCTGAACCCAAAATTTTCAAAAAGTTAATTGGGCCATTACACTGTGTGAAGATGTCGCTATGGGACATTATACTGTATGCAGGGCTGCTATGGGACATTATACTGTGTGCAGGGGCCACTATGGGACATTCGCGGGGGACATTATACTGTGTGCAGGGGCCGCTATGGGACATTATACTGTGTGCAGGGGCCGCTATGGGACATTATACTGTGTGCAGGGGCCGCTATGGGACATTATACTGTGTGCAGGGGCCGCTATGGGACATTATACTGTGTGCAGGGGCCGCTATGGGACATTATACTGTGTGCAGGGGCCGCTATGGGACATTATACTGTGTGCAGGGGCCGCTATAGGACATTATACTGTGTGCAGGGGCCGCTATATGACATTGTACTGTGTGCAGGGGCCGCTATGGGACATTATACTGTGTGCAGGGGCCGCTATGGGACATTATACTGTGTGCAGGGGCCGCTATGGGACATTATACTGTGTGCAGGTTCCTCTATATGACATTGTACTGTGCAGGGGCCGCTATGGGACATTATACTGTGTGGAGGGGCCGCTATGGGGCATTATACTGTGTGGAGGGGCCACTATATGATATTATATTGTATGCAGGGGCCGCTATATGATATTATACTGTGTGCAAGGGCCACTATGGGACATTATACTGTGTGCAGGGGCCGCTATGGGACATTATACTGTGTGGAGGGGCCGCTATATGATCTACTGTATGCAGGGGCCACTGGGACATTATACTGTGTGCAGGGGCCGCTATGGGACATTATACTGTGTGGAGGGGCCGCTATATGATCTACTGTATGCAGGGGCCACTGGGACATTATACTGTGTGCAGGGGCCACTATGGGACATTATACCGTCTGGAGGGGCCGCTATGGGACATTATACCGTGTGGAGGGGCCACTGTGGGACATTATACTGTGAGCAGGGGCCGCTATGGGACATTATACCGTGTGGAGGGGCCACTGTGGGACATTATACCGTGTGGAGGGGCCACTGTGGGACATTATACTGTGTGCAGTGGAGGGGCCACTATGGGACATTATACTGTGTGCAGTGGAGGGGCCACTATGGGACATTATCGTGTGCAGGGGCCGCTGGAGGGCATAATACTGTGTGCAGGGGCCACTGTGGGACATTATACCGTGTGCAGGGGCCGCTATGGGACATAATACTGTGTGCAGGGGCCGCTATGGGACATTATACGTGTGGGGGGCTGCTATGGGACATTATACCGTGTGGAGGGGCTACTATGGGACATTATACCGTGTGGAGGGGCTACTATGGAACATTATACTGTGTGCAGGGGCCACTATGGGACATTATACTGTGTGCAGGGGCCGCTATGGGACATAATACTGTGTGCAGGGGCCGCTATGGGACATAATACTGTGTGCAGGGGCCACTATGGGACATTATACTGTGTGCAGGGACCACTATGGGACATAATACTGTGTGCAGGGGCCGCTATGGGACATTATACTGTGTGGAGGGGCCGCTATGGGACATTATACTGTGTGCAGGGGCAGCTATATGACATTGTACTGTGTGCAGGGGCCACTATGGGACATTATACTGTGTGCAGGGGCCGCTATGGGACATTATACTGTGTGCAGGGGCCACTATGGGACATTATACTGTGTGGAGGGGCCGCTATGGGACATTATACTGTGTGGAGGGGCCGCTATGGGACATTATACTGTGTGGAGAGGCCACTATATGATATTATACTGTATGCAGGGGCCGCTATATGATATTATACTGTGTGCAAGGGCCACTATGGGACATTATACTGTGTGCAGGGGCCGCTATGGGACATTATACTGTGTGGAGGGGCCGCTATATGATCTACTGTATGCAGGGGCCACTGGGACATTATACTGTGTGCAGGGGCCGCTATGGGACATTATACTGTGTGGAGGGGCCGCTATATGATCTACTGTATGCAGGGGCCACTGGGACATTATACTGTGTGCAGGGGCTGCTATGGGACATTATACCGTCTGGAGGGGCCGCTATGGGACATTATACCGTGTGGAGGGGCCACTGTGGGACATTATACCGTGTGGAGGGGCCACTGTGGGACATTATACTGTGTGCAGTGGAGGGGCCACTATGGGACATTATACTGTGTGCAGTGGAGGGGCCACTATGGGACATTATACTGTGTGGAGGGGCCACTGTGGGACATTATACCGTGTGCAGGGGCCGCTATGGGACATAATACTGTGTGCAGGGGCCTCTATGGGACATTATATCGTGTGGAGGGGCTGCTATGGGACATTATACCGTGTGGAGGGGCTACTATGGGACATTATACCGTGTGGAGGGGCCACTATGGAACATTATACTGTGTGCAGGGGCCACTATGGGACATTATACTGTGTGCAGGGGCCGCTATGGGACATAATACTGTGTGGAGGGGCCGCTATGGGACATTATACTGTGTGCAGGGACCACTATGGGACATAATACTGTGTGCAGGGGCCGCTATGGGACATTATACCGTGTGGAGGGGCCACTATGGGACATTATACTGTGTGCAGGGGCCGCTATGGGACATTATACTGTGTGCAGGGGCAGCTATATGACATTATACTGTGTGGAGGGGCCACTATATGATATTATACTGTATGCAGGGGCCGCTATATGATATTATACTGTATGCAGGGGCCGCTATATGATATTATACTGTGCGGGGCCGCTTGTTATACTGTATGCAGGGGCCACTATGGGACATTATACTGTGTGCAAGGGCCACTATGGGACATTATACTGTGTGCAGGGGCCGCTATGGGACATTATACTGTGTGCAGGGGCCGCTATGGGACATTATACTGTGTGCAGGGGCCGCTATGGGACATTATACTGTGTGCAGGGGCCGCTATGGGACATTATACTGTGTGTAGGGGCAGCTATATGACATTATACTGTGTGCAGGGGCCGCTATGGGACATTATACTGTGTGGAGGGGCCACTATATGATATTATACTGTATGCAGGGGCCGCTATATGATATTATACTGTATGCAGGGGCCACTATGGGACATTATACTGTGTGCAAGGGCCACTATGGGACATTATACTGTGTGCAGGGGCCACTATGTGACATTATACTGTGTGCAGGGGCCGCTATGGGACATAATACTGTGTGCAGGGGCCGCTATGGGACATTATACCGTGTGGAGGGGCCACTATGGGACATAATACTGTGTGCAGGGGCCACTATGGGACATTATACTGTGTGCAGGGACCACTATGGGACATAATACTGTGTGCAGGGGCCGCTATGGGACATTATACTGTGTGGAGGGGCCGCTATGGGACATTATACTGTGTGCAGGGGCAGCTATATGACATTGTACTGTGTGCAGGGGCCACTATGGGACATTATACTGTGTGCAGGGGCCACTATGGGACATTATACTGTGTGCAGGGGCCACTATGGGACATTATACTGTGTGGAGGGGCCCTATGGGACATTATACTGTGTGGAGGGGCCACTATATGATATTATACTGTATGCAGGGGCCGCTATATGATATTATACTGTGTGCAAGGGCCACTATGGGACATTATACTGTGTGCAGGGGCCGCTATGGGACATTATACTGTGTGGAGGGGCCGCTATATGATCTACTGTATGCAGGGGCCACTGGGACATTATACTGTGTGCAGGGGCCGCTATGGGACATTATACTGTGTGGAGGGGCCGCTATATGATCTACTGTATGCAGGGGCCACTGGGACATTATACTGTGTGCAGGGGCTGCTATGGGACATTATACCGTCTGGAGGGGCCGCTATGGGACATTATACCGTGTGGAGGGGCCACTGTGGGACATTATACTGTGAGCAGGGGCCGCTATGGGACATTATACCGTGTGGAGGGGCCACTGTGGGACATTATACCGTGTGGAGGGGCCACTGTGGGACATTATACTGTGTGCAGTGGAGGGGCCACTATGGGACATTATACTGTGTGCAGTGGAGGGGCCACTATGGGACATTATACTGTGTGCAGTGGATGGGCCACTATGGGACATTATACTGTGTGGAGGGGCCACTGTGGGACATTATACCGTGTGCAGGGGCCGCTATGGGACATAATACTGTGTGCAGGGGCCGCTATGGGACATTATATCGTGTGGAGGGGCTGCTATGGGACATTATACCGTGTGGAGGGGCTACTATGGGACATTATACCGTGTGGAGGGGCCACTATGGAACATTATACTGTGTGCAGGGGCCACTATGGGACATTATACTGTGTGCAGGGGCCGCTATGGGACATAATACTGTGTGCAGGGGCCGCTATGGGACATTATACTGTGTGCAGGGACCACTATGGGACATAATACTGTGTGCAGGGGCTGCTATGGGACATTATACCGTGTGGAGGGGCCACTATGGGACATTATACTGTGTGCAGGGGCCGCTATGGGACATTATACTGTGTGCAGGGGCAGCTATATGACATTATACTGTGTGGAGGGGCCACTATATGATATTATACTGTATGCAGGGGCCGCTATATGATATTATACTGTGTGCAGGGGCCACTATGGGACATTATACTGTGTGCAAGGGCCACTATGGGACATTATACTGTGTGCAGGGGCCGCTATGGGACATTATACTGTGTGCAGGGGCCGCTATGGGACATTATACTGTGTGCAGGGGCCGCTATGGGACATTATACTGTGTGCAGGGGCCGCTATGGGACATTATACTGTGTGTAGGGGCAGCTATATGACATTATACTGTGTGCAGGGGCCGCTATGGGACATTATACTGTGTGGAGGGGCCACTATATGATATTATACTGTATGCAGGGGCCGCTATATGATATTATACTGTATGCAGGGGCCACTATGGGACATTATACTGTGTGCAAGGGCCACTATGGGACATTATACTGTGTGCAGGGGCCACTATGTGACATTATACTGTGTGCAGGGGGCCGCTATGGGACATTATACTGTGTGCAGGGGCCGCTATGGGACATTATACTGTGTGGAGGGTCCGCTATGGGACATTATACTGTGTGGAGGGGCCACTATATGATATTATACTGTATGCAGGGGCCGCTATATGATATTATACTGTGTGCAAGGGCCACTATGGGACATTATACTGTGTGCAGGGGCCGCTATGGGACATTATACTGTGTGGAGGGGCCGCTATATGATCTACTGTATGCAGGGGCCACTGGGACATTATACTGTGTGCAGGGGCTGCTATGGGACATTATACCGTCCGGAGGGGCCGCTATGGGACATTATACCGTGTGGAGGGGCCACTGTGGGACATTATACTGTGAGCAGGGGCCGCTATGGGACATTATACCGTGTGGAGGGGCCACTGTGGGACATTATACCGTGTGGAGGGGCCACTGTGGGACATTATACTGTGTGCAGTGGAGGGGCCACTATGGGACATTATACTGTGTGCAGTGGAGGGTCCACTATGGGACATTATACTGTGTGGAGGGGCCACTGTGGGACATTATACCGTGTGCAGGGGCCGCTATGGGACATAATACCGTGTGCAGGGGCCGCTATGGGACATTATATCGTGTGGAGGGGCTGCTATGGGACATTATACCGTGTGGAGGGGCTACTATGGGACATTATACCGTGTGGAGGGGCTACTATGGAACATTATACTGTGTGCAGGGGCCACTATGGGACATTATACTGTGTGCAGGGGCCACTATGGGACATAATACTGTGTGCAGGGGCCGTGGGGATATGTGGGGGGGGGGGAAATTATTGGGGGGGGGCTATGGCTTGCGGCGGGGCCCTATGGGACATAATACTGTGTGCAGGGGCCCTATGGGACATTGTGTGGGGGGGGGGTTGTGTGGTTTTTTTTGTTGTGGAGGGGCTGCTATGGGACATTATACCGTGTGGAGGGGCCACTATGGGACATTATACCGTGGGGGGGGCGACTATGGAACATTATATTTTGTGGCGGGGCCCCTATGGGGCATTTTACCGGGGGCGGGGGCCGCTATGGGACATTATACTGTGTGCAGGGGCAGCTATATGACATTGTACTATGTGCAGGGGCCACTATGGGACATAATACTGTGTGCAGGGGCCACTATGGGACATTATACTGTGTGCAGGGGCCGCTATGGGACATTATATCGTGTGGAGGGTCCACTGTGGGACATTATACCGTGTGGAGGGGCCACTATGGGACATTATACCGTGTGGAGGGGCTACTATGGAACATTATACCGTGTGGAGGGGCCACTGTGGGACATTATACCGTGTTGCGTGGTCCGTGCTGTCACTGCCCTGCTCCTGGGCACGTGGACTCTCATTGCTACATCCCAGGCACCAGCAGTACCCGCATGTGTCCAGAAGCATGTGGGGGCAGTACAGGTGTGGGCTATGACTGTAGTATAGGGGGTGTCGGCCTGACTATTGCACCGCATCAGGTATTTTTTCATTTAAATCTGCACACTGTAAAGTTTCCCTCCCCTGTGATCGCCGCTCCATCTTTCCGTTGCTGGTCATGTGATATGCGCGGCCCACACACACGTTACATACAAGGCCTTCACACACAACACAACTTTATTAATAAACAGAATGACGCTCCAAGCCCCCTAGTAGTCAGGTCAGTGCAGTGACTGTACGCAGCAGATCCCGTGTCCATGGCGGTGCCCCAGTGCATGAGACCACGTAGGTATCCTGTGCCCTCTATACATTCTGTAGGGCGGTGCCCATATAGCGCTTCTAGGAATGAATTCTGCGGCCAGGCGGATCAATAGAGTAACCTGTAGCGGTGATCATAGCTAGAAGCTGGCGCTGTACAATGGGGAGCGCACACGTAATATGTGATACATAACACTCACAGCATAGCAGTGTGGTACAACAAGTCACAGCAATCCCCATCTAGGGATCAGGACCTAGTGGGGTTGGCTCTAGGAGTTGAGGTTGGCAATGACAGCCTGTGTGTAGTCCAGGGATGTCGCGTATCCTCCCATGTCTGTCGTTCGCACCTGCAAACAGTAAAAGTCAAGGTGGTCACAGAGCGAAAATACACTGGCAGCATGTCATGTCTCATCATAGCCACTAGAGGGCAGGAGAAGTGAGAGCGGCAGCCATTACATAGACCACAGTACAACAGCGCACCTGCTGACAGGAATGACTATCGGGGTTACATGTCCATAGTGAGCTCTACATAGCTTCACTGACCACACCATCACCAGGGCGTCATCATTATAGGTCCAACTACTGGAGACACCCGCTGATCAGCACAGTAAGAGACCCCCAAGGTGTAGAAACCAGTCCAGTAACTGAGACGTGTTCTATATAAAGTTATGTAACAGACTGCAACATATAAGGAAGACAACAGTGACATCACAGTAAGGGGCTACAGGGAGGAGACTAGAGATGGCCAAACCTCTCAATATTCCTTTTGTTGTGGACTTTAGTGCCAGATTAGTTTCAAATCAAACAAGATCAATAGTTACTACAATTTATATTGGCTTAAAACATAGTGTATGACACTGTCAGGGCTCCTAGGACTATAAATCTATATAATACATAGTGTATAATACTGTCAGGACTCCTAGGACTATATATCTATAACACATAGTGCATGACACTGTCAGGGCTCCTAGGACTATATATCTATAACACATAGTGTATGACACTGTCAGGGCTCCTAGGACTATATATCTATAATACATAGTGTATGACACTGTCAGGGCTCCTAGGACTATATAGCTATAATACATAGTGTATGACACTGTCAGGGCTCCTAGGACTATATATCTATAATACATACTGTATGACACTGTCAGGACTCCTAGGACTATATATCTATAACACATAGTGTATGACACTGTCAGGGCTCCTAGGACTATATATCTATAATACATAGTGCATGACACTGTCAGGGCTCCTAGGACTATATATATATAATACATAGTGCATGACACTGTAAGGGCTCCTAGGACTATATAGCTATAATACATAGTGTATGACACTGTCAGGGCTCCTAGGACTATATATCTATAATACATACTGTATGACACTGTCAGGACTCCTAGGACTATATATCTATAACACATAGTGTATGACACTGTCAGGGCTCCTAGGACTATATATCTATAATACATAGTGCATGACACTGTCAGGGCTCCTAGGACTATATATATATAATACATAGTGCATGACACTGTAAGGGCTCCTAGGACTATATATCTATAATACATAGTGTATGACACTGTCAGGGCTCCTAGGACTATATATATCTATAATATATAGTGTATGACACTGTCAGGACCCCTAGGACTATATATCTATAATACATAGTGTATGACACTGCCAGGACTCCTAGGACTATATATATCTATAACACATAGTGTATGACACTGTCAGGGCTCCTAGGACTATATACAGTCATATGAAAAAGTTTGGGCACCCCTATTAATCTTAATCATTTTTAGTTCTAAATATTTGGGTGTTTGCAACAGCCATTTCAATTTGATATATCTAATAACTGATGGACACAGTAATATTTCAGGATTGAAATGAGGTTTATTGTACTAACAGAAAATGTGCAATATGCATTAAACCAAAATTTGACCAGTGCAAAAGTATGGGCACCTCAACAGAAAAGTGACATTAATATTTAGTAGATCCTCCTTTTGCAAAAATAACAGCCTCTAGTCGCTTCCTGTAGCTTTTAATCAGTTCCTGGATCCTGGATGAAGGTATTTTTGACCATTCCTCTTTACAAAACAATTCCAGTTCAGTTAAGTTTGATGGTCGCCGAGCATGGACAGCCCGCTTCAAATTATCCCACAGATGTTCAATGATATTCAGGTCTGGGGACTGGGATGGCCATTCCAGAACATTGTAATTGTCCCTCTGCATGAATGCCTGAGTAGATTTGGATCATTGTCTTGCTGAAATATCCATCCCCGGCGTAACTGCACAGTCGCAGTGATTCTTGTACATTATTCTCAAGAATCTGCTGATACTGACGTTGAGTATCCATGCGACCCTCAACTTTAACAAGATTCCCGAGTTGCCGGCATTGGCCACACAGCCCCAAAGCATGATGGAGCCTCCACCAAATTTTACAGCGGGTAGCAAGTGTTTTTCTTGGAATGCTGTGTTTTTTGCACGTGCCGAGCATAACGCCTTTTGTATGACCAAACAACTCAATCTTTGTTTCATCAGTCCACCGGACCTTCTTCCAAAATGAAGCTGGGAGGAGTCATTTTCCCGGCGTTTTGTGGCGTTTTTAGACGTTTTTTTCACACTCTCCCATACACTTCTCCTTGTCAAAGTGTGCTTTTGTTGACCGATGCACAGTGCAGAGTCTGCAGGAGATAATGCTGCACCTCTTTGGAGGTGGTCTGGGGATGTCTTTTGGAGTTTGGAGAGAAAGCTCAGGGGGGGTACAAACCAATTTGTGCATCAGTGCGAAGTCAGTAAACAGTAGTTAGGAGTATTCAAATCAATAAAATGATAAGGGTACCCAAATTTTTGCACCGGTCAAATTTTGGTTTAATGCATATTGCACATTTTCTGTTAGTACAGGAATAAACCTCATTTCAATCCTGAAATATTACTGTGTCCATCAATTATTAGATCTATCAAATTGAAATGGCTGTTGCAAACACCCAAATATTTAGAACTAAAAATGATTAAGATTAATAGGGGTGCCCAAACTTTTTCACAGTGCAGAGTATATCAGAGAGATAACGTGCACCAGGGCTGGTAGGAGTGGGGGGGGCCTGCACAGTGCAGAGTATACAGGAGATAACTGCACCAGAGCTGGAGGAGTCTGCACAGTGCAGAGTATACAGGAGATAACTGCACCAGTGCTGGAGGAGTCTGCACAGTGCAGAGTATACAGGAGATAACTGCACCAGAGCTGGAGGAGTCTGCACAGTGCAGAGTATACAGGAGATAACTGCACCAGAGCTGGAGGAGTCTGCACAGTGCAGAGTATACAGGAGATAACTGCACCAGAGCTGGAGGAGTCTGCACAGTGCAGAGTATACAGGAGATAACTGCACCAGAGCTGGAGGAGTCTGCACAGTGCAGAGTATACAGGAGATAACTGCACCAGAGCTGGAGGAGTCTGCACAGTGCAGAGTATACAGGAGATAACTGCACCAGAGCTGGAGGAGTCTGCACAGTGCAGAGTATACAGGAGATAACTGCACCAGAGCTGGAGGAGTCTGCACAGTGCAGAGTATACAGGAGATAACTGCACCAGAGCTGGAGGAGTCTGCACAGTGCAGAGTATACAGGAGATAACTGCACCAGAGCTGGAGGAGTCTGCACAGTGCAGAGTATACAGGAGATAACTGCACCAGAGCTGGAGGAGTCTGCACAGTGCAGAGTATACAGGAGATAACTGCACCAGAGCTGGAGGAGTCTGCACAGTGCAGAGTATACAGGAGATAACTGCACCAGAGCTGGAGGAGTCTGCACAGTGCAGAGTATACAGGAGATAACTGCACCAGAGCTGGAGGAGTCTGCACAGTGCAGAGTATACAGGAGATAACTGCACCAGAGCTGGAGGAGTCTGCACAGTGCAGAGTATACAGGAGATAACTGCACCAGAGCTGGAGGAGTCTGCACAGTGCAGAGTATACAGGAGATAACTGCACCAGAGCTGGAGGAGTCTGCACAGTGCAGAGTATACAGGAGATAACTGCACCAGAGCGGGGGCCCCGCGGAACAGGAAAACTCACCTGGAGGAGTCTGCACAGTGCAGAGTATACAGGAGATAACTGCACCAGAGCTGGAGGAGTCTGCACAGTGCAGAGTATACAGGAGATAACTGCACCAGTGCTGGAGGAGTCTGCACAGTGCAGAGTATACAGGAGATAACTGCACCAGAGCTGGAGGAGTCTGCACAGTGCAGAGTATACAGGAGATAACTGCACCAGAGCTGGAGGAGTCTGCACAGTGCAGAGTATACAGGAGATAACTGCACCAGAGCTGGAGGAGTCTGCACAGTGCAGAGTATACAGGAGATAACTGCACCAGAGCTGGAGGAGGGGGGTCTGCACAGTGCAGAGTATACAGGAGATAACTGCACCAGAGCTGGAGGAGTCTGCACAGTGCAGAGTATACAGGAGATAACTGCACCAGAGCTGGAGGAGTCTGCACAGTGCAGAGTATACAGGAGATAACTGCACCAGTGCTGGAGGAGTCTGCACAGTGCAGAGTATACAGGAGATAACTGCACCAGAGCTGGAGGAGTCTGCACAGTGCAGAGTATACAGGAGATAACTGCACCAGAGCTGGAGGAGTCTGCACAGTGCAGAGTATACAGGAGATAACTGCACCAGAGCTGGAGGAGTCTGCACAGTGCAGAGTATACAGGAGATAACTGCACCAGAGCTGGAGGAGTCTGCACAGTGCAGAGTATACAGGAGATAACTGCACCAGAGCTGGAGGAGTCTGCGCAGTGCAGAGTATACAGGAGATAACTGCACCAGAGCTGGAGGAGTCTGCACAGTGCAGAGTATACAGGAGATAACTGCACCAGAGCTGGAGGAGTCTGCACAGTGCAGAGTATACAGGAGATAACTGCACCAGAGCTGGAGGAGTCTGCACAGTGCAGAGTATACAGGAGATAACTGCACCAGAGCTGGAGTAGTCTGCGCAGTGCTGAGCACACCATGGGCCGTGCAGGCGTATCACACAATAATGAACAGCTATAACTTTGATGCCTTGGTCAGTTTAATACTTGGCGCTGGGCAGCGATATACACAGCGGCATCTAATAAATATCAATCTGTAGAAAAATAAACATTGTATGGAATAAGCCCCGCCCACATGACATGGAGGGGGCGGGAGCAGCGTACAGCCGGGTGTATATTATAGCACATGGACTGGTCAGGGTCTAGTATGTGTAGCGAGCATGCAAATGGTCAATGACGGTCTTGATGAAGTCGGTGGTGGTGGAGTAGCCTCCCATGTCCCGTGTCCGGACCTACAACATGAAGGGACGGAAACGACACAAAGAAAGAAAAAACATAATGAAAAAAGGCTGATGGAAGATGAAAACGAAGGAATCACCTATAGATTATACAACGCCCGGCCCCCTGAACTGCTCTACATAGTCTCCTCCTCCTCCTCACCATATACTGTACAGTTATACATAGTCTCCTCCTCCTCACTATATACTGTACAGTTATACATAGTCTCCTCCTCCTCCTCACCATATACTGTACAGTTATACATAGTCTCCTCCTCCTCCTCACTATATACTGTACAGTTATACATAGTCTCCTCCTCCTCCTCACCATATACTGTACAGTTATACATAGTCTCCTCCTCCTCCTCACCATATACTGTACAGTTATACATAGTCTCCTCCTCCTCCTCACCATATACTGTACAGTTATACACAGTCTTCTGCTCCTCACTATATACTGTACAGTTATACATAGTCTCCTCCTCCTCACTATATACTGTACAGTTATACACAGTCTCCTCCTCCTCACTATATACTGTACAGTTATACATAGTCTCCTCCTCACCATATACTGTACAGTTATACATAGTCTCCTCCTCCTCACCATATACTGTACAGTTATACATAGTCTCCTCCTCCTCACCATATACTGTACAGTTATACATAGTCTCCTCCTCCTCACTATATACTGTACAGTTATACATAGTCTCCTCCTCCTCACCATATACTGTACAGTTATACATAGTCTCCTCCTCCTCACTATATACTGTACAGTTATACATAGTCTCCTCCTCCTCACCATATACTGTACAGTTATACATAGTCTCCTCCTCCTCACTATATACTGTACAGTTTTACATAGTCTCCTCCTCCTCACTATATACTGTACAGTTATACATAGTCTCCTCCTCCTCACCATATACTGTACAGTTATACACAGTCTCCTCCTCCTCACTATATACTGTACAGTTATACATAGTCTCCTCCTCCTCACCATATACTGTACAGTTATACACAGTCTCCTCCTCCTCACTATATACTGTACAGTTATACATAGTCTCCTTCTCCTCACCATATACTGTACAGTTATACACAGTCTCCTCCTCCTCACTATATACTGTACAGTTATACATAGTCTCCTCCTCCTCACTATATACTGTACAGTTATACATAGTCTCCTCCTCCTCACCATATACTGTACAGTTATACACAGTCTCCTCCTCCTCACTATATACTGTACAGTTATACACAGTCTCCTCCTCCTCACTATATACTGTACAGTTATACATAGTCTCCTCCTCCTCACTATATACTGTACAGTTATACATAGTCTCCTCTCCTCACTATATACTGTACAGTTATACATAGTCTCCTCCTCCTCACCATATACTGTACAGTTATACATAGTCTCCTCCTCCTCTCGTCACCATATATCTGTACAGTTATACATAGTCTCCTCCTCCTCACTATATACTGTACAGTTATACATAGTCTCCTCCTCCTCACTATATACTGTACAGTTATACACAGTCTCCTGCTCCTCACTATATACTGTACAGTTATACATAGTCTCCTCCTCCTCACCATATACTGTACAGTTATACAGTCTCCTCCTCCTCACTATATACTGTACAGTTATACACAGTCTCCTCCTCCTCACCATATACTGTACAGTTATACATAGTCTCCTCCTCCTCCTACCATATACTGTACAGTTATACATAGTCTCCTCCTCCTCCTCACTATATACTGTACAGTTATACATAGTCTCCTCCTCCTCACTATATACTGTACAGTTATACACAGTCTCCTCCTCCTCACCATATACTGTACAGTTATACATAGTCTCCTCCTCCTCCTCACTATATACTGTACAGTTATACATAGTCTCCTCCTCCTCACCATATACTGTACAGTTATACATAGTCTCCTCCTCCTCACCATATACTGTACAGTTATACATAGTCTCCTCCTCCTCACCATATACTGTACAGTTATACATAGTCTCCTCCTCCTCACCATATACTGTACAGTTATACATAGTCTCCTCCTCCTCACTATATACTGTACAGTTATACACAGTCTCCTCCTCCTCACTATATACTGTACAGTTATACATAGTCTCCTCCTCCTCACCATATACTGTACAGTTATACATAGTCTCCTCCTCCTCACTATATACTGTACAGTTATACACAGTCTCCTCCTCCTCACTATATACTGTACAGTTATACATAGTCTCCTCCTCCTCACCATATACTGTACAGTTATACATAGTCTCCTCCTCCTCACTATATACTGTACAGTTATACACAGTCTCCTCCTCCTCACTATATACTGTACAGTTATACATAGTCTCCTCCTCCTCACCATATACTGTACAGTTATACATAGTCTCCTCCTCCTCACTATATACTGTACAGTTATACATAGTCTCCTCCTCCTCACCATATACTGTACAGTTATACACAGTCTCCTCCTCCTCACTATATACTGTACAGTTATACATAGTCTCCTCCTCCTCACTATATACTGTACAGTTATACATAGTCTCCTCCTCCTCACTATATACTGTACAGTTATACATAGTCTCCTCCTCCTCACTATATACTGTACAGTTATACATAGTCTCCTCCTCCTCACTATATACTGTACAGTTATACATAGTCTCCTCCTCCTCACTATATACTGTACAGTTATACATAGTCTCCTCCTCCTCACTATATACTGTACAGTTATACATAGTCTCCTCCTCCTCACTATATACTGTACAGTTATACATAGTCTCCTCCTCCTCACCATATACTGTACAGTTATACATAGTCTCCTCCTCCTCACTATATACTGTACAGATATACATAGTCTCCTCCTCCTCACCATATACTGTACAGTTATACATAGTCTCCTCCTCCTCACCATATACTGTACAGTTATACATAGTCTCCTCCTCCTCACCATATACTGTACAGTTATACATAGTCTCCTCCTCCTCACCATATACTGTACAGTTATACATAGTCTCCTCCTCCTCACTATATACTGTACAGTTATACATAGTCTCCTCCTCCTCACTATATACTGTACAGTTATACACAGTCTCCTGCTCCTCACTATATACTGTACAGTTATACATAGTCTCCTCCTCCTCACTATATACTGTACAGTTATACACAGTCTCCTCCTCCTCACCATATACTGTACAGTTATACATAGTCTCCTCCTCCTCACTATATACTGTACAGTTATACACAGTCTCCTCCTCCTCACTATATACTGTACAGTTATACATAGTCTCCTCCTCCTCACTATATACTGTACAGTTATACATAGTCTCCTCCTCCTCACTATATACTGTACAGTTATACATAGTCTCCTCCTCCTCACTATATACTGTACAGTTATACATAGTCTCCTCCTCCTCCTCACCATATACTGTACAGTTATACATAGTCTCCTCCTCCTCCTCACCATATACTGTACAGTTATACATAGTCTCCTCCTCCTCACTATATACTGTACAGTTATACATAGTCTCCTCCTCCTCACCATATACTGTACAGTTATACATAGTCTCCTCCTCCTCACCATATACTGTACAGTTATACATAGTCTCCTCCCCCTCACCATATACTGTAGTTATACACAGTCTCCTCCTCCTCACCATATACTGTACAGTTATACACAGTCTCCTCCTCCTCACTATATACTGTACAGTTATACACAGTCTCCTCCTCCTCACTATATACTGTACAGTTATACATAGTCTCCTCCTCCTCACCATATACTGTACAGTTATACATAGTCTCCTCCTCCTCCTCACTATATACTGTACAGTTATACATAGTCTCCTCCTCCTCACCATATACTGTACAGTTATACATAGTCTCCTCCTCCTCCTCACCATATACTGTACAGTTATACATAGTCTCCTCCTCCTCACCATATACTGTACAGTTATACATAGCCTCCTCCTCCTCACTATATACTGTACAGTTATACACAGTCTCCTCCTCCTCACCATATACTGTACAGTTATACATAGTCTCCTCCTCCTCACCATATACTGTACAGTTATACATAGTCTCCTCCTCCTCACCATATACTGTACAGTTATACATAGTCTCCTCCTCCTCACTATATACTGTACAGTTATACATAGTCTCCTCCTCCTCACTCTATACTGTACAGTTATACATAGTCTCCTCCTCCTCACTATATACTGTACAGTTATACATAGTCTCCTCCTCCTCACTATATACTGTACAGTTATACATAGTCTCCTCCTCCTCACTATATACTGTACAGTTATACATAGTCTCCTCCTCCTCACCATATACTGTACAGTTATACATAGTCTCCTCCTCCTCACCATATACTGTACAGTTATACATAGTCTCCTCCTCCTCACTATATACTGTACAGTTATACATAGTCTCCTCCTCCTCCTCACCATATACTGTACAGTTATACATAGTCTCCTCCTCCTCACTATATACTGTACAGTTATACATAGTCTCCTCCTCCTCACTATATACTGTACAGTTATACACAGTCTCCTCCTCCTCACTATATACTGTACAGTTATACATAGTCTCCTCCTCCTCACCATATACTGTAGAGTTATACATAGTCTCCTCCTCCTCACCATATACTGTACAGTTATACATAGTCTCCTCCTCCTCACCATATACTGTACAGTTATACATAGTCTCCTCCTCCTCACCATATACTGTACAGTTATACATAGTCTCCTCCTCCTCACTATATACTGTACAGTTATACATAGTCTCCTCCTCCTCACTATATACTGTACAGTTATACATAGTCTCCTCCTCCTCACTATATACTGTACAGTTATACATAGTCTCCTCCTCCTCACTATATACTGTACAGTTATACATAGTCTCCTCCTCCTCACTATATACTGTACAGTTATACACAGTCTCCTCCTCCTCACCATATACTGTACAGTTATACATAGTCTCCTCCTCCTCACTATATACTGTACAGTTATACATAGTCTCCTCCTCCTCACTATATACTGTACAGTTATACATAGTCTCCTCCTCCTCACTATATACTGTACAGTTATACACAGTCTCCTCCTCCTCCTCACCATATACTGTACAGTTATACATAGTCTCCTCCTCCTCACTATATACTGTACAGTTATACATAGTCTCCTCCTCCTCACTATATACTGTACAGTTATACATAGTCTCCTCCTCCTCACCATATACTGTACAGTTATACATAGTCTCCTCCTCCTCACCATATACTGTACAGTTATACATAGTCTCCTCCTCCTCACTATATACTGTACAGTTATACATAGTCTCCTCCTCCTCACCATATACTGTACAGTTATACACAGTCTCCTCCTCCTCACTATATACTGTACAGTTATACATAGCCTCCTCCTCCTCACCATATACTGTACAGTTATACATAGTCTCCTCCTCCTCACTATATACTGTACAGTTATACATAGTCTCCTCCTCCTCACTATATACTGTACAGTTATACATAGTCTCCTCCTCCTCACTATATACTGTACAGTTATACATAGTCTCCTCCTCCTCACTATATACTGTACAGTTATACATAGTCTCCTCCTACTCACCATATACTGTACAGTTATACATAGTCTCCTCCTCCTCACTATATACTGTACAGTTATACACAGTCTCCTCCTCCTCACTATATACTGTACAGTTATACATAGTCTCCTCCTCCTCACCATATACTGTACAGTTATACATAGTCTCCTCCTCCTCACCATATACTGTACAGTTATACATAGTCTCCTCCTCCTCACCTTATACTGTACAGTTATACATAGTCTCCTCCTCCTCACCATATACTGTACAGTTATACATAGTCTCCTCCTCCTCACTCTATACTGTACAGTTATACATAGTCTCCTCCTCCTCACTATATACTGTACAGTTATACATAGTCTCCTCCTCCTCACTATATACTGTACAGTTATACATAGTCTCCTCCTCCTCACTATATACTGTACAGTTATACATAGTCTCCTCCTCCTCACCATATACTGTACAGTTATACATAGTCTCCTCCGCCTCACTATATACTGTACAGTTATACATAGTCTCCTCCTCCTCACTATATACTGTACAGTTATACATAGTCTCCTCCTCCTCACTATATACTGTACAGTTATACATAGTCTCCTCCTCCTCACTATATACTGTACAGTTATACACAGTCTCCTCCTCCTCACTATATACTGTACAGTTATACATAGTCTCCTCCTCCTCACCATATACTGTACAGTTATACACAGTCTCCTCCTCCTCACCATATACTGTACAGTTATACATAGTCTCCTCCTCCTCACTATATACTGTACAGTTATACATAGTCTCCTCCCCCTCACCATATACTGTACAGTTATACATAGTCTCCTCCTCCTCACTATATACTGTACAGTTATACATAGTCTCCTCCTCCTCACTATATACTGTACAGTTATACACAGTCTCCTCCTCCTCACTATATACTGTACAGTTATACATAGTCTGCCCTCCTCCTCACTATATACTGTACAGTTATACATAGTCTCCTCATCCTCACTATATACTGTACAGTTATACATAGTCTCCTCCTCCTCACCATATACTGTACAGTTATACATAGTCTCCTCCTCCTCACTATATACTGTACAGTTATACATAGTCTCCTCCTCCTCACCATATACTGTACAGTTATACATAGTCTCCTCCTCCTCACCATATACTGTACAGTTATACATAGTCTCCTCCTCCTCACCATATACTGTACAGTTATACATAGTCTCCTCCTCCTCACCATATACTGTACAGTTATACATAGTCTCCTCCTCCTCACCATATACTGTACAGTTATACACAGTCTCCTCCTCCTCACTATATACTGTACAGTTATACATAGTCTCCTCCTCCTCACTATATACTGTACAGTTATACATAGTCTCCTCCTCCTCACTATATACTGTACAGTTATACACAGTCTCCTCCTCCTCACTATATACTGTACAGTTATACATAGTCTCCTCCTCCTCACTATATACTGTACAGTTATACATAGTCTCCTCCTCCTCACCATATACTGTACAGTTATACATAGTCTCCTCCTCCTCACTATATACTGTACAGTTATACATAGTCTCCTCCTCCTCACTATATACTGTACAGTTATACATAGTCTCCTCCTCCTCACTATATACTGTACAGTTATACATAGTCTCCTCCTCCTCACTATATACTGTACAGTTATACATAGTCTCCTCCTCCTCACCATATACTGTACAGTTATACATAGCTCCTCCTCCTCACTATATACTGTACAGTTATACACAGTCTCCTCCTCCTCACCATATACTGTACAGTTATACATAGTCTCCTCCTCCTCACTATATACTGTACAGTTATACATAGTCTCCTCCTCCTCACTATATACTGTACAGTTATACACAGTCTCCTCCTCACCACGTCCTGTGCAGTTATACGTCGTCGCTTCCTCCCTGCCTATCTACCCTCCATTCCCTGGTCCTGGCTTATATCACCCGTACGTACCGTATTCTCAGCTCCTCCCGTCTTCTAATGTTTGCACGTATTTCGTCATGACATTTTTGTAGGTGCTTGTACAGCCGCTACCTGACACTGCACACTTCTATCACCTACCAGAATCCGCCATTCTTTCTGCGTCCAATGTTTCCATGACTACAGTGATCCGGCCCTGCAGACTACGCTCATCTATTCTACTCTTCCAGGGCCTCCTCATAACGGAAGCCGAGAAGCCCCTCCCCTCTGACAACTACAGAAAATCATCAGCTACGCCCCATGAGAGCAGTCAGCAAAGAGAAAGCAGCACAGACTGGACAGAGGATAGGAGCAGGGCTTGCAGCTTTAGCAAGGACAGGAGTAGTGATGTGAGCACTATGGTTAGTGAGCAGAGACGGAGTGCAGACAAGGAGTTGTGGGTAAGCGCGTTCCCGTGGTTACGGTTAGTGTCTTATTCGACTGTGTTACACATTAAAGTGTTGGAAACGGCGACCTCCATATAACGCTGAGGAGCTGACGTAGACCCTGCTTTATACACAGAATCCCTCACCTCTGTCACTAGATATATTTATAGGGATGGCTCTGCGGCAGTTTCCAGCAGGTGCACTGCATTCTGGGAGCTGTGGTGTCAGGGTGGAGTCAGCGCAGCGTATTATATGGAGTCTATGGCACAGGCGGAGCTGCGTCATGCAGTTTTTCCTTACCTTTCCTTGCTTGATCACCTTCTTCACGGCGTCTGAGATCAGATTGGAGTGATACTCGAGGCTGGAAGAGAAGGAATGTCATTCGGAGGAGCTGCCCAATCTGCAAGGGTCAGTAACACGCCATCACATGACCAGCAGTCACTTACTTCAGGTGGCGCAGCATATTGGTGGCGGTCAGCAGCATGGCGGTCGGGTTGGCGATATTTCTGCCTACAGCCTGGGCAAAGGGATGGCGAGCGCCCTGTATGGGAGCAGCACGGTCAGCGGTGTAATAAATGGAAGAACGTCCCTAACATCAGGATCCAGCCACGCTCCCAGACTTACCGTCTCAAACACGGCGTACTCGGCGCTGTAACTCTCCCCAGGGACCACGCCCGCTCCGCCCACCAGCCCCGCCGCCAGGTTATCAATGATGTTACCGTACAAATTGGGCATCACCAACACATCAAACTGGTAAGGGTTCTGAACCAGCTGCAAGAAGAAGAGGGGCGGTCAGGAAACAGACAGCTCCGCCCACTACAGGTCTCAGCTCCTCCTACTGGAGGGTGAGCCAGCCCCTCACAGTCCAGGCCAAGCAGAAAGAAGTTACCAGACACAGAAAGCCCCTCCTACTGCAGGGCGAGACGTGTGCTGTCAGTACGCCCGTTTACGCCCTCACCTGCATGCAGCAGTTGTCAATGATCATCGTTTCAAACTGGATTCTGGGATATAATTCGGCCACCTCCTTACAGCACTGCAGAAACAGGCCGTCCCCCAACTTCCTGCAAGACAGCAAACCAGGAAAGGGTTAAAGCTACATCAAGCAGTCACTGGAGGCGGAGCCTGAAAGATGTGACCTGCCTGCTCTCTATTGACATGCATCAACTGCTCAGGTCTGCCCTCTGAACTGGAAAAGAATCAACTCCATGTCTATATGAACAGGGTTCGGCTGCTCGGGTCTACTCTCTATACACAGGGATCGGATGCTCGGGCCTACTCTCTATACGAAGGGTACATGCAGGGATCGGCCGCTCAGGCCTACTCTCTATACACAGGGATCGGATGCTCGGGCCTACTCTCTATACGCAGGGTACATGCAGGGATCGGCCACTCAGGCCTACTCTCTATACACTGGGTACATACAGGGATCGGCCGCTCGGGCCTACTCTCTATACACAGGGATCGGATGCTCGGGCCTACTCTCTATATGCTGGGTACATACAGGGATCAGCTGCTCAGGCCTACTCTCTATACGCTGGGTACATACAGGGATCGGCCGCTCAGGTCTACTTTCTATACGCTGGGTACATACAGGGATCGGCTGCTCAGGCCTACTCTATACGCTGGGTACATACAGGGATCGGCCGCTCAGATGTACTCTCTATACACAGGGATCAGCTGCTCAGGTCTACTCTCTATACACTGGGTACATACAGGGATCGGCCGCTCGGGCCTACTCTCTATACACAGGGATCGGATGCTCGGGCCTACTCTCTATTCGCAGGGTACATGCAGGGATCGGCCGCTCAGGCCTACTCTCTATACACAGGGATCGGATGCTCGGGCCTACTCTCTATACGCAGAGTACATACAGGGATCGGCCGCTCAGGTCTACTTTCTATACGCTGGGTACACACAGGGATCGGCTGCTCGGGCCTACTCTCTATATGCTGGGTACATACAGGGATCAGCTGCTCAGGTCTACTCTCTATACGCTGGGTACATACAGGGATCAGCTGCTCAGGCCTACTCTCTATACACTGGGTACATACAGGGATCGGACACTCGGGCCTACTCTCTATACACAGGGATCGGCCGCTCGGGCCTACTCTCTATACACTGGGTACATACAGGGATCGGCCGCTCAGGCCTACTCTCTATACACTGGGTACATACAGGGATCGGCCTCTCAGGCCTACTCTCTATACGCTGGGTACATACAGGGATCAGCTGCTCAGGTCTACTCTCTATACACTAGGTACATACAGGGATCGGCTGCTCAGGCCTACTCTCTATACACTAGGTACATACAGGGATCGGCCGCTCAGGCCTACTCTCTACGCTGGGTACATACAGGGATCGGCCGCTCAGATCTACTCTCTATACGCTGGGTACATACAGGGATCGGCTGCTCAGGCCTACTCTCTATACGCTGGGTACATACAGGGATCGGCTGCTCAGGCCTACTCTCTATACGCTGGGTACACACAGGGATCGGCCGCTCAGGTCTACTCTCTATACACAGGGATCGGCTGCTCAGGCCTACTCTCTATATGCTGGGTACATACAGGGATCGGCTGCTCAGGCCTACTCTCTATACACAGGGATCGGCCGCTCAGGTCTACTTTCTATACGCTGGGTACATACAGGGATCGGCTGCTCAGGCCTACTCTATACGCTGGGTACATACAGGGATCGGCTGCTCAGGCCTACTCTCTATACGCTGGGTACATACAGGGATCGGCCGCTCAGATCTACTCTCTATACACAGGGATCAGCTGCTCAGGTCTACTCTCTATACGCTGGGTACATACAGGGATCGGCCGCTCAGGCCTACTCTCTATACACTGGGTACATACAGGGATCGGCTGCTCGGGCCTACTCTCTATACACTGGGTACATACAGGGATCGGCCGCTTGGGCCTACTCTCTATACACAGGGATCGGCTGCTCAGGTCTACTCTCTATACACTAGGTACATACAGGGATCGGCTGCTCAGGTCTACTCTCTATACGCTGGGTACACACAGGGATCGGCCGCTCAGGTCTACTCTCTATACACTAGGTACATACAGGGATCGGCCGCTCAGGTCTACTCTCTATACACTAGGTACATACAGGGATCGGCCGCTCAGGTCTACTCTCTATACACTGGGTACATACAGGGATCGGCTGCTCAGGCCTACTCTCTATACACTGGGTACATACAGGGATCGGCCGCTCAGGTCTACTTTCTATACGCTGGGTACATACAGGGATCGGCTGCTCAGGCCTACTCTCTATACACTGGGTACATACAGGGATCGGCCGCTCAGATCTACTCTCTATACACAGGGATCGGCTGCTCAGGTCTACTCTCTATACGCTGGGTACATACAGGGAGCAGCTGCTCAGGCCTACTCTCTACGCTGGGTACATACAGGGATCGGCCGCTCAGATCTACTCTCTATACACAGGGATCGGCTGCTCAGGCCTACTCTCTATACGCTGGGCACATACAGGGATCGGCCGCTCGGGCCTACTCTCTATACGCTGGGTACACACAGGGATCGGCCGCTCAGGTCTACTCTCTATACACTGGGTATACACAGGGATCGGCCGCTCAGGTCTACTTTTTATACGCTGAGTACATACAGGGATCGGCCGCTTGGGCCTACTCTCTATACACTGGGTATACACAGGGATCGGCCGCTCAGGTCTACTTTCTATACGCTGGGTACATACAGGGATCGGCTGCTCAGGCCTACTCTCTATACGCTGGGTACATACAGGGATCGGCTGCTCAGGCCTACTCTCTATACGCTGGGTACATACAGGGATCGGCCGCTCAGATCTACTCTCTATACACAGGGATCAGCTGCTCAGATCTACTCTCTATACGCTGGGTACATACAGGGATCAGCTGCTCAGGCCTACTCTCTATACACTGGGTACATACAGGGATCAGCCGCTTGGGCCTACTCTCTATACACAGGGGTCGTCTGCTCAGGCCTACTCTCTATACACTGGGTACATACAGGGATCGGCCGCTCGGGCCTACTCTCTATACGCTGGGTACACACAGGGATCGGCCGCTCAGGTCTACTCTCTATACACTATGTACATACAGGGATCGGCTGCTCAGGTCTACTCTCTATACACTAGGTACATACAGGGATCGGCTGCTCAGGCCTACTCTCTATACACTGGGTACATACAGGGATCGGCCGCTTGGGCCTACTCTCTATACACAGGGATCGGCTGCTCAGGTCTACTCTCTATACACTAGGTACATACAGGGATCGGCTGCTAGGGCCTACTCTCTATACACTGGGTACATACAGGGATCGGCTGCTCAGGTCTACTCTCTATACACTGGGTACATACAGGGATCGGCCGCTCAGGTCTACTTTCTATACGCTGGGTACATACAGGGATCGGCCGCTCAGATCTACTCTCTATACACTGGGTACATACAGGGATCGGCCGCTCAGGTCTACTCTCTATACACTGGGTACACACAGGGATCGGCCGCTCAGGTCTACTCTCTATACACTAGGTACATACAGGGATCGGCCGCTCAGGTCTACTCTCTATACACTAGGTACATACAGGGATCGGCCGCTCAGGTCTACTTTCTATACGCTGGGTACATACAGGGATCGGCCGCTCAGATCTACTCTCTATACGCTGGGTACATACAGGGATCGGCTGCTCAGGTCTACTCTCTATACGCTGGGTACATACAGGGATCGGCTGCTCAGGCCTACTCTCTACGCTGGGTACATACAGGGATCGGCTGCTCAGGCCTACTTTCTATACACTAGGTACACACAGGGATCGGCTGCTCAGGTCTACTCTCTACGCTGGGTACATACAGGGATCGGCTGCTCAGGCCTACTTTCTATACACCAGGTACACACAGGGATCGGCCGCTCAGGTCTACTTTCTATACGCTGGGTACACACAGGGATCGGCTGCTCGGGCCTACTCTCTATATGCTGGGTACATACAGGGATCAGCTGCTCAGGTCTACTCTCTATACGCTGGGTACATACAGGGATCAGCTGCTCAGGCCTACTCTCTATACACTGGGTACATACAGGGATCAGCTGCTCAGGCCTACTCTCTACGCTGGGTACATACAGGGATCGGCCGCTCAGATCTACTCTCTATACACAGGGATCGGCTGCTCAGGCCTACTCTCTATACGCTGGGTACATACAGGGATCGGCCACTCAGATCTACTCTCTATACACAGGGATCGGCTGCTCAGGCCTACTCTCTATACGCTGGGTACATACAGGGATCGGCCGCTCAGATCTACTCTCTATACACAGGGATCGGCTGCTCAGGCCTACTCTCTATACGCTGGGTACATACAGGGATCGGCCGCTCAGGCCTACTCTCTATACGCTGGGTACATACAGGGATCGGCTGCTCAGGCCTACTCTCTATACGCTGGGTACATACAGGGATCGGCTGCTCAGGCCTACTCTCTATACGCTGGGTACATACAGGGATCGGCTGCTCAGGCCTACTCTATACGCTGGGTACACACAGGGATCGGCCGCTCAGGTCTACTCTCTATACACAGGGATCGGCTGCTCAGGCCTACTCTCTATATGCTGGGTACATACAGGGATCGGCTGCTCAGGCCTACTCTCTATACGCTGGGTACATACAGGGATCGGCTGCTCAGGCCTACTCTCTATACACAGGGATCGGCCGCTCAGGTCTACTTTCTATACGCTGGTACATACAGGGATCGGCTGCTCAGGCCTACTCTATACGCTGGGTACATACAGGGATCGGCTGCTCAGGCCTACTCTCTATACGCTGGGTACATACAGGGATCGGCCGCTCAGATCTACTCTCTATACACAGGGATCAGCTGCTCAGGTCTACTCTCTATACGCTGGGTACATACAGGGATCGGCCGCTCAGGCCTACTCTCTATACACTGGGTACATACAGGGATCGGCCGCTTGGGCCTACTCTCTACACACTGGGTACATACAGGGATCGGCCGCTCAGATCTACTCTCTATACGCTGGGTACATACAGGGATCGGCTGCTCAGGTCTACTCTCTATACGCTGGGTACATACAGGGATCGGCTGCTCAGGCCTACTCTCTACGCTGGGTACATACAGGGATCGGCTGCTCAGGCCTACTTTCTATACACTAGGTACACACAGGGATCGGCTGCTCAGGTCTACTCTCTACGCTGGGTACATACAGGGATCGTCTGCTCAGGCCTACTTTCTATACACCAGGTACACACAGGGATCGGCCGCTCAGGTCTACTTTCTATACGCTGGGTACACACAGGGATCGGCTGCTCGGGCCTACTCTCTATATGCTGGGTACATACAGGGATCAGCTGCTCAGGTCTACTCTCTATACACTGGGTACATACAGGGATCGGCCGCTTGGGCCTACTCTCTATACACTGGGTACATACAGGGATCGGCTGCTCAGGCCTACTCTCTATACACTGGGTACATACAGGGATCGGCCGCTTGGGCCTACTCTCTATACACAGGGATCGGCTGCTCAGGTCTACTCTCTATACGCTAGGTACACACAGGGATCGGCCGCTCAGGTCTACTCTCTATACGCTGGGTACATACAGGGATCGGCCGCTCAGGTCTACTCTCTATACACTAGGTACATACAGGGATCGGCCGCTCAGGTCTACTCTCTATACACTAGGTACATACAGGGATCGGCCGCTCAGGTCTACTCTCTATACGCTGGGTACATACAGGGATCGGCTGCTCAGGTCTACTTTCTATACACTAGGTACATACAGGGATCGGCTGCTCAGGTCTACTCTCTATACGCTGGGTACACACAGGGATCGGCCGCTCAGGTCTACTCTCTATACACTAGGTACATACAGGGATCGGCCGCTCAGGTCTACTCTCTATACACTAGGTACATACAGGGATCGGCCGCTCAGGTCTACTCTCTATACACTAGGTACATACAGGGATCGGCCGCTCAGGTCTACTTTCTATACGCTGGGTACATACAGGGATCGGCTGCTCAGGCCTACTCTCTATACACTGGGTACATACAGGGATCGGCCGCTCAGATCTACTCTCTATACACAGGGATCGGCTGCTCAGGTCTACTCTCTATACGCTGGGTACATACAGGGATCGGCTGCTCAGGCCTACTCTCTACACTGGGTACATACAGGGATCGGCTGCTCAGGCCTACTGTCTATACACAGGGATCGGATGCTCGGGCCTACTCTGTATACGCAGGGTACATGCAGGGATCGGCCGCTCAGGCCTACTCTCTATACACCGGGTACACACAGGGATCGGCTGCTCGGGCCTACTCTCTATATGCTGGGTACATACAGGGATCAGCTGCTCAGGCCTACTCTCTATACACAGGGTACATACAGGGATCGGCCGCTCAGGTCTACTCTCTATACACTAGGTACATACAGGGATCGGTTGCTCAGGCCTACTCTCTATACACTAGGTACATACAGGGATCGGCTGCTCAGGTCTACTCTCTATACACTAGGTACATACAGGGATCGGCTGCTCAGGCCTACTCTCTATACACTAGGTACATACAGGGATCGGCTGCTCGGGCCTACTCTCTATACACTGGGTACATACAGGGATCAGCTGCTCAGGCCTACTCTCTACGCTGGGTACATACAGGGATCGGCCGCTCAGATCTACTCTCTATACACAGGGATCGGCTGCTCAGGCCTACTCTCTATACGCTGGGTACATACAGGGATCGGCCGCTCGGGCCTACTCTCTATACACTGGGTATACACAGGGATCGGCCGCTCAGGTCTACTTTTTATACGCTGAGTACATACAGGGATCGGCCGCTTGGGCCTACTCTCTATACACTGGGTATACACAGGGATCGGCCGCTCAGGTCTACTTTCTATACGCTGGGTACATACAGGGATCGGCTGCTCAGGCCTACTCTCTATATGCTGGGTACATACAGGGATCGGCCGCTCAGATCTACTCTCTATACACAGGGATCAGCTGCTCAGGTCTACTCTCTATACGCTGGGTACATACAGGGATCAGCTGCTCAGGCCTACTCTCTATACACTGGGTACATACAGGGATCAGCCGCTTGGGCCTACTCTCTATACACAGGGATCGGCTGCTCAGGCCTACTCTCTATACACTGGGTACATACAGGGATCGGCCGCTCGGGCCTACTCTCTATACGCTGGGTACACACAGGGATCGGCCGCTCAGGTCTACTCTCTATACACTAGGTACATACAGGGATCGGCTGCTCAGGTCTGCTCTCTATACACTAGGTACATACAGGGATCGGCTGCTCAGGCCTACTCTCTATACACTGGGTACATACAGGGATCGGCCGCTTGGGCCTACTCTCTATACACAGGGATCGGCTGCTCAGGCCTACTCTCTATACACTAGGTACATACAGGGATCGGCTGCTAAGGCCTACTCTCTATACACTGGGTACATACAGGGATCGGCTGCTCAGGTCTACTCTCTATACACTGGGTACATACAGGGATCGGCCGCTCAGGTCTACTTTCTATACGCTGGGTACATACAGGGATCGGCTGCTCAGGCCTACTCTCTATACACTAGGTACATACAGGGATCGGCTGCTAAGGCCTACTCTCTATACACTGGGTACATACAGGGATCGGCTGCTAAGGCCTACTCTCTATACACTGGGTACATACAGGGATCGGCCGCTCGGGCCTACTCTCTATACGCTGGGTACATACAGGGATCGGCCGCTCAGGTCTACTTTCTATACGCTGGGTACATACAGGGATCGGCCGCTCAGATCTACTCTCTATACACTGGGTACATACAGGGATCGGCCGCTCAGGTCTACTCTCTATACACTGGGTACATACAGGGATCGGCCGCTCAGGTCTACTCTCTATACACTGGGTACACACAGGGATCGGCCGCTCAGGTCTACTCTCTATACACTAGGTACATACAGGGATCGGCCGCTCAGGTCTACTTTCTATACGCTGGGTACATACAGGGATCGGCCGCTCAGATCTACTCTCTATACACAGGGATCGGCTGCTCAGGTCTACTCTCTATACGCTGGGTACATACAGGGATCGGCTGCTCAGGCCTACTCTCTACGCTGGGTACATACAGGGATCGGCTGCTCAGGCCTACTTTCTATACACTAGGTACACACAGGGATCGGCTGCTCAGGTCTACTCTCTACGCTGGGTACATACAGGGATCGGCCGCTCAGGTCTACTTTCTATACGCTGGGTACATACAGGGATCGGCTGCTCAGGCCTACTCTCTATACACTAGGTACATACAGGGATCGGCTGCTAAGGCCTACTCTCTATACACTGGGTACATACAGGGATCGGCTGCTAAGGCCTACTCTCTATACACTGGGTACATACAGGGATCGGCCGCTCGGGCCTACTCTCTATACGCTGGGTACATACAGGGATCGGCCGCTCAGGTCTACTTTCTATACGCTGGGTACATACAGGGATCGGCCGCTCAGGTCTACTCTCTATACACTGGGTACACACAGGGATCGGCCGCTCAGGTCTACTCTCTATACACTAGGTACATACAGGGATCGGCCGCTCAGGTCTACTTTCTATACGCTGGGTACCGGGGCCCCCCCCCCGGTCTCCCATACACTGGGTACCAGGGATCGGCCGCTCAGGTCTACTCTCTATACACTGGGTACACACAGGGATCGGCCGCTCAGGTCTACTCTCTATACACTGGGTACATACAGGGATCGGCCGCTCAGGTCTACTTTCTATACGGGGTTCTCAGCTGGGTACATACAGGGATCGGCTGCTCAGGCCTACTCTCTACGCTGGGTACATACAGGGATCGGCTGCTCAGGCCTACTTTCTATACACTAGGTACACACAGGGATCGGCTGCTCAGGTCTACTCTCTACGCTGGGTACATACAGGGATCGGCTGCTCAGGCCTACTTTCTATACACCAGGTACACACAGGGATCGGCCGCTCAGGTCTACTTTCTATACGCTTGGTACACACAGGGATCGGCTGCTCGGGCCTACTCTCTATATGCTGGGTACACACAGGGATCAGCTGCTCAGGTCTACTCTCTATACGCTGGGTACATACAGGGATCAGGTGCTCAGGCCTACTCTCTATACACTGGGTACATACAGGGATCGGACACTCGGGCCTACTCTCTATACACAGGGATCGGCCGCTCAGGTCTACTCTCTATACACTGGGTACATACAGGGATCGGCTGCTCAGGCCTACTCTCTATACACTGGGTACATACAGGGATCGGCCGCTCAGGCCTACTCTCTATACACTGGGTACATACAGGGATCGGCCGCTCAGGTCTACTCTCTATACACAGGGTACATACAGGGATCGGCTGCTCAGGTCTACTCTCTATACACAGGGTACATACAGGGATCGGCTGCTCAGGCCTACTCTCTATACACTAGGTACATACAGGGATCGGCCGCTCAGGCCTACTCTCTACGCTGGGTACATACAGGGATCGGCCGCTCAGATCTACTCTCTATACACAGGGATTGGCTGCTCAGGCCTACTCTCTATACGCTGGGTACATACAGGGATCGGCCGCTCAGGCCTACTCTCTATACGCTGGGTACATACAGGGATCGGCTGCTCAGGTCTGTGCCACAGGTACTACTTACATGATATTCGCCTTGTGCACAGCTGTGACCTTGGAACGACCTTTCTTTGTGGCGTAATCGAATGCGAACTTGGCGATTCTGTTGGATTTCTCGCGGGTGATGATCTTCAGACACTCGATGACGCCGCTGACACTCTGCATAGATGACGGGTATTACAGGATCACATGATAACAGAGCTGCCCTCTGCTTGCTGACTGTCGCCCGCACCTACCTCGTGCTCCAGGGAGCTGTACTCGCCCTCCGTCTGCTCGCGGATGATCACCAGGTCCAGGTTGTTGTGCCGGGTCTTGTACCCAGGCAGACTCTTCACATGAACCACATTGGCAAACAGATCCAGCTTCCTCCTGAGATGGGGAACAGACACTGCCGGGTGACTATACAGCGCTGCCATCCCTCCCCAGACCCCTGCTGGGCATTACAACTCTGCAGTGCCCCCTGGTGGCAGGTGGTGCTGTGACCACATAACCCATCACTGCACAGCTCCAGAATAAGCCCATCATGTGATAGCGCCCCCTGCTGCTCCATTACCCACACACTGGCACCTCGCAGGGTTAAGGTGGACATACCTCAGCCTCATCTCGTATGACGCCAGCTCTCCCTTATACTCCATAGGGGTGTGGATCTTCCCTGAAAGGCGGAAAAGAGAGACAAGAGGGTGACTAAAGATGGAGGATACCCCAGGATGCTCCACCATCCACACCCTGGTACCATATAGATAGATACTGCATATACACACTGTATATACACACATACATCCCTCTTATCTCCGTACCCTGGTAGCAGATGTACTGTATATACACAACATACATCCCTCTTATCTCCGTACCCTGGTAGCAGATGTACTGTATATACACACATACACCCTCTACTCCGTACCCTGGTAGCAGATGTACTGTATATACACAACATACATACCTCTTATCTCCGTGCTCTGGTATCAGATAAATATACAGTATAGACCAAAAGTTTGGACACCTTCTCATTCCAAGAGTTTTCTGTATTTTCATGACTATAAAAATTGTAGATTCACACTGAAGGCATCAAAACTATGAATTACCACATGTGGAATTATATACTTACCAAAAAAGTGTGACACAACTGAAAATATGTCTTATATTCTAGGTTCTTCACAGTAGCCACCTTTTGCTTTGATTACTGCTTTGCACACTCTTGGCATTCTCTTGATGAGCTTCAAGAGGTAGTCACCTGAAATGGTCTTCCAACAGTCTTGAAGGAGTTCCCAGAGATGCTTAGCACTTGTTGGCCCTTTTGCCTTCACTCTGCGGTCCAGCTCACCCCAAACCATCTGGATTGGGTTCAGGTCTGGTGACTGTGGAGGCCAGGTCATCTGGCGTAGCACCCCATCACTCTCCTTCTTGGTCACATAGCCCTTACACAGTCTGGAGGTGTTTGGGGTCATTGTCCTGTTGGTCCAACTAAACGCAAACCGGATGGAATAGCATGCCGCTGCAAGATGCTGTGGTAACCATGCTGGTTCAGAATAAATCCCCAACAGTGTCCCCAGCAAAGCCCCCCCACACCATCACACCTCCTCCTCCATGCGTCACGGTGGGAACCAGGCATGTAGAGTCCATTCCTTCACCTTTTCTGCGTCGCACAAAGACACGGTGGTTGGAACCAAAGATCTCACATTTGGACTCCTCAGACCAAAGCCCAGATTTCCACAGGTCTAATGTCCATTCCTTGTGTTCTTCTTGTGCTTGTTGCCTGTCCTTAGCAGTGGTTTCCTAGCAGCTATTTTACCATGAAGGCCTGCTGCACACAGTCTCCTCTTACCAGTTGTTGTAGAGATGTGTCTGCTGCTAGAACTCTGTGTGGCATTGACCTGGTCTCTAATCTGATCTGCTGGTAACCTGCCATTTCTGAGGCTGGTGACTCGGATGAACTTATCCTCCGCAGCAGAGGTGACTCTTGGTCTTCCTTTCCTGGGGCGGTCCTCATGTGAGCCAGTTTCTTTATAGCGCTTGATGGTTTTGGCCACTGCACTTGGGGACACTTTCAAAGTTTTCCCAATTTTTCGGACTGACTGACCTTCATTTCTTAAAGTAATGATGGCCACTCGTTTTTCTTTACTTAGCTGCTTTTTTCTTGCCATAATACAAATTCTAACACTCCATTCAGTAGGACTATCAGCTGTGTATCCACCTGACTTCTGAACAACACAACTGATGGTCCCAACCCCATTTATAAGGCAAGAAATCCCACTTATTAAACCTGACAGGGCACACCTGTGAAGTGAAAACCATTTCAGGTGACTACCTCTTGTAGCTCATCAAGAGAATGCCAAGAGTGTGCAAAGCAGTAATCAAAGCAAAAGGTGGCTACTTTGAAGAACCTAGAATAGAAGACATATTTTCAGTTGTGTCACACTTTTTGGTAAGTATATAATTCCACATGTGCTAATTCATAGTTTTGATGCCTTCAGTGTGAATCTACAATTTTTATAGTCATGAAAATACAGAAAACTCTTGGAATGAGAAGGTGTGTCCAAACTTTTGGTCTGTACTGTACATACCTCTTATCTCCGTACCCTGGTATCAGCTGTACTGTATATACACACATATACACACACATACTAGTGCATCTCAATAAATTAGAATATCATCAAAAAGTAATTTTTTATTTTTTTTTTAGTAATTCAATTGAAAAATTGAAACCTATTATATTATATTATATTATATTGAGTCATTACAGAGGGAACTTCTCCAAGTGTTTCTCTCTGTTAATGTTGATGATTATGGCACAGCCAAGGAAAACCCAAAAGTCATTATCTCAGAAAATTAGATTATTATATAAGACCAACTGGAAAAAAATGATTTAACACAGAAATGTTGGCGAAATGAGAAGTCTGTGCAGTAAATGCCCTGAGTACTTGTGCATGAATGCGGCGAGGCCTGGAGGGATCAGCCTGGGGCACTGCACAGGGGTTATGGACGCCCGGGGTCAGCTCGTCTGCATTGTTGGCTCTGGTGTCTCTCATCATAGATTCTCTATGGGGTTAAGGTCAGGCGAGTTTGCTGACCAATCCAGCACAGCGATACTGCGGTTATTACACCAGGTATTGGTACTTCTGGCAGTGTGGACAGTGGACCTACACCAGCAGATGACATGGCTCCCCAAACCATCACACTAGACGTCCAGCAGCTCGGATTGTGGCCTCTCCGCTCTTCCTCTCCACTCCGGGACCTTTGACCACTGAGCCACAGTCCAGTCCTTCCTCTCCTTGGCCCAGGTAAGACGCTTCTGGCGTTGTCTATGAGTGACCTGACACATGGGATGTGACACTTGTAGCCATGTCCTGGATACAATGTCTGTGTGTGGTGTCTCTTGTGGCACTGACTCCAGCAGCCGTCCTCTCCTTGTCAGTCTCCCCCACATTTTTGAATGGCCTTTTCTTACCAATCCTATCACGGCTGCCGTTATCCCGGTTGCTTGTGCACCTTTTTCTACCACACTTTTTCCTTCCATGAATCAGCTTAGATACAGCGCTCTGTGAGCAGCTTCTATAGCAATGGCCTTCTGTGGCTGATCCTCCTTGTGGAGTGTCAGTGACTGCCTTCTGGCATCTGTCTGCAGTCTTCCCCATGATTGTGTCGCCTACTGAACCAGACTAAGGGACCTTTTTAAACGCTTAGGAAGCCTTTGCAGGTGTTTTGGGTGAATTATTCTAATTTTCTGAGATAATGACTTTTGGGTTTTCCTTGGCTGTGCCATAATCATCAACATTAACAGAAAGAAACACTTGGAAAAGTTCCCTCTGTAATGACTCAATATAATATAATAGATGGGTTTCACTTTTTAAATTGAATTACTAAAAAAAAAAAATAAACTTTTTGATGCTATTCTAATTTATTGAGATGCCCTTGTGTATACTGTATATACTCACACACATACCTCATGTATCCATGCCCTGATATTATATATATATATATAATACACTCTTCTTACAACCTCTTGCAGGTTCTCAGTCACACTGTCAGTCGCCGCACACACCTCACTATTTACCCTTTATGGCGACTTTATTCCCCTGCATTGAGGCCAGCACCTCCTCCAGTTTCTCAGGAGACGCCATGTTCTGTACTTCACTGAGATGAAACTCATCAAACTCCACCGGTACATCGGCCGCCTGCAAGAGAGTGACAGGCAGGAAAGGTGGAGGCGGACGGCAATAAAGGAGGAGAAGAGGGCGGGGGCGGCCGGCAAACAAGGAGGAGAAGAGGGCGGGGGCGGCCGGCAAACAAGGAGGAGAAGAGGGCGGGGGCGGACGGCAAACAAGGAGGAGAAGAGGGCGAGGGCGGACGGCAAACAAGGAGGAGAAGAGGGCGAGGGTGGACGGCAAACAAGGAGAAGAGGGCGAAGGCGGGGGCGGCCGGCAATCAGGGAAGAGAAGAGGGCGAGGGCGGCCGGCAAACAAGGAGGAGAAGAGGGCGAGGGCAGAGGCGAGGGCGGCCGGCAAACAAGGAGGAGAAGAGGGCGTGGGCGGCCGGAATGGAGCGGTCTACTCACCTTGAACACTTCCTTCACAGAGTGCATGAGCTCGGGTCCCACACCATCTCCTGGGATCATGGTGACATGGAACGCTCCCTCCGACTTCACAGGCTCCCCCTACACAGAACAGTGTCATGTGATTACAGGCCCCTCCTCCTCTTCCCACACGCTAGTGGTCACAGGCCCCTCCTCCCACACGCTAGTCGTCACAGGCCCCTCCTCCCACACGCTAGTCACAGGCCCCTCCTCCCACACGCTAGTCACAGGCCCCTCCTCCCACACGCTAGTCGTCACATGCCCCTCCTCCCACACGCTAGTCACAGGCCCCTCCTCCCACACGCTAGTCGTCACAGGCCCCTCCTCCCACACGCTAGTCGTCACAGGCACCTCCTCCCACACGCTAGTCGTCACAGGCCCCTCCTCCTCCTCCTCCCACACGCTAGTGGTCACAGGCCCCTCCTCCTCCTCCTCCCACACCCTAGTGGTCACAGGCCCCTCCTCCTCCTCCTCCTCCCACACCCTAGTGGACACAGGCCCCTCCTCCTCCCACACGCTAGTGGACACAGGCCCCTCCTCCTCCCACACGCTAGTGGTCACAGGCCCCTCCTCCTCCCACACGCTAGTGGTCACAGGCCCCTCCTCCTCCCACACGCTAGTGGTCACAGGCCCCTCCTCCTCCCACACGCTAGTGGTCACAGGCCCCTCCTCCTCCCACACGCTAGTGGTCACAGGCCCCTCCTCCTCCCACACGCTAGTGGTCACAGGCCCCTCCTCCTCCCACACGCTAGTGGTCACAGGCCCCTCCTCCTCCCACACGCTAGTGGTCACAGGCCCCTCCTCCTCCCACGCGCTAGTGGTCACAGGCCCCTCCTCCTCCCACGCGCTGGTGGTCACAGGCCCCTCCTCCTCCCACGCGCTGGTGGTCACAGGCCCCTCCTCCTCCCACGCGCTGGTGGTCACAGGCCCCTCCTCCTCCCACGCGCTGGTGGTCACAGGCCCCTCCTCCTCCCACACGCTGGTGGTCACAGGCCCCTCCTCCTCCCACACGCTAGTGATTACAGGCCCCGCCTCCTCCCATACGCCAGTAGTTACAGGCCCCTCCTCCCATACACCAGTAGATACAGGCCCCTCCTCCCATACACCAGTAGATACATGCCCCTCCTCCCATACACCAGTAGATACAGGCCCCTCCTCCCATACACCAGTAGATACAGGCCCCTCCTCCCATACACTAGTGGTCACAGGCCCCTCCTCCTTCTCCCATACACCAGTAGATACAGGCCCCTCCTCCCATACACCAGTAGATACAGGCCCCTCCTCCCATACACTAGTGGTCACAGGCCCCTCCTCCTCCCATACACCAATAGTTACAGGCCCCTCCTCCTCCTCCTCCTCCCATACACTAGTGGTCACAGGCCCCTCCTCCTCCTCCCATACACTAGTGGTCACAGGCCCCTCCTCCTCCTCCCATACACTAGTGGTCACAGGCCCCTCCTCCTCCTCCCATACACTAGTGGTCACAGGCCCCTCCTCCTCCTCCCATACACTAGTGGTCACAGGCCCCTCCTCCTCCTCCCATACACTAGTGGTCACAGGCCCCTCCTCCTCCTCCCATACACTAGTGGTCACAGGCCCCTCCTCCTCCTCCCATACAATAGTGGTCACAGGCCCCTCCTCCTCCTCCCATACAATAGTGGTCACAGGCCCCTCCTCCTCCTCCCATACACTAGTGGTCACAGGCCCCTCCTCCTCCTCCCATACACTAGTGGTCACAGGCCCCTCCTCCTCCTCCCATACACTAGTGGTCACAGGCCCCTCCTCCTCCCATACACCAATAGTTACAGGCCCCTCCTCCTCCTCCTCCCATACACTAGTGGTCACAGGCCCCTCCTCCTCCTCCCAAACACTAGTGGTCACAGGCCCCTCCTCCTCCTCCCATACACTAGTGGTCACAGGCCCCTCCTCCTCCTCCCATACACTAGTGGTCACAGGCCCCTCCTCCTCCTCCCATACACCAGTGGTCACAGGCCCCTCCTCCTCCTCCCATACACTAGTGGTCACAGGCCCCTCCTCCTCCTCCCATACACTAGTGGTCACAGGCCCCTCCTCCTCCCCTACCGGCCCCCCTCCTCCCATACACTAGTGGTCACAGGCCCCTCTCTCCTCCTCCCATACACCAATAGTTACAGGCCCCTCCTCCTCCTCCCATACACCAATAGTTACAGGCCCCTCCTCCTCCTCCCATACACTAGTGGTCACAGGCCCCTCCTCCTCCCATACACTAGCAGTTACAGGCCCCTCCTCCTCCCATACACTAGTGGTCACAGGCCCCTCCCCCTCCTCCCATACACTAGCAGTTACAGGCCCCGCCTCCTCCCATACACTAATAGTGACAGGCCCCGCCTCCTCCCATACACCAGTGGTCACAGGCCCCTCCTCCTCCCATACACTAGCAGTTACAGGCCCCGCCTCCTCCCATACACTAGTGGTCACAGGCCCCTCCTCCTCCCATACACTAGTGGTCACAGGCCCCTCCTCCTCCCATACACCAATAGTTACAGGCCCCTCCTCCTCCCATACACCAATAGTTACAGGCCCCTCCTCCTCCCATACACTAGCAGTTACAGGCCCCGCCTCCTCCCATACACTAATAGTGACAGGCCCCGCCTCCTCCCATACACTAATAGTGACAGGCCCCGCCTCCTCCCATACATTACTGGTTACGTATATGTCCGCTGATGTGTCCGGCTCACCTGGCTGTGTACCGCCTGCGGTGCGGGGGTCACTGAGGAGAAGACTCTGCTGATCTGCGGACACCACCGGGGGAAGAAGCGGCGGCGCTGGAACAGTAAGAGCAGAGTGTCAGCCACACATGGTATCACCCGGCTCCCCCCGCCACAGGAGTGGTCCTTACCTGTCCTACCCGGACCATCTGTCTCAGCGCCGCCATTACCACCTCTGCCGCAACCCGGAAGAGATACGCACAACACTTCCGGTCAGAAGAATCACCCCGCCCACCGTCCTGTCAGTAACAGGAGCGAGTGTAACGCCCAATCTCCTGTCACTTACCGTGTACTGTCCCGCCCACCCTCCTGTCACTTACCGTGTACTGTCCCGCCCACCCTCCTGTCACTTACCGTGTACTGTCCCCCCCACTCTCCTGTCACTTACCGTGTACTGTCCCGCCCACTCTCCTGTCAGTCACCGTGTACTGTCCCGCCCACTCTCCTGTCACTTACCGTGTACTGTCCCGCCCACCCTCCTGTCACTTACCGTGTACTGTCCCGCCCACTCTCCTGTCACTTACCGTGTACTGTCCCGCCCACCCTCCTGTCACTTACCGTGTACTGTCCCCCCCACTCTCCTGTCACTTACCGTGTACTGTCCCGCCCACCCTCCTGTCACTTACCGTGTACTGTCCCGCCCACCCTCCTGTCACTTACCGTGTACTGTCCCGCCCACCCTCCTGTCACTTACCGTGTACTGTCCCGCCCACCCTCCTGTCACTTACCGTGTACTGTCCCGCCCACCCTCCTGTCACTTACCGTGTACTGTCCCGCCCACTCTCCTGTCACTTACCGTGTACTGTCCCCGCCCACTCTCCTGTCACTTACCGTGTACTGTCCCGCCCACCCTCCTGTCACTTACCGTGTACTGTCCCGCCCACTCTCCTGTCACTTACCGTGTACTGTCCCGCCCACCCTCCTGTCACTTACCGTGTACTGTCCCGCCCACTCTCCTGTCACTTACCGTGTACTGTCCCCGCCCACTCTCCTGTCACTTACCGGGTACTGTCCCGCCCACTCTCCTGTCACTTACCGTGTACTGTCCCGCCCACCCTCCTGTCACTTACCGTGTACTGTCCCGCCCACTCTCCTGTCACTTACCGTGTACTGTCCCGCCCACCCTCCTGTCACTTACCGTGTACTGTCCCGCCCACCCTCCTGTCACTTACCGTGTACTGTCCCGCCCACTCTCCTGTCACTTACCGTGTACTGTCCCGCCCGCCCGCCCACCCTCCTGTCACTTACCGTGTACTGTCCCGCCCACTCTCCTGTCACTTACCGTGTACTGTCCCGCCCACTCTCCTGTCACTTACCGTGTACTGTCCCGCCCACTCTCCTGTCACTTACCGTGTACTGTCCCGCCCACCCTCCTGTCACTTACCGTGTACTGTCCCGCCCACCCTCCTGTCACTCACCGTGTACTGTCCCGCCCACTCTCCTGTCACTCACCGTGTACTGTCCCGCCCACTCTCCTGTCACTTACCGTGTACTGTCCCGCCCACTCTCCTGTCACTTACCGTGTACTGTCCCGCCCACTCTCCTGTCACTTACCGTGTACTGTCCCGCCCACTCTCCTGTCACTTACCGTGTACTGTCCCGCCCACTCTCCTGTCACTTACCGTGTACTGTCCCGCCCACTCTCCTGTCACTCACCGTGTACTGTCCCGCCCACTCTCCTGTCAGTCCCCGTGTACTGTCCCGCCCACACTCCTGTCACTTACCGTGTACTGTCCCGCCCACTCTCCTGTCACTTACCGTGTACTGTCCCGCCCACTCTCCTGTCACTTACCGTGTACTGTCCCGCCCACTCTCCTGTCACTTACCGTGTACTGTCCCGCCCACTCTCCTGTCACTTACCGTGTACTGTCCCGCCCACTCTCCTGTCAGTTACCGTGTACTGTCCCGCCCACTCTCCTGTCACTTACCGTGTACTGTCCCGCCCACTCTCCTGTCACTTCCCGTGTACTGTCCCCCGCCCACTCTCCTGTCACTTACCGTGTACTGTCCCGCCCACTCTCCTGTCACTTCCCGTGTACTGTCCCGCCCACTCTCCTGTCACTTACCGTGTACTGTCCCGCCCACTCTCCTGTCACTCACCGTGTACTGTCCCGCCCACTCTCCTGTCACTCACCGTGTACTGTCCCGCCCACCCTCCTGTCACTTACTGTGTACTGTCCCGCCCACTCTCCTGTCACTTACCGTGTACTGTCCCGCCCACTCTCCTTTTGTGTACTGGCCCGTCACTCTCTGTCACTTACCGTGTACTGTCCCGCCCACGCTCCTGTCACTTACCGTGTAGGGGCCGGTAAGGGGCCCGTTCCTGTCACTCCGTGTAGGGTCCCGCCCAGGCGGTCCTGTTACCTACCGTGTAGGGGCCCGCCCACGCGCCTGTCACTTACCGTGTACTGTCCCGCCCACTCTCCTGTCACTTACCGTGTACTGTCCCGCCCACTCTCCTGTCACTTACCGTGTACTGTCCCGCCCCACCCTCCTGTCACTTACCGTGTACTGTCCCGCCCACTCTCCTGTCACTTACCGTGTAGTGTTTTTTTTGTTCCCCTCCCCCCTGGCCCCCTCCCACGTACCGTGTACTGTCCCGCCCACTCTCCTGTCACTTACCGTGTACTGTCCCGCCCACCCTCCTGTCACTTACCGTGTACTGTCCCGCCCACTCTCCTGTCACTTACCGTGTACTGTCCCGCCCACTTCCTGTCACTTACCGTGTACTGTCCCCCCCACTCTCCTGTCACTTACCGTGTACTGTCCCGCCCAGCCCTCCTGTCACTCCGTGTAGCGGTACTGTCCCGCCCACTCTCCTGTCACTTACCGTGTACTGTCCCGCCCACTCTCCTGTCACTTACCGTGTACTGTCCCGCCCACTCTCGTGTCGCCTCTCTCCTGTCACTCACCGTGTACTGTCCCGCCCACCCTCCCTGTCACTTACCGTGTACTGTCCCGCCCACTCTCCTGTCACTTACCGTGTACTGTCCCGCCCACCCTCCTGTCACTTACCGTGTACTGTCCCGCCCACTCATCCGTGTCACTCACCGTGTAGGGCAGTGGTCCCGCCCACCCTCCTGTCACTTACCGTGTACTGTCCCGCCCACTCTCCTGTCACTTACCGTGTACTGTCCCGCCCCACTCTCCCTGTCACTTACCGTGTACTGTCCCGCCCCCCCCCCTCCCTGTCACTTACCGTGTACTGTCCCGCCCACCCTCCTGTCACTTACCGTGTACTGTCCCGCCCACTCTCCTGTCACTTACCGTGTACTGTCCCGCCCACTCTCCTGTCACTTACCGTGTACTGTCCCGCCCACCCTCCTGTCACTTACCGTGTACTGTCCCGCCCACCTCTCCTGTCACTTACCGTGTACTTTCCCGCCCTCCCCCCCCCCCCCCCCCCGGGTACCCGCCCCGCCCCCTCCCTCTCCTGTCACTTACCGTGTACTGTCCCGCCCACCCTCCTGTCACTTACCGTGTACTGTCCCGCCCCACCCTCCTGTCACTTACCGTGTACTTCCCCCCACTGTCCGTCCCCCCCCGTGTACTGTCCCGCCCACTCCCTCACTACCGTCGTACTGTCCCGCCCACCCTCCTGTCACTTACCGTGTACTGTCCCGCCCACCCTCCTGTCACTTACCGTGTACTGTCCCGCCCACTCTCCTGTCACTTACCGTGTACTGTCCCGCCCACTCTCCTGTCACTTACCGTGTACTGTCCCGCCCCCACTCTCCTGTCACTTACCGTGTACTGTCCCGCCCACTCTCCTGTCACTTACCGTGTACTGTCCCGCCCACTCTCCTGTCACTTACCGTGTACTGTCCCGCCCACTCTTCACTTACCGTGTACTGTCCCCGCCCACTCTCCTGTCACTTACCGTGTACGGTCCGGCCCCCCCCCCTGTCACTTACCGTGTACTGTCCCGCCCACTCTCCTGTCACTTACCGTGTACTGTCCCGCCCACGTCAGGGACGTTATACCGTGTACTGCCCGCCCCCTATCCGGTGTTATTACTGTGTACCGGCCCCCGCCACTCTCCTGTCACTTACCGTGTACTGTCCCGCCCACGGGGCCTGTCACTACCGTGTACTGGCCGGCCACGCCTCCCTTACTACCGTGTACTGTCCCGCCCACCCTCCTGTCACTTACCGTGCGTCCCCCCACCTGTGTCGGCCCATTACCAGTCGTTCTCCCACTGTCCGTCACTCACCGTGTACTGGCGCTGTCACTTACCGTGTACTGCCAGCCCACTCTCCTGTCACTTACCGTGTACTGTCCCGCCCACTCTCCTGTCACTTACCGTGTACTGTCCCGCCCACTCTCCTGTCACTTACCGTGTACTGCCCGCCCGACTCTCCCGCGTCACTTACCGTGTACTGTCCCCCAAGGGGCGCCCCCACTGTGTAGGGCCGGTCCACCACCCGTCACTACCGTGTACGGTCCCGCCCACTCTCCTGTCACTTACCGTGTACTGTCCCGCCCACTCTCCTGTCACTTACCGTGTACTGTCCCGCCCACCCTCCCTGTCACTTACCGTGTACTGGCCCGCCCACTCTCCTGTTACTTACCGTGTACTGTCCCGCCCACCTCCTGTCACTCACCCGTGTACTGCCCCCCCACCCTCCTGTCACTCACCGTGTACTGTCCCGCCCACCCTCCTGTCACTCCCCCGTGTACGGCCCCCGCCCACTCTCCTGTCACCTACCGTGTACTGTCCCGCCCCCTCTCCTGTCACTCACCGTGTACTGTCCCGCCCACTCTCCTGTCACTCTACCGTGTACCCGCCCCCCCCCCTCTCCCGTGTCACTCACCGTGTACTGTCCCGCCCACTCTCCTGTCACCGGTACTGGCGTCACTCTCACCGTGTACGGCCAGGTCACGGGGGCGTTATACTGTCCCCGGGGCAGGTCACTACCGGGGGCGTCACCCCACTCTGTAGGGGCACTTACAGGCGTTAACCGTGTAGGGGCAGGTAAGGGGGCGTTATACTGTGTAGGGGCAGGTAAGGGGGCGTTACACTGTGTAGGGGCAGGTTAGCAGGTGTTACACTGTGTAGGGGCAGGCAAGGGGGCCTATACTGTGTAGGGGCAGGTAAGGGGGCGTTACACTGTGTAGGGGCAGGTAAGGGGGCGTTACACTGTGTAGGGGCAGGTAAGGGGGCGTTACTACTGTGTAGGGGCAGGTAAGGGGGCGTTACACTGTGTAGGGGCAGGTAAGGGGGGGTTATACTGTGTAGGGGCAGGTAAGGGGGCGTTACACTGTGTAGGGGCAGGTAAGGGGGGCGTTACACTGTGTAGGGGCAGGTAAGGGGGCGTTACACTGTGTAGGGGCAGGTAAGCAGGCGTTACACTGTGTAGGGGCAGGTAAGGGGGCGTTACACTGTGTAGGGGCAGGTAAGGGGGCGTTATACTGTGTAGGGGCAGGTAAGGGGGCGTTACACTGTGTAGGGGCAGGTAAGGGGGCGCCTTACGGGGACTGTGTAGGGGCAGGTAAGGGGGCGTTATACTGTGTAGGGGCAGGTGAGGGGGGGGGCGTTACACTGTGTAGGGGCAGGTAAGCGGGCGTTATACTGTGTAGGGGCAGGTGGGGGGGGCGTTATACTGTGTAGGGGCAGGTAAGGGGGCGTTACACTGTGTAGGGGCAGGTAAGGGGGCGTTATACTGTGTAGGGGCAGGTAAGGGGGCGTTATACTGTGTAGGGGCAGGTAAGGGGGCGTTACACTGTGTAGGGGCAGGTAAGGGGGCGTTATACTGTGTAGGGGCAGGTAAGGGGGCGTTACACTGTGTAGGGGCAGGTAAGGGGGCGTTATACTGTGTAGGGGCAGGTAAGGGGGCGTTATACTGTGTAGGGGCAGGTAAGGGGGCGTTATACTGTGTAGGGGCAGGTAAGGGGGCGTTACACTGTGTAGGGGCAGGTAAGGGGGCGTTATACTGTGTAGGGGCAGGTAAGGGGGCGTTACACTGTGTAGGGGCAGGTAAGGGGGCGTTATACTGTGTAGGGGCAGGTAAGGGGGCGTTACACTGTGTAGGGGCAGGTTATCGGGTGTTATACTGTGTAGGGGCAGGTAAGGGGGCGTTATACTGTGTAGGGGCAGGTAAGGGGGCGTTACACTGTGTAGGGGCAGGTAAGGGGGCGTTATACTGTGTAGGGGCAGGTAAGGGGGGCGTTATACTGTGTAGGGGCAGGTAAGGGGGCGTTATACTGTGTAGGGGCAGGTAAGGGGGCGTTATACTGTGTAGGGGCAGGTAAGGGGGCGTTACACTGTGTAGGGGCAGGTTAGCAGGTGTTATACTGTGTAGGGGCAGGTAAGGGGGCGTTATACTGTGTAGGGGCAGGTGAGGGGGGGTTATACTGTGTAGGGGCAGATTATCAGGTGTTATACTGTGTAGGGGCAGGTAAGGGGGCGTTACACTGTGTAGGGGCAGGTAAGGGGGCGTTATACTGTGTAGGGGCAGGTAAGGGGGCGTTACACTGTGTAGGGGCGGGTAAGGGGGCGTTACACTGTGTAGGGGCAGATTATCAGGTGTTATACTGTGTAGGGGCAGGTAAGGGGGCGTTACACTGTGTAGGGGCAGGTAAGGGGGCGTTACACTGTGTAGGGGCAGGTAAGGGGGCGTTACACTGTGTAGGGGCAGGTAAGGGGCGTTACACTGTGTAGGGGCGGGTAAGGGGGCGTTACACTGTGTAGGGGCAGGTGAGGGGGCGTTACACTGTGTAGGGGCAGGTAAGGGGGCGTTACACTGTGTAGGGGCAGGTAAGGGGGCGTTACACTGTGTAGGGGCAGGTAAGGGGGGCGTTATACTGTGTAGGGGCAGGTAAGGGGGGCGTTATACTGTGTAGGGGCAGGTAAGGGGGCGTTATACTGTGTAGGGGCAGGTAAGGGGGGCGTTACACTGTGTAGGGGCAGGTATGGGGGGTTATACTGTGTAGGGGCAGGTAAGGGGGGCGTTATACTGTGTAGGGGCGGGTGAGGGGGGCGTTACACTGTGTAGGGGCAGGTAGGGGGGTGTGTGGGGCGTATCGGGTTATACTGTGTAGGGGCAGGTAGGGGGGCGTTATACTGTGTAGGGCCAGGTTAGGGGGCGTTATACTGTGTAGGGGCAGGTAAGGGGGCGTTACACTGTGTAGGGGCAGATTATCAGGTGTTATACTGTGTAGGGGCAGGTAAGGGGGCGTTATACTGTGTAGGGGCAGGTGAGGGGGCGTTACACTGTGTAGGGGCAGGTTATCGGGGGTTATACTGTGTAGGGGCAGGTAAGGGGGCGTTATACTGTGTAGGGGCAGGTAAGGGGGCGTTACACTGTGTAGGGGCAGGTAAGGGGGCGTTACACTGTGTAGGGGCAGGTAAGGGGGGCGTTATACTGTGTAGGGGCAGGTAGGGGGCGTTACACTGTGTAGGGGCAGGTGGGCGGGGGTTACACTGTGTAGGGGCAGGTAAGGGGGCGTTACACTGTGTAGGGGCAGGTAAGGGGGGCGTTACACTGTGTAGGGGCAGGTAAGGGGGCGTTACACTGTGTAGGGGCAGGTAAGGGGGGCGTTATACTGTGTAGGGGCAGGTAAGGGGGCGTTACACTGTGTAGGGGCAGATTATCAGGTGTTATACTGTGTAGGGGCAGGTAAGGGGGCGTTATACTGTGTAGGGGCAGGTGAGGGGGGCGTTACACTGTGTAGGGGCAGGTAGGGGGGCGTTACACTGTGTAGGGGCAGATTATCAGGTGTTATACTGTGAAGGGGCAGGTAAGGGGGCGTTATACTGTGTAGGGCCAGGTGAGGGGGCGTTACACTGTGTAGGGCAGGTGAGGGGGGGTTACACTGTGTAGGGGCAGATTATCGGGTGTTATACTGTGTAGGGGCAGGTAAGGGGGGCGTTATACTGTGTAGGGGCAGGTAAGGGGGCGTTACACTGTGTAGGGGCAGGTAATCGGGCGTTACACTGTGTAGGGGCAGGTTATCAGGGTGGGGGGGACTGTGTAGGGAGGAGGGGGTTATACTGTGTGGGGGGTGAGGGGGCGTTACACCGTGTAGGGGCAGATTATCGGGCGTTACACTGTGTAGGGGGGGGGGTGGGGCAGGTGGGGCGTAACTGTGTAGGGCAGGTAGGGGCGTTACTGTGTAGGGGCAGGTGGGGGCGTTACCTGTGTAGGGGCAGGTAGGGCGTTACACTGTGGGGGGGGGGGCGTGGGGGGGGGGGGGTGGGGGGGGGGCCGGGGGGCGGTAGGGGGGCGTTATACTGTGTAGGGGCAGGTAAGGGGGCGTTACACTGTGTAGGGGCAGGTAAGGGGGCGTTATACTGTGTAGGGCCAGGTAAGGGGGCGTTATACTGTGTAGGGGCAGGTAAGGGGGCGTTATACTGTGTAGGGGAGGTAAGGGGGGTTACTCTGTGTAGGGGCAGATTATCAGGTGTTATACTGTGTAGGGGCAGGTAGGGGGGCGTTACACTGTGTAGGGGCAGGTAGGGGGCGTTATACTGTGTAGGGGCAGGTGGGGGGGGGCGTTACACTGTGTAGGGGCAGATTATCAGGTGTTATACTGTGTAGGGGCAGGTAAGGGGGGCGTTATACTGTGTAGGGGCAGGTAAGGGGGCGTTACACTGTGTAGGGGCAGGGAAGGGGGCGTTATACTGTGTAGGGGCAGGTAGGGGGCGTTACACTGTGTAGGGGCAGGTAAGGGGGCGTTACACTGTGTAGGGGCAGGTAAGGGGGCGTTATACTGTGTAGGGGCAGGTAAGGGGCGTTACAGTGTGTAGGGGCAGATTATCAGGTGTTATACTGTTTAGGGGCAGGTAATGGAGCGTTATACTGTGTAGGGCCAGGTGAGGGGGAGTTACACTGTGTAGGGGCAGATTATCGGGTGTTATACTGTGTAGGGGCAGGTAGAGGGGGCGTTATACTGTGTACGGGCAGGTAAGGGGACGTTATACTGTGTAGGGGCAGGTAAGGGGGGCGTTACACTGTGTAGGGCCAGGTGGGGGGCGTTACACTGTGTAGGGGCAGATTATCAGGTGTTATACTGTGTAGGGGCAGGTACGGGGGGGCGTTACACTGTGTAGGGGCAGGTAAGGGGGCGTTATACTGTGTAGGGGGGCGGGTGGGGGCGTTACACCGTGTAGGGGCAGATTATCAGGCGTTACACTGTGTAGGGACAGGTAGGCGGGCGTTATACTGTGTAGGGCCAGGTGAGGGGCGTTACACTGTGTAGGGGAGATTATCCCGGTGTTGTACTGTGTAGGGCCGGGGTGAGGGGGGCGTTGCACTGTGTGGGGGGCAGGTCAGGGGGCGTTATACTGTGTGGGGGCAGGTATGGGGGGGGCGTTATACTGTGTAGGGCCAGGTGAGGGGCGTTATACTGTGTAGGGGCAGGTGGGGGGCGTTACACCTGTGTAGGGGCAGATTATCAGGTGTTATACTGTGAAGGGCCAGGTTAGGGCGTTATACTGTGTAGGGGCTGGCAGGGGGCGTTACACTGTGTAGGGGCAGGTGTGTGGGTGTGGGTGTGTGTGTGGGTGTTTTAGGTGTTGTGCTGTGGCGGGCCAGGTAAGGGGGCGTTATACTGTGTAGGGCCAGGTGAGGGGGCGTTACACTGTGTAGGGGCAGGTAGAGGGGCGTTACACTGTGTGGGGGCAGATTATCAGGTGTTATACTGTGAAGGGCCAGGTAAGGGGGCGTTATACTGTGTAGGGCCAGGTGAGGGGGCGTTACACTGTGTAGGGGCAGATTATCGTGTGTTATACTGTGTAGGGGCAGGTAAGGGGGCGTTATACTGTGTAGGGGCAGATAAGGGGCGTTATACTGTGTAGGGGCAGATAATCGGGTGTTGTACTGTGTAGGGGCAGGTAAGGGGGCCGTTATACTGTGTAGGGGCAGGTAAGGGGGCGTTACACTGTGTAGGGGCAGATTATCGGGTGTTATACTGTGTAGGGCCAGGTAAGGGGGCGTTACACTGTGTAGGGGCAGGTAGGGGGCGTTATACTGTGTGGGGGCAGGTAAGGGGGTGTATACTGTGTGGGGCCAGGTGAGGGGGCGTTATACCTGTGTAGGGGCAGGTAGGGGGCGTTACACTGTGTAGGGGCGGATTATCAGGTGTTATACTGTGAGGGGGCCAGGTAAGGGGGCGTTATACTGTGTAGGGCCAGGTGAGGGGGCGTTACACTGTGTAGGGGCAGGTAGGGGGCGTTACACTGTGTAGGGGCAGATTATCAGGTGTTATACTGTGAAGGGCCAGGTAAGGGGCGTTATACTGTGTAGGGCCAGGTGAGGGGGCGTTACACTGTGTAGGGACAGGTGAGGGGGTGTTACACTGTGTAGGGGCAGATTATCGTGTGTTATACTGTGTAGGGGCAGGTAAGGGGGCGTTATACTGTGTAGGGGCAGGTAAGGGGGCGTTATACTGTGTAGGGGCAGATAATCGGGTGTTATACTGTGTAGGGGCAGGTTAGTAAGCTGCAGTGATGTCATAGTGACAGTGATAATGGATGTCTATGGGATACGGATGGTAAGCAGAGGACACAGACCCCGAGGTTAACCCTTCACTGCCCTGACACTGAATTTTTACACTTATTACATTTTTGGGGGTTTGTACGGCCTACAGGTTGTTACTTTCCGGCTGTGAGTCCAGTTATAAAATGATGAAGAAGAACTGGCTTTATGATAGAATGCAGCAGTGATATGGCAATAATATGGCAATAATATGGTAATGATATGGCAGCGATCTTCCCCTCCCCCATAATCCCGTTTTATCCACACCCACCATAAAGGCACTAACAGACACATTTTGCTCCATGGTGTCGTCAGACTTTACGAGACTCAAAAAGACATCCATGTTTTTTAAGGACGACCTTACCAAGAGAGAAAGGCGTTCACTTACCTCCCCCCCAGGAACACGAACATGGTAATCTGAGGAGGCGACAAAGGGGCTGGGATCGTGATCCAGGATAGACCCGCCTACCTAGCAGAAGCGGCCACAATACTATCTGACCAAACATATTATATACCTCTGAGGTGTATACCGCTATACTCAGATCTTATCCTCAGGGCATTCCAACAAGATATAATCAGTAATATAGAAAAGATGTTCCTACTACCACACAAACCAATCTAGCACTCTTATTTACCCAAAATTCACAAAAACATAGACAACCCTCCAGGCAGACCTATAATATCCGCTATCAATTCCTTGACCTGCAACTTATCTCAATACGTTGATGTCCTGCTACAAAGATATGTCATAAGTCTCCGCTCTTACCTCAGAGACTCTGCAAGCCCCATAAAACATCTCCTACCTCTTCCATGGGATTCGGCGTATCTCTGGGCCACACCAGAAGGGTCTCACAGCTACGTCTGTCTTCCTATCCACCGACCCATCAGTCCCCCGTAAACAATGTGAATTCATCCTCGAGAGCATAAACTTCATACTCTAATATAATGCTTTCCAATTCAACTCTGAGACCTAGCTCCAAATGCAGGGGACCGCGATGGGAGCGGAAATACATCACAAAGTTTCGCCAATCTGTACATGGGAAATTTTGAAAATGAATTCATCTATTCCAACAATCCATGGAAAGAGAACATCAAATTCTACAGACGCCATCTATATAGATGACCTGGATTTCATTTGGGATGGTGGAGCAGATTCCTTCACAGCTTTCACCACACCCATCTAAGCTGGAATGGGGGATCACTCTATGTGGCACCACTTCCACCATATGCATTGACTATCTGAACCTCAAACTAACAACAGAAAATAGTCGGATCATAACAAAAACTTACTTTAAAAATAGTTGACTGCAACAGTCTCTTAGAATGCTCCAGCCAACACCACAATTAGAGGAAAAACAATGTGCCCTTTAGACAATTTCCGAGGATCCACCGTACTATATGTATCCCTTGATAAAGACTATGAGACCCAGAGCAAGCTAATGACCCGTCGTTTCACAGAAAAACACTATCCTAAGGACATCATAAAGTCCGCACGCCAGAGAAAGCCAAAGGACTCACCCAATCAGAATGCACCTACTGTATATATCACGTCATACACCTGTATTATATATATATATATATCTACATGTCATACACCTGTATTATATATATCACATGTCATACACCTGTATTATATATATCACATGTCATACACCTGTATTATATATATCACATGTCATACACCTGTATTATATATACCACATGTCATACACCTGTATTATATATATATCACATGTCATACACCTGTATTATATATATCACATGTCATACACCTGTATTATATATATATCACGTCATACACCTGTATTATATATATATATATATTTATCACATGTCATACACCTGTATTATATATATCACATGTCATACACCTGTATTATATATATCACATGTCATACACCTGTATTATATATATCACATGTCATACACCTGTATTATATATATATCACACGTCATACACCTGTATTATATATATATATATATCACATGTCATACACCTGTATTATATATATCACATGTCATACACCTGTATTATATATATCACATGTCATACACCTGTATTATATATATATCACATGTCATACACCTGTATTATATATATCACATGTCATACACCTGTATTATATATATATCACATGTCATACACCTGTATTATATATATATCACATGTCATACACCTGTATTATATATATATCACATGTCATACACCTGTATTATATATATCACATGTCATACACCTGTATTATATATATCACATGTCATACACCTGTATTATATATATCACATGTCATACACCTGTATTATATATATATCACATGTCATACACCTATATTATATATATATCACATGTCATACACCTGTATTATATATATATCACATGTCATACACCTGTATTATATATATCACATGTCATACACCTGTATTATATATATCACATGTCATACACCTGTATTATATATATATATATATATATATATATATATATCCATGTCATACACCTGTATTATATATATCACATGTCATACACCTGTATTATATATATCACATGTCTATACACCTGTATTATATATCACATGTCATACACCTGTATTATATATCTACATGTCATACACCTGTATTATATATATCACATGTCATACACCTGTATTATATATATCACATTTCATACACCTGTATTATATACATTCACATGTCATACACCTGTATTATATATATCACATGTCATACACCTGTATTATATATATCACATGTCATACACCTGTATTATATATATCACATGTCATACACCTGTATTATATATATTCACATGTCATACACCTGTATTATATATATATATATATATATATATATATATATATATATATATATATATATATCACATGTCATACACCTGTATTATATATATCCCATGTCATACACCTGTATTATATATATATCACATTTCATACACCTGTATTATATATATCACATGTCATACACCTGTATTATATATATATCACATGTCATACACCTGTATTATATATATCACATGTCATACACCTGTATTATATATTCACATGTCATACACCTGTATTATATATATCACATGTCATACACCTGTATTATATATATCACATGTCATACACCTGTATTATATATATCACATGTCATACACCTGTATTATATATATCACATGTCATACACCTGTATTATATATATCACATGTCATACACCTTTATTATATGTATATCTACATGTCATACACCTGTATTATATATATATCACATGTCATACACCTGTATTATATATATATCACATGTCATACACCTGTATTATATATATATATCCACATGTCATACACCTGTATTTTTATATATATATATATCACATGTCATACACCTGTATTATATATATATATCACATGTCATACACCTGTATTATATATATCACATGTCATACACCTGTATTATATATATTCACATGTCATACACCTGTATTATATATATATATATATATATATATATATATATATCACATGTCATACACCTGTATTATATATATCACATGTCATACACCTGTATTATATATATCACATGTCATACACCTGTATTATATATCACATGTCATACACCTGTATTATATATATCACATGTCATACACCTGTATTATATATATCACATGTCATACACCTGTATTATATATATCACATGTCATACACCTGTATTATATATATCACATGTCATATACCTGTATTATATATATCACATGTCATACACCTGTATTATATATATCACATGTCATACACCTGTATTATATATATCACATGTCATACACCTGTATTATATATATCACATGTCATACACCTGTATTATATATATATTCACATGTCATACACCTGTATTATATATATCACATGTCATACACCTGTATTATATATATCACATGTCATACACCTGTATTATATATATCACATGTCATACACCTGTATTATATATATTCACATGTCATACACCTGTATTATATATATATTCACATGTCATACACCTGTATTATATATATATCACATGTCATACACCTGTATTATATATATATTCACATGTCATACACCTGTATTATATATATCACATGTCATACACCTGTATTATATATATATATCACATGTCATACACCTGTATTATATATATCACATGTCATACACCTGTATTATATATATCACATGTCATACACCTGTATTATATATATCACATGTCTACACCTGTATTTATATATATATATATATATATATATATATATCACATGTCATACACCTGTATTATATATATCACATGTCATACACCTGTATTATATATATATATATATATATATATATATATATATTCACATGTCATACACCTGTATTATATATATATCACATGTCATACACCTGTATTATATATATCACATGTCATACACCTGTATTATATATTTTCACATGTCATACACCTGTATTATATATATCACATGTCATACACCTGTATTATATATATCACATGTCATACACCTGTATTATATATATCACATGTCATACACCTGTATTATATATATCACATGTCATACACCTGTATTATATATATCACATGTCATACACCTGTATTATATATATATCACATGTCATACACCTGTATTATATATATCACATGTCATACACCTGTATTATATATATCACATGTCATACACCTGTATTATATATATCACATGTCATACACCTGTATTATATATATCACATGTCATACACCTGTATTATATATATCACATGTCATAAACCTGTATTTATATATATCACATGTCATACACCTGTATTATATATATATATCACATGTCATACACCTGTATTATATATATCACATGTCATACACCTGTATTATATATATCACATGTCATACACCTGTATTATATATATCACATGTCATACACCTGTATTATATATATCATCACATGTCATACACCTGTATTATATATTTATATCACATGTCATACACCTGTATTATATATATATATATCACATGTACACCTGTATTATATATCCACATGACACCTGTTTATATATATATGTTACCTCACACCTGTATTATATATATCACATGTCATACACCTGTATTATATATATCACATGTCATACACCTGTATTATATATATCACATGTCATACACCTGTATTATATATATCACATGTCATACACCTGTATTATATATATCACATGTCATACACCTGTATTATATATATCACATGCCATACACCTGTATTATATATCACATGTCATACCCCTGTATTTCACCTGTCATCTGTATATATATCCCATGTCATACACCTGTATTATATATACACATTTCATACACCTGTATTATATACATCACATGTCATACACCTGTATTATATATATATCACATGTCATACACCTGTATTATATATATCACATGTCATACACCTGTATTATATATATCACATGTCATACACCTGTATTATATACAGACGTGTACAAAATTGTTGTTCCCCTCCCTCGTATAATGAAAGAAAACCCCACAATGGTCACAGAAATAACTGGAATCTGACAAAAGTAATAATATAAAAAAATTCTATGAAAATGAACAAATGAAAGTCAGACATTGCTTTCCAACCAGGCTTCAACATGAAACAGGCCTGGACAGAAATGAGGGTTCCCTTAATATTTAGTTGCACAACCTTTTGAGGCAATCCCTGCAATCAGACGATTCCTGTAACTGTCACTGAGACTTCTGCACCTCTCAGCAGGGATTTTGGCCGCTCCTCATGAGCAAACTGCTCCAGTTGTCTCGGGTGTGAAGGGTGCCTCCTCCAGACGCCATGTTTCAGCTCCTTCCAATAGGGATTTAGGTCAGGGCTCATAGAAGGCCACTTCAGAATAGTCCAATGTTTCCCTCTTAGCCATTCTTGGGGTTTTTTAGCTGTGTGTTTTGGGTCATTATCCTGTTGCAAGACCCATGTCCTGCGACTGAGACCAAGCTTTCTGACACTGGGCAGCACATTTCTCTCTAGAATCCCTTGATATCACATGTATATTACACACTGGCCGTATCAGTTATCATATGTATATTACACACTGACCGTATCAGTTATCATATGTATATTACACACTGACCGTATCAGTTATCACATGTGTTTTACACACTGGCGGTATCAGTTATCACATGTGTATTACACACTGACCGCATCAGTTATCACATGTATATTACACACTGGCTGTATCAGTTATCACATGTATATTACACACTGGCCGTATCAGTTATCACATGTATATTACACACTGGCCGTATCAGTTATCACATGTATATTACACACTGTCTGTATCAGTTATCACATGTATATTACACACTGGCTGTATTAGTTATCACATGAATATTACACACTGGCCATATCAGTTATAGCATGTATATTACACACTGGCTGTATCAGTTATCACATGTATATTACACACTGACCGTATCAGTTATAGCATGTATATTACACACTGACCGCATCAGTTATCACATGTATATTACACACTGTCTGTATCAGTTATCACATGTATATTACACACTGGCCGTATCAGTTATCACATGTATATTACACACTGTCTGTATCAGTTATCACATGTATATTACACACTGGCTGTATTAGTTATCACATGAATATTACACACTGGCCGTATCAGTTATCACATGTATATTACACACTGGCTGTATCAGTTATCACATGTATATTACACACTGACTGTATCAGTTCTCACATGTATATTACACACTGGCTGTAACAGTTATAGCATGTATATTACACACTGACCGTATCAGTTATAGCATGTATATTACACACTGGCTGTATCAGTTATCACATGTATATTACACACTGGCTGTATCAGTTATCACGTATATTAAACACTGTCTGTATGCCTGTATTCACCCGTTATCACATGTATATTACACACTGGCTGTATTAGTTATCACATGAATATTACACACTGGCCATATCGGTTATCACATGTATATTACACACTGGCTGTAACAGTTATAGCATGTATATTACACACTGACTGTATCAGTTCTCACATGTATATTACACACTGGCTGTAACAGTTATAGCATGTATATTACACGCTGGCCGTATCAGTTATAGCATGTATATTACACACTCTCTGTATCAGTTATCACATGTGTATTACACACTGGCTGTATCAGTTATCACATGTATATTACACACTGGCTGTATCAGTTCTCACATGTATATTACACACTGACCGTATCAGTTATAGCATGTATATTACACACTGGCTGTATCAGTTATCACATGTATATTACACACTGACTGTATCACTTCTCACATGTATATTACACACTGGCTGTATCAGTTATCACATGTATATTACACACTGACTGTATCAGTTCTCACATGTATATTACACACTGTCTGTATCAGTTATCACATGTATATTACACACTGGCCGTATCAGTTATCACATGTATATTACACACTGTCTGTATCAGTTATCACATGTATATTACACACTGGCTGTATTAGTTATCACATGAATATTACACACTGGCCATATCAGTTATCACATGTATATTACACACTGGCTGTATCAGTTATCACATGTATATTACACACTGACTGTATCAGTTCTCACATGTATATTACACACTGGCTGTAACAGTTATAGCATGTATATTACACACTGACCGTATCAGTTATAGCATGTATATTACACACTGGCTGTATCAGTTATCACATGTATATTATACACTGGCTGTATCAGTTATCACATGTATATTACACACTGGCTGTATCAGTTATCACATGTATATTACACACTGGCCGTATCAGTTATCACATGTATATTACACACTGTCTGTATCAGTTATCACATGTATATTACACACTGGCTGTATTAGTTATCACATGAATATTACACACTGGCCGTATCAGTTATAGCATGTATATTACACACTGGCTGTATCAGTTATCACATGTATATTACACACTGACCGTATCAGTTATAGCATGTATATTACACACTGACCGCATCAGTTATCACATGTATATTACACACTGTCTGTATCAGTTATCACATGTATATTACACATTGGCCGTATCAGTTATCACATGTATATTACACACTGTCTGTATCAGTTATCACATGTTTATTACACACTGGCTGTATTAGTTATCACATGAATATTACACACTGGCCGTATCAGTTATCACATGTATATTACACACTGGCCGTATCAGTTATCACATGTATATTACACACTGACTGTATCAGTTCTCACATGTATATTACACACTGGCTGTAACAGTTATAGCATGTATATTACACACTGACCATATCAGTTATAGCATGTATATTACACACTGGCTGTATCAGTTATGACATGTATATTACACACTGGCTGTATCAGTTCTCACATGTATATTACACACTGGCTGTATCAGTTATCACATGTATATTACACACTGGCCGTATCAGTTATCACATGTATATTACACACTGTCTGTATCAGTTATCACATGTATATTACACACTGGCTGTATTAGTTATCACATGAATATTACACACTGGCCGTATCAATTATAGCATGTATATTACACACTGGCTGTATCAGTTATCACATTTATATTACACACTGACCGTATCAGTTATAGCATGTATATTACACACTGACCGCATCAGTTATCACATGTATATTACACACTGTCTGTATCAGTTATCACATGTATATTACACACTGGCCGTATCAGTTATCACATGTATATTACACACTGTCTGTATCAGTTATCACATGTATATTACACACTGGCTGTATTAGTTATCACATGAATATTACACACTGGCCGTATCAGTTATCACATGTATATTACACACTGGCTGTATCAGTTATCACATGTATATTACACACTGGCTGTATCAGTTCTCACATGTATATTACACACTGGCTGTAACAGTTATAGCATGTATATTACACACTGACCGTATCAGTTATAGCATGTATATTACACACTGTCTGTATCAGTTATCACATGTATATTACACACTGACTGTAACAGTTATAGCATGTATATTACACACTGGCTGTATTAGTTATCACATGTATATTACACACTGACTGTATCAGTTCTCACATGTATATTACACACTGGCTGTATCAGTTATCACATGTATATTACACACTGACTGTATCAGTTCTCACATGTATATTACACACTGGCTGTATTAGTTATCACATGTATATTACACACTGACTGTATCAGTTCTCACATGTATATTACACACTTACTGTATCAGTTCTCACATGTATATTACACACTGGCTGTATCAGTTATCACATGTATATTACACACTTGCCGTATCAGTTATCACATGTATATTACACACTTGCCATATCAGTTATCATATGTGTATTACACTAGTGTCCATGACATATATATTATCTCCACATTTTAGAAAGGGTCATAATGGAAAACATAAATCCCTGACACCCAAGAGGCTTCGGTATTGTCAGATGAGGGGGATGAATTTGCTGGGGTGGCTGTGCCATGAGTAGTCAGGCTGTCACCAGCGCACTGATGTGTCCTGCACATAATTTATTTCCATGTCTCTGGGTGAGTAAATATCAGCTGACTGTTATATACGGATAACAAACAGGAATATAAACCATGGAGGTAAATAGAAGAATCTACCCCGCAGGCTGTATATATCCTGGGGTCCTGACCTGTCCCTGCCAGCAAATAGGGTAATAGGAGACGCCAGCACCTGCCCGGACACCTGCGCTCCCTGCCCCCAGTCACAGATGGCGTCGGCCTGAAGTTACCCACTTGCACTACTAGTACAAGTCTAACACTAGTGATCAGACCTATGGAGTAATAATCCTGAGTGTGATAATATTACATAGGATTTCTCCTAGATCATTAGTGTATTAGCAGTCAGTGCACTAATTGTAAGGAGGTCGCCCCCCTACATGACACTTATATAATGTCCTCCAAACCAGTAACCAGATCACTGCTGGATGAAACTTATATAATGTCCTCCATACAGTAACCAGATCACTGCTGGATGACACTTATATAATGTCCACCAAACCAGTAACCAGATCACTGCTGGATGAGACTTATATAATGTCCACCAAACCAGTAACCAGATCACTGCTGGATGAAACTTATATAATGTCCTCCATACAGTAACCAGATCACTGCTGGATGACACTTATATAATGTCCTCCAAACCAGTAACCAGATCACTGCTGGATGAGACTTATATAATGTCCACCATACAGTAACCAGATCACTGCTGGATGAGACTTATATAATGTCCACCAAACCTGTAACCAGATCACTGCTGGATGACACTTATATAATGTCCACCATACAGTAACCAGATCACTTCTAGATGAGACTTATATAATGTCCTCCGAACCAGTAACCAGATCACTTCTGGATGAGACTTATATAATGTTCTCTGAACCAGTAACCAGATCACTGCTGGATGAGACTTATATAATGTCCACCATACAGTAACCAGATCACTGCTGGATGAGACTTATATAATGTCCTCCATAACCAGTAACCAGATCATACAGTGCTGGCCAAAAGTATTGGCACCCCTGCAATTCTGTCAGATAATACTCAATTTCTTCCAGAAAATGATTGCAATCACAAATGCTTTGGTAATAATATCTTCATTTAATTTGTCGTCAATGGAAAACCACAAAAAGAATGGTCAAAAAGCCAAATTGGATATAATTCCACACCAAACATAAAAAAGGGGGTGGACAAAAGTATTGGCACCCTTTGAAAAATCATGTGATGCTTCTCTAATTTGTGTAATTAACAGCACCTGTTACTTACCTGTGGCACATAACAGGTGGTGTCAATAACTAAATCACACTTGCAGCCAGTTGAAATGGATTAAAGTTGACTCAACCTCTGTCCTGTGTCCTTGTGTGTACCACATTGAGCATGGAGAAAAGAAAGAAGACCAAAGAACTGTCTGAGGACTTGAGAAGCAAAATTGTGAGGAAGCATGAGCAATCTCAAGGCTACAAGTCCATCTCCAAAGACCTGAATGTTCCTGTGTCTACCGTGCGCAGTGTCATCAAGAAGTGTAAAGCCCATGGCACTGTGGCTAACCTCCCTAGATGTGGACGCAAAAGAAAAATTGTGCGGATGGTGGCTAAAGAACCTCGACTAACATCCAAACAAGTTCTAGCTGCCCTGCAGTCCGAGGGTACAACAGTGTCAGCCCGTACTATCCGTCGGCGTCTGAATGAAAAGGGACTCTATGGTAGGATACCCAGGAAGACCCCACTTCTGACCCAGAGACAGAAAAAAGCCAAAACTTACCTGAGAAAGCCAAAAACTTTTTGCAAGAATGTTCTCTGGTCAGATGAGACAAAAGTAGAGCTTTTTGGGAAAAGGCATCAACATAGAGTTTACAGGAAAAAAAGAGGCCTTCAAAGAAAAGAACACGGTCCCTACAGTCAGACATGGCGGAGGTTCCCTGATGTTTTGGGGTTGCTTTGCTGCCTCTGGCACTGGACTGCTTGACCGTGTGCATGGCATTATGAAGTCTGCAGCATAATGTAGGGCCCAGTGTGAGAAAGCTGGGTCTCCCTCAGAGGTCATGGGTCTTCCAGCAGGACAATGACCCAAAACACACTTCAAAAAGCACTAGAAAATGGTTTGAGAGAAAGCACTGGAGACTTGTAAAGTGGCAGCAATGAGTCCAGACCTGAATCCCATAGAACACCCAAGGAGAGATCTCACAATGGCAGTTTGGAGAAGGCGCCCTTCATATCTCAGGGACCTGGAGAAATTCCAGCAGAGCATTGGAAGAAACTCATTGATGGTTACCGGAAGCGGTTGTTCGCAGTTATTTTGTCTAAAGGTTGTGCTACCAAGTATTAGGCTGAGGGTGCCAATACTTTTGTCCGGCCCATTTTTGGAGTTTTGTGTAAAATGATCAATGATTTGACTTTTTTTTTTCATTCTCTTTTGTGTTTTTTCATTGCAAGCAAAATAAATGAAGATCTTATTACCAAAGCATTTGTGATTGCAATCATTTTCTGGAAGAAATTGAGTATTATCTGACAGAATTGCAGGGGTGCCAATACTTTTGGCCAGCACTGTATATACCAGCTGGTGGGGTGGTCTGCAGTAATTGGGGAGGCTCATGTACTCCTAGGACTATATATCTATAATACATAGTGTATGACACTGTCAGGGCTCCTAGGACTATATATCTATAATACATAGTGTATGACACTGTCAGGACTCCTAGGACTATATATCTATAATACATAGTGTATGACACTGTCAGGGCTCCTAGGACTATATATCTATAATACATAGTGTATGACACTGTCAGGACTCCTAGGACTATATATATATAATACATAGTGTATGACACTGTCAGGACTCCTAGGACTATATATCTATAACACATAGTGTATGACACTGTCAGGGCTCCTAGGACTATATATCTATAATACATAGTGTAGGACACAGTCAGGCCTCCTAGGACTATATATCTATAATACATAGTGTATGACACTGTCAGGGCTCCTAGGACTATATAGCTATAATACATAGTGTATGACACTGTCAGGGCTCCTAGGACTATATATCTATAATACATAGTGTATGACGCTGTCAGCGCTCCTAGGACTATATATCTATAATACATAGTGTATGACACTGTCAGGACTCCTAGGACTACATATCTATAATACATAGTGTATGACACTGTCAGGGCTCCTAGGACTATATATCTATAATACATAGTGTATGACACTGTCAGGACTCCTAGGACTATATATCTATAATACACAGTGTGTGACACTGTCAGGACTCCTAGGACTATATATCTATAATACATAGTGTATGACACTGTCAGGGCTCCTAGGACTATATATCTATAATACATAGTGTATGACGCTGTCAGGGCTCCTAGGACTATATATCTATAATACATAGTGTATGACACTGTCAGGGCTCCTAGGACTATATATCTATAATACATAGTCTATTACACTGTCCGGGCTCCTAGGACTATATATCTATAATACATAGTGTATGACACTGTCAGGACTCCTAGGACTACATATCTATAATACATAGTGTATGACACTGTCAGGGCTCCTAGGACTATATATCTATAATACATAGTGTACGACACTGTCAGGACTCCTAGGACTATATATCTATAATACACAGTGTATGACACTGTCAGGGCTCCTAGGACTATATATCTATAATACATAATGTATGACACAGTCAGGGCTCCTAGGACTATATACTGTATCTATAATACATAGTGTATTACACTGTCAGGACTCCTAGGACTATATATCTATAATACATAGTGTATGACGCTGTCAGGGCTCCTAGGACTATATATCTATAATACATAGTGTATGACACTGTCAGGGCTCCTAGGACTATATATCTATAAAACATAGTGTATGACACTGTCAGGGCTCCTAGGACTATATATCTATAAAACATAGTGTATGACACTGTCAGGGCTCCTAGGACTATATATCTATAATACATAGTGTATGACACTGTCAGGGCTCCTAGGACTATATATCTATAATACATAGTGTATGACACTGTCAGGGCTCCTAGGACTATATATCTATAATACATAGTGTATGACACTGTCAGGGCTCCTAGGACTATATATCTATAATACATAGTGTATGAAACTGTCAGGGTTCCTAGGACTATATATCTATAATACATAGTGTATGACGCTGTCAGGGATGCTAGGACTATATATCTATAAAACATAGTGTATGACACTGTCAGGGCTCCTAGGACTATATATCTATAATACATAGTGTATGACACTGTCAGGGCTCCTAGGACTATATATATAATACATAGTGTATGACACTGTCAGGGCTCCTAGGACTATATATCTATAATACATAGTGTATGACACTGTCAGGGATGCTAGGACTATATATCTATAAAACATAGTGTATGACACTGTCAGGGCTCCTAGGACTATATATCTATAATACATAGTGTATGACACTGTCAGGGCTCCTAGGACTATATATATAATACATAGTGTATGACACTGTCAGGGCTCCTAGGACTATATATCTATAATACATAGTGTATGACACTGTCAGGGCTCCTAGGACTATATAGCTATAATACATAGTGTATGACACTGTCAGGGCTCCTAGGACTATATATCTATAATACATAGTGTATGACACTATGGATTTCTATTCAGTATAAAGTTACAGGTAAGAAATCGTTATACAAAGAGTTACAGAGAAGACTCCGCTCCATAAATATGTAGAAGTATCCGGGTAACAAGCAGGAGTATAAAGCATGGAGGTAAATAGAAGAATGTGCCCCGCAGGCTGTATACCTCCTGGGGTACAAATACTGATGGAGGATATTCTGGATATTCCTTCCTTACCATTGTTTGTACTGCCTGCTGTCACCCCAATCACACCACAGACACATCTGTAGACCGCCGTGATTTAACCCCTTGCCAACATGCCTGATAGTATTAGGAGGGTTGTGGCCCTTTATAGGTGGCGCCCTCTCAGGAGCTGCTGCCGGCGCTCTCTATTACTACTCAATGGATTTCACATTATACTGTAATACATTGTCATGGAGATAAAACCCCCCGGGATTCTATTCCCCTAGGGAGGGGGGTCTAAACTTAAAAGGCAAAAACAAAAGTAAAAAATTGTAAAATATATAAAAAAATATAAAATTTCAAATCTCCCTTTTCTTAGATCTCAAATAAAAAATAAACAAACAGAAACAGAAACAGATCAGACGTCCAAAAATTCATAAATTACAAATTTATGACAGTAATAGGGTAACAATGTTCTGACCTTGTGACTTTCAGGCTCAGATCCCTCCATCCACACAGATACATATATATATATATATATATATATATATATATATATATAGATACAGACCTCCTGTCTATGGGCTCTGTATACGGCTCTCTATCGCCTTGCTCCCCATCCACTACAGCTTGGAACATGAGCCTGCCATCATGTTATAGACAATCCTCTATGTAGTAGTCTTCTACAGTCACGTCTATCCCTCCATCCACACAGATACATATATATGTCTGATCCTTCTGATAACTAGTGGTATAATCTGGGGATAAAGCCCGGTCAGAATATCTCCTGCAAAATGAAGAGGGTCCCATCCACAGACAGCTGTATCGGGGTTATTACCCCCCCTCAGTGTGAAGAAGGGGATTGGCTGGGTGAGAGGTCATAGATGGGGGTCCGATGTCTCCATATGGAGATGTCACCTCTATGAGGCCACCTCCCGAGGTACCGGGACTTATAGACAATACATAATCTGATAAGACTCTCAGATAGGAATATACAAATATGTTCTCCTTGGTGGAGAGAGGAGAACCTGCTCTAGAACCACCTTATAGAAGGAGCTCCCTATAGATCAATGCCTGGTCTTCCTGAAACCTAGTGGTATAATCTGGGAATAAAGCCACAGACCCCCATGTGTGACCTCTCACCAGCGGAGGGGTAATAACCCACATACAGCTGTCTGTGGATGGGACCCTCTTCCTTTTGGAGGAGATATTCTGGCTTGGCTTTATTCCCAGACCATGTCTTCTAGGTTTCAGGAATCCCAGGCATTGATCTATAGGGGGCTCCTTCTATAAGGTGGGGATAGAGCAAGGTCTCCTTTTCCACCATTGAGGACTTATTTGCCTATTCCTGTCCCAGAATTGTTAGCAGGACATGTCTGGTGTAATAAGTCTCTGTACTGTCTCTCCCTAATGAGACATAGCGCCCCTTCTGAGCCCCGTATTATGTCATGTAAGGATAATTCCATGAGATGGTTCCTATAGAGGATTCCATGGGGCAGGGTTACATGATCCTTGGATCCTCCCATTGTATCAGTGACTGATCTGTGACTACTGACTAGTAATGTCTGTGGCCGCTCTAACACATTTGCTTCTGTCTCAGCGTTTCCTAGATATGTCGATGGCTGTCGTAGTCAGTAAGGTCCCTAAAGAATTAACCCCTGAGGTCCAGACCACCTTTAAGAAGGCTTTCACTGCTGTGACTGAGGCTCCTAGTGAATGATCCCCACCAGCACTTCAGAGGAGTCTCCACCAGGCAACGCCGGCGAGATGACCTATGATGTATCTACAGCAAGAAAACCAGCATGACCATATATATATATACCGTATATGTCATATACCGAAGCCTGTGATGTCATCTTCATGTTATACACACAAAGTCTTCTATTACATTCTACATATGTCATGTATAATAGAAAACCTCAATGTGAATGACAAGACGTGTAATACAATGTAATATCCATCAGCGGGCAGTAGATTTACTCCGTATATATAGATATATATATATATAGCAGGTATTTACCATATTGTCGGGGTCTCAGATCCCTCTAATCCAATCTTACATCACATCTTCTTACGTCACCCGAGGATGTCGCCTATAGGGCTCCTAAAGAGCAGACGATACTAAAGTAAGAGGAATGTGCTATATGGGGCTGCTATACCATCCAGGGCTACGGAGAAGCTTGTTGGACAGCACTCCAGGGAGTTGAGATTGCTTGTAAGTTTTATTTTATTCCATGTTAGAGCAATATATCATGTACAGGGTGTAGATACTTTAAGAGCAACGTTCCAGCTGCGAGATCCTTCCTCAGGCGATGACAATCTGAGTCTGAAGGCCTGACGGCTGCCGCACATCTAGCACAAATATATTTCTCAGGGGGCCAGGAGAACTGATCCTGGTAAGGAACCTGAGGATGGGGAGATGTAAATCTACCCCTAGCAAGCTCTGGCCAGCAGAGAGAGATCATCAAAATATAGCAAAAAAGTATCTGTAAGGTATCATAAAAGTCTTACTATGTTATCTACAAGCAGCGTGTCACAGGGTTACATTGAGGCACTTCTGTAATACATTAAGTTACCAAATCTTATCGTACTATTTTGTTTTTAAACCAAAGTGTTATATAAGGCAGGTATATGGTCCCTGCTGCAGGGTCTGAGGTCAGAGATAACACCCATCCTGGTAAGTTATCTCTTTACATGCTGCAGACTATTGTGACCACGGCATCTAAGAGGCCCCCGAGAGGAGATCCCCTAAATCCCCCCACCCCATGATCGGGGGTGCCGATGTGTGGTGAAGGGTCCAGAGACTGAGAGTCATCATACCCTGAGATACATTACTATCAGCAGTCATAAGATCACATTGTCTAGACTTAAAGGGCTTGTCCAGGAACTTTAATAATCTCAGAGGAGGCCGGGGAAGGTGAAACATACAAAATCATACAATTGTGCCGCAACGCAACGGAGGGATCCGGAGGATGGGAGTAGTAGTAGTGGCCTAGGATACTCAACCAATCTCCTCCAGCTAATCCCCCTGTCCAGACAGTGACAAGGGGGCCTACGTGGTGCCTGATGGTGGTGGTAGTTGTTCCCCGACGCACTTCCAGTTGGAGAGGGGTCCTCTCTTACCCAGAGCCCTGTGGTGGTGTCAGGACTGCTACAGGAGGAGCAGTGCCAGAGCATGGAGCAGATACCAGGAGACAGGCCAGTGCACGGGGGGCCGGGGGGGGGGGGGGGCCGGGGGGGGGCCACCCCCCCCCCCCGCCCCCCCCGGGGGGGCCGCCCGGCGGGCGCCGGGACAGCCAGCCAGGAGACATGGAGGGGCCGTAGGAGGGCAACAACCCAGCATCAGGACCGCTACAGGAGGAGCAGTGCCAGAGCATGGAGCAGATACCAGGAGACAGGCCAGTGCACCAGGAGACATGGAGGGGCCATAGGAGGGCAACAACCCAGCATCAGGACCACTACAGGAGGAGCATTGCCAGAGCATGGAGCAGATACCAGGAGACAGGCCAGTGCACCAGGAGACATGGAGGGGCCATAGGAGGGCAACAACCCAGCATCAGGACCACTACAGGAGGAGCAATGCCCGAGCATGGAGAAGATACCAGGAGACAGGCCAGTGCACCAGGAGAAGTGGAGGGGCCGTAGGAGGGCAACAACCCAGCATCAGGACCGCTACAGGAGGAGCAATGCCAGAGCATGGAGCAGATACCAGGAGACAGGCCAGTGCACCAGGAGAAGTGGAGGGGCCGTAGGAGGGCAACAACCCAGCATCAGGACCGCTACAGGAGGAGCAATGCCAGAGCATGGAGCAGATACCAGGAGACAGGCCAGTGCACCAGGAGACATGAAGGGGCCGTAGGAGGGCAACAACCCAGCATCAGGACCGCTACAGGAGGAGCAGAGCCCGAGCATGGAGAAGATACCAGGAGACAGGCCAGTACACCAGGAGAGGTGGAGGGGCCGTAGGAGGGCAACAACCCAGCATCAGGACCGCTACAGGAGGAGCACAGCCCGAGCATGGAGAAGATACCAGGAGACAGGCCAGTGCACCAGGAGACATGGAGGGGCCGTAGGAGGGCAACAACCCAGCATCAGGACCGCTACAGGAGGAGCAATGCCAGAGCATGGAGAAGATACCAGGAGACAGGCCAGTGCACCAGGAGAGGTGGAGGGGCCGTAGGAGGGCAACAACCCAGCATCAGGACCGCTACAGGAGGAGCAGTGCCAGAGCATGGAGCAGATACCAGGAGACAGGCCAGTGCACCAGGAGACATGGAGGGGGCCATAGGAGGGCAACAACCCAGCATCAGGACCACTACAGGAGGAGCAGTGCCAGAGCATGGAGCAGATACCAGGAGACAGGCCAGTGCACCAGGAGACATGGAGGGGCCGTAGGAGGGCAACAACCCAGCATCAGGACCACTACAGGAGGAGCAGTGCCAGAGCATGGAGCAGATACCAGGAGACAGGACAGTGCACCAGGAGAGGTGGAGGGGGCCGTAGGAGGGCAACAACCCAGCATCAGGACCACTACAGGAGGAGCAGTGCCAGAACATGGAGCAGATACCAGGAGACAGGACAGTGCACCAGGAGAGGTGGAGGGCAACAACCCAGCATCAGGACCACTACAGGAGGAGCAGTGCCAGAACCCTGCAAAATGACCTCCTGCAGGCCACCAACATCCCTGTGTCTGCTCAAACTGTCGGAAACAAACTCCATGAGGGTGGTATGAGGGCCGACACAAGTGGGTTCTGGGCTTCGCCCAACACCATGCAGGGCATTTGCCATAAAGCACAAAGATTGTCAGATCTGACATTGGCATGGCCCTGTGCTCTTCACAGATGAGAGCAGGATCACAATGAGCACATGTGACAGAGTCTGGAGACACCGCGGAGAACGTTCTGCTGCCTGCAACATCCTCCAGCATGACCGGTTTGGCAGTAGGTCAGTAATGGTGTGTGGGGCATTTCTTTGGAGAGATGCACAGCCCTCCATGGGCTAGACAGAGGTACCCTGAAGAGATCCTCTGACCCATTGTGAGACCATATGCAGGGGGCCCGGGGGACCTCCTGATGTATGACAATGCTAGACCTTATGTGGCCGACGTGTGTCAGCAGCTCCTGCATGATGAAGGCATTGATGCTATGGAGGGGCCTGCCCAGACCTGAATCCAATAGAGAACATTATTAATAAAGGGGACTATTTATATTGGAGCAGTATTATTTATGAGGGGGCTATTATTAATAAGGGGGTAATTTATATTAGAGCACTATTATTTATGAGGGGGGTATTATTAGTAAGTGGGACTATTTATATTGGAGCAGTATTATTTATGAGGGGACTATTAATAATAAAGGGGATTATTTTTATTGGGGCAGTATTATTTATGAGGGCGCTATTATTAATACTGGGTACTATTTATATTGGAGCAGTATTATTTATGAGGGGGCTATTATTAATAAGGGAGGCTATTTATATTGGAGCAGTATTATTTATGAGGGGCGCTATTATTAATAAGGGAGGCTATTTATATTGGAGCAGTATTATTTATGAGGGGGCTATTATTAATAAGGGAGGCTATTTATATTGGAGCAGTATTATTTATGAGGGGGCTATTATTAATAAGGGGGGCAATTTATATTGCAGCAGTATTATTTATGAGGGGGCTATTATTAATAAGGGAGGCTATTTATATTGGAGCAGTATTATTTATGAGGGGGCTATTATTAATAAGGGAGGCTATTTATATTGGAGCAGTATTATTTATGAGGGGGCTATTATTAATAAGGGGGGCAATTTATATTGGAGCAGTATTATTTATGGGGGGCTATTTTTAATAAGGGAGGCTATTTATATTGGAGCAGTATTATTTATGAGGGGGCTATTATTAATAAGGGAGGCTATTTATATTGGAGCAGTATTATTTATGAGGGGGCTATTATTAATAAGGGGGGCAATTTATATTGGAGCAGTATTATTTATGAGGGCGCTATTATTAATACTGGGTACTATTTATATTGGAGCAGTATTATTTATGAGGGGGGATTATTAGTAAGTGGGACTATTTATATTGGAGCAGTATTATTTATGAGGGGACTATTAATAATAAAGGGGATTATTTTTATTGGGGCAGTATTATTTATGAGGGCGCTATTATTAATACTGGGTACTATTTATATTGGAGCAGTATTATTTATGAGGGGGCTATTATTAATAAGGGGGGCAATTTATATTGGATCAGTATTATTTATGAGGGGGCTATTATTAATAAGGGAGGCTATTTATATTTGAGCAGTATTATTTATGAGGGGGCTATTATTAATAAGGGAGGCTATTTATATTGGAGCAGTATTATTTATGAGGGGGCTATTATTAATAAGGGGGGCAATTTATATTGGAGCAGTATTATTTATGAGGGCGCTATTGTTAATACTGGGTACTATTTATATTGGAGCAGTATTATTTATGAGGGGGCTATTATTAATAAGGGAGGCTATTTATATTGGAGCAGTATTATTTATGAGGGGGCTATTATTAATAAGGGAGGCTATTTATATTGGAGCAGTATTATTTATGAGGGGGCTATTATTAATAAGGGGGGCAATTTATATTGGAGCAGTATTATTTATGAGGGGGCTATTATTAATAAGGGGGCAATTTATATTAGAGCAGTATTATTTATGAGGGGGGTATTATTAGTAAGTGGGACTATTTATATTGGAGCAGTATTATTTATGAGGGGACTATTAATAATAAAGGGGATTATTTTTATTGGGGCAGTATTATTTATGAGGGCGCTATTATTAATACTGGGTACTGTTTATATTGGAGCAGTATTATTTATGAGGGGGCTATTATTAATAAGGGGGGCAATTTATATTGGATCAGTATTATTTATGAGGGGGCTATTATTAATAAGGGAGGCTATTTATATTGGAGCAGTATTATTTAAGAGGGGGCTATTATTAATAAGGGGGGCAATTTATATTGGAGCAGTATTATTTATGAGGGGGCTATTATTAATAAGGGAGGCTATTTATATTGGAGCAGTATTATTTATGAGGGGGCTATTAATAATAAAGGGGATTATTTTTATTGGGGCAGTATTATTTATGAGGGCGCTATTATTAATACTGGGTACTATTTATATTGGAGCAGTATTATTTATGAGGGGGCTATTATTAAAAAGGGAGGCAATTTATATTGGATCAGTATTATTTATGAGGGGGCTATTATTAATAAGGGAGGCTATTTATATTGGAGCAGCATTATTTATGAGGGGGCTATTATTAATAAGGGGGGCAATTTATATTGGAGCAGTATTATTTATGAGGGGGCTATTATTAATAAGGGAGGCTATTTATATTGGAGCAGTATTATTTATGAGGGGACTATTAATAATAAAGGGGATTATTTTTATTGGGGCAGTATTATTTATGAGGGCGCTATTATTAATAAGGGAGGCTATTTATATTGGAGCAGTATTATTTATGAGGGGGCTATTATTAATAAGGGAGGCTATTTATATTGGAGCAGTATTATTTATGAGGGGGCTATTATTAATAAGGGAGGCTATTTATATTGGAGCAGTATTATTTATGAGGGGGCTATTATTAATAAGGGAGGCTATTTATATTGGAGCAGTATTATTTATGAGGGGGCTATTATTAATAAGGGGGCAATTTATATTGGAGCAGTATTATTTATGAGGGGGCTATTATTAATAAGGGGGCAATTTATATTAGAGCAGTATTATTTATGAGGGGGGTATTATTAGTAAGTGGGACTATTTATATTGGAGCAGTATTATTTATGAGGGGACTATTAATAATAAAGGGGATTATTTTTATTGGGGCAGTATTATTTATGAGGGCGCTATTATTAATACTGGGTACTATTTATATTGGAGCAGTATTATTTATGAGGGGGCTATTATTAATAAGGGGGGCAATTTATATTGGATCAGTATTATTTATGAGGGGGCTATTATTAATAAGGGAGGCTATTTATATTGGAGCAGTATTATTTATGAGGGGGCTATTATTAATAAGGGGGGCAATTTATATTGGAGCAGTATTATTTATGAGGGGCTATCACCACATCACTTCTTATCGAAAGAGGATCTGAACGACCTCGTTCGGGATTTAAACTTGTCTAAAGAGCAAGCAGAGGTTCTATCTTCTAGGCTCAAAGGATGGAATCTTCTCCGAGCAGACGTAAGAATATGCAGGTATCGTAACTGAGAGGGTGATTCAAAAAAACTACTTCTCTGAAGAAAATGGTGTAGTGTATTGCAATGATGTTTATTCACTTATGGAGGCGCTTGGTATTCAGCACCAGGCAGATGAGTGGCGGTTGTTCATAGACTCATCAAAAGTTAGTTTAAAGGCCGTTCTTTTGCATGCTAGCAATTCCTTACCGTTATTACCTGTTGCACATGCTGCAGATATGAATGAGAGATATGAAAGTATGAAACTTCTGATGAAGGTCATTGCTTTATTGCTTGGGTTGCAACTTGGATACACAAAATGCTGCTGTTTCTTATGTGAATGGGATAGCAGGGATAGGAAATCTCATTATATTAGGAAGGAATGGCCGAAACCTGAATCTCTTGTTCCTAGACAAAAAAATGTGTCAAATGTACCTTTAGTGAATCCTACAAAAGTATATCTACCTCCCCTGCATAGTAAGCTCGGAATGATGAAACAATTCGTAGAAGCAATTAATAAAACTTCTGATGGACCAGGGGGCTCATTCTAATAAAAGAATAGACTAGATGGACCAGGTGTTTCCATGTTTCCGAGATTGTGGGTAGGACAGTCCAGGCGCTCTTCTGGCTCCCAAGTGTTGTTTTCAATAAAGAAGATATTCCAGCTGTGATGATTCCGCTTAAATATGGCTATAACTCAAAGCTGTATTTTGGTCTCTGGGTAGCGTATCTCTTTACTCATAAGGTGCGCAGCCATAATCATAGGTATATTGCCAATAATGGCCGGACTGGAACAATAGGGCTTTGTATCCATCCCAGCAGGGCTCCATTGAATTCATACACAGCCCTGAGTGATCAAAGAAACATGCATTGTGCAGGTAGATCAGACCTGGTTGATAACATTGTATCATTCCACTTGGTCTCAGCTCAATATAAAGAATCTGGACTTGAGTGCGTTAGTCAATCAGACTTGTTGTCGCCAGTGACCTCATTCTGGGAGGTGGCATAAAGGGTATAAAAGATGAGGTAAGAGGTCTGTGGGAGAGATTGTGCTGGGACTACAAGAGAACACTATGAGGAGATTACAGACAGACTTCCACTGAGAGAGACTATTAGGTTATACTGTGAGGAGCATGCAAGCTGAGATGCTGGAGTTAATGCCGCTGCCTCCACTGGTTATTCACACATGACAGAGCATGTGTGAGTGTTGGATTATAGAGCCACATCAAGGAGATGCGTGGTGAAGTAATTATTTCACTTTTACTCCTTTTTATTTTAAGTGCTGTATATTGTAACTAGTAACTGTTAATGCTTGCATACATCTGCATATCTGTTCTGAACTGCATGTGTTAGATGTTAATACCGACCCATTTAGGGGTTAATAAATATATAAAATTTAGAAAGCTTGTCTTGTATTTATCTTGTGAACCCGGCACTCACTGGCGGTGAGTGTGGTTTCTTAGGAAAGAAGACTCAGGTGTGGGCCAACGCGGTGTTGGCGCACTGAGGATCTTTCACACCAGCATTTGCAGCTGACAGTGTGTCCCAATTGTTATTGAAATTTGGTATATTATGTATCTATGCACAGGGGCACACCGCTAATGAGGCGAAGTGAGGCGGCCTCCTCAGGCGGCCCTATCCCACACTATTTATTTAATGCTTTGCCTGTCTTGGGCTGGTTTATGAGACCTCGGCATGTCAGCGCAGGCGGTGATACAATGACGTCATCGCACCTCCTACGCTGAGACGCAGACGTCGCGGACAAAAAGAGGAGGCGGCGGCTCCATCAAGGGATTGCAGGTAGGTGATAGGTAGGATTTTTTTATATATATAAATAGGCTGTTACCTGCTGGAGTATCCCCAGAGCAGGTAACGGCCTATTTATTTACCTACCCCGTGCCTGCTCGTGACTGCCTCCACTTCCCCTTCTGCTATGGGACGCAGAAGGGGAAGTGGATGCCTCTGTGATCAGCCGCGGGCCTCAGATACTACTATTATTATACTCTGGGGTCTTTTCAGACCCCAGAGTATAATAATTGGAGACCCAGGGGAGGTGATAAACATAAAAACCAATGTTACTTACCTCTCCTGTGATCCGATGTTACTGGTGACGTCATCAGGTCGCGTCGCCGGCCTGATCACGTGACATGTGTGCATAATTAAACAGGGCCAAAAGCTGCATCGGTGTCCAGGAAAGGTAAGTAACTCTGGTTTTTATGTTTGTCACCTCCCCTGGGTCTCCGATCATTATGCTCTGGGGTATTATACTATGGAGCATAATACCATGTACGGGGGCCACTAGGGAGCATAATACTGTGTGCAGGGGTTGCTGTGGAACATAATACCATGTGCAGTGGCCACTATGGAGCATAATACCATGTGCAGGGGTTAATATGGAGCATAATACCAGTGCAGTGGCCACTATTGAGCATAATACCGTGTACAGGGGCCACTACGGAGCATAATAATGTGTGCAGGGGTTGCTGTGGAACATTATAGTGTGTGTAAATGGGGCGCTATAAACAGGGGCTATGGCACCTGTTTATATTATACGCTGTTTATAGTGACCGTGTGATGTAATTCCAGCCTTGTCACATAGACGTGTATAGGACGAGGCTGTAGTTACATGACATGGCCGCTATGAGATGAATGACACTATGTAAACAGAGAAGCGGTCATGGCGCTTACACAGTTACCATTCAAACAGCTGATCAGTAGGGGTCCTGGGTTTTTGAGCTCCACTGATTAGTTTATTAATGACCTGGAAAACCTTTTAATTAGTTAACACCTGGGGCATTATTAATAAGGGGCACTATTTATACAGGGTACACACGGACATTATTAATAAGGGGCACTATTTATACAGGGTACACACGGACATTATTAATAAGGGGCACTATTTATACAGGGTACACACGGACATTATTAATAAGGGACACTATTTATACAGGGTACACATGGACATTATTAATAAGGGGCACTATTTATACAGGGTACACACGGACATTATTAATAAGGGGCACTATTTATACAGGGTACACACGGACATTATTAATAAGGGGCACTATTTATACAGGGGTACACACGGACATTATTAATAAGGGGCACTATTTATACAAGGGTACACACGGACATTATTAATAAGGGGCACTATTTATACAGGGTACACACGGACATTATTAATAAGGGGCACTATTTATATAGGGTACACAGGGACATTATTAATAAGGGGCACTATTTATACAGGGTACACACGGATATTATTAATAATGGGCACTTTCTATACAGGGTACACACGGACATTATTAATAAGGGGTACTATTTATATAGGGTACACACGGACATTATTACTAAGGGGCACTATTTATACAGGGTACATGCGGACATTATTAATAAGGGGCACTATTTATACAGGGTACACACGGACATTATTACTAAGGGGCACTATTTATACAGGGTACACGTGGACATTATTAATAAGGGGCACTATTTATACAGGGTACACGTGGACATTATTAATAAGGGGCGCTATTTATACAGGGTACACACGGACATTATTAATAATGGGCACTATTTATACAGGGTACACACAGACATTATTAATAATGGGCACTATTTATACAGGGTACACATGGACATTATTAATAAGGGGCACTATACAGGGTACACACGGACATTATTAATAATGGGCACTATTTATACAGGGTACACATGGACATTATTAATAATGGGCACTATTTATACAGGGTACACACGGACATTATTAATAATGGGCACTATTTATACAGGCACACACGGACATTATTAATAAGGGGCACTATTTATACAGGGTACACACGGACATTATTAATAAGGAGCACTATTTATACAGGGTACACACGGACATTATTAATAAGGGGCACTATTTATACAGGGTACACACGGACATTATTAATAAGGGGCACTATTTATACAGGGCACACACGGACATTATTAATAAGGGGCACTATTTATACAGGGTACACACGGACATTATTAATAAGGGGCACTATTTATACAGGGTACACACGGACATTATTAATAATGGGCACTATTTATACAGGGCACACACGGACATTATTAATAGGGGGCACTATTTATACCGGGTACACACAGACATTATTAATAAGGGGCACTATTTATACAGGGCACACACGGACATTATTAATAGGGGGCACTATCTATTGGGGTAGACACGGACATTATTTATAAGGGGCACTATTTATACAGGGTACACACGGACATTATTAATATTGGGCACTATTTATACAGGGTACACACGGACATTATTAATAAGGGGCACTATTTATACAGGGCACACACGGACATTATTAATAGGGGGCACTATTTATACAGGGCACACACGGACATTATTAATAAGGGGCACTATTTATACAGGGTACACACGGACATTATTAATAAGGGGCACTATTTATACAGGGCACACACGGACATTATTAATAAGGGGCACTATTTATACAGGGCACACACGGACATTATTAATAGGGGGCACTATTTATACAGGGCACACACGGACATTATTAATAGGGGGCACTATCTATTTGGGTAGACACGGACATTATTAATAAGGGGCACTATTTATACAGGGTACACACGGACATTATTAATAAGGGGCACTATTTATACAGGGACACACGGACATTATTAATAGGGGGCACTATCTATTGGGGTACACACGGACATTATTAATAGGGGGCACTATTTATACAGGGCACACACGGACATTATTAATAGGGGGCACTATCTATTTGGGTAGACACGGACATTATTAATAAGGGGCACTATTTATACAGGGTACACACGGACATTATTAATAAGGGGCACTATTTATACAGGGACACACGGACATTATTAATAGGGGGCACTATCTATTGGGGTACACACGGACATTATTAATAGGGGGCACTATTTATACAGGGCACACACGGACATTATTAATAGGGGGCACTATCTATTGGGGTAGACACGGACATTATTAATAAGGGGCACTATTTATACAGGGTACACACGGACATTATTAATAAGGGGCACTATTTATACAGGGCACACACGGACATTATTAATATAAAGATACACTTGGGGGTATTATTCATTATGGGGGATTATATTATATATTATATAATTGGGGTAGCAGCAGGATGGGGGCTTTGTGTAGTTGAGGACAATGTGGGTCGGTGCCTGGAAAAGTGATGAGCCAAAGATGTCTGTGCTGCAAACTTTACAGAGACAAGTCACAGCTGGAAGAAGTGGCCATGGCGGTCCGGAGGGAAGAAAAGGAAAATGTGACCGATTAGTCAGAGACGTCTCCTGTAAGTCACAGAATGTTACTGCCCTGTATTCACCTAAGTGATAGAGCATAAATACCTGAGTGATGGGGGTCTGTCTGCTGAGACCCCACTGAGCCTGAGAATTGGGTTTTTTCCCCCACTGGGTGGGAATTCAGCCTGACCGCAGCCATATGTATAGGTGTGTCACTTGGTGGATGGACGAACCCGCGTGGCTCTCATTCACTTCGATGGGAATGCCAAAAAACATTACTCCGCTATCTGCGGGGCTCCTATTATAGAGAATGGGGGCCACACGGGCTCGTCCATCCACCAAGCAGAAGATGTGGGAAGTTACTTTCATTGTTAATGCCGTGTTGTGGATCTGACACTGAAGTAATGCAGGAAGAAGAATTCTTATAAACTGTTTTATATGTTTGTGTATTGTGTATATTGTGCGACGATAGCAGTGTGTGAGGCTAGTAGCATGGAAACTCAGTTTTTTTTTTTTTGGGGGGCGTCATTCTATAGTGCGCCTCCGGCAGCAAAGAGGCTAGGGTCACCACTGTGTATGCAGAAGAGACCCTACATAATCAATCCTTACAAGAAAGACAGATGAAATAAAGTGCAATGTGTCAGGGATCCCAGCCACACAAGCACACATGAGCCTGATTGTGACCTTAAGGCTAAGTCCCCACATGTCGTCTCGCAGCAAAAAAGCAATGCGGGAAAAGCCAAGGCAGCACCTCATCGTGGTTCTTTCTGCAGTGCTTTGCACAAAAAGTTCGCAGACATTTCCTCTGCGGATTTTCTCCTTCAATTATATCAATAGGGGAACCGCCGGCGTTTCCGTAAATATAATTGACATGCTGCGATTTCCAAAACCGCAATGCACATTTTCCCGCAAAGTGGGGATGGGATATGTTAGATTCGTCCCCTTTGCTGTGACTGGAAAACACCGCATTTTGTTCCGCGGCATTTTTGTTACGTGGGGCCCTGGCCTAAAAGGTGGAAACCACTTCCATACTCATCTATCAAACTTAGGCTGCAAATGAGTGCAGCGCCCTCAGCATCCACAAAAATATCTGCCACCATCTGCTACTTACGGTATACCAGATAACGATATACCCATACCACTCTCACCTGTGTCCTCTAGCACCACATACTGAACCTCTAACACCTTAGAATAAAAAGTTAAAACAAAAAAAAACCTAAGAAGTATCTTCCCTCTTCGAGATTCTAGGGGTGTTATAGAGCCAAGGACAATTTTATTAAATTGTAACATTCAATATACTGAAAGTACAAAGTACAGTGCTTACAATAAAAAGATGTAATAAAAAGACAAGCACAAGCAAAAAGTGCACAAAATAGAAGGGAAAAGAAACTGACCTCTTACTGATCCTGGCCTGGAGATCAACAAAGAAAGTGGAGAGACTTCTCTATTAACAGCATTTAGTGTTCTGCTTTACTGTGTAGCCATGACCATAGCCAGCCATTGTCTGGGGCCGACTCAGTGAGGTCTATAGGGGAGTTTTCTAGAAATGGTCTGTGCAGGGAGGGGAAGTAGCTAAACTGTGACATCATCCATAGTCAGTAGTGATGTAGTAATGCCTCAGAGAGGGTTATCTATAGAAGTGTTATCTTCTATTGTAATACCATCTGGTTTGTTTATGATGTAAACAAGGTCACTGCTGTTATGAAACGCTACACAATTAGCAAGTTTACATCTGCTATTAAGCCTAGTGGATAGTTTGAGAATTGCAGGATATTGTACTTTCTAATATAATTCGTGACATGGAAAATTAAATATCAATTTAAAAAAATAAAAAATGCCTTTCTCATAAAAAGTTGGTATAAAAATAGGCCATTTCTGGTGACGCAGTCCCTTTAACTTCCTGGCTCTAACTAGTTACCTGACCCCTGGAATGTGAACTTGACATTAACACCCACAATAGGCATTCTAATAGTTAAACCAGACATAACTACAACAATGGACACAACTCAACCTTACTACAATACGATATATCCAGAAATTATTACAATAGGACTGAACCTTCCAAACCTGAAAAATCTGAAACCCAAAAGCCGAGTCTGTACAGAATGAGTGTCTTGTACAGATCAGCTATGAAGCCACCGACCCCTCATTATCTGATAGACTCCTCTATCCACATGTTTTCCGGATCGTCCAAAATAGCCACATCCACAATATGGTGGTCACCGAACTGTTGGAGCACTTTGGCTGGACCTGGGTTGGGATTTTAGTATCAGATGATGATAATGGAGAGAAAGAACTGCAGATACTGAGAAAGTACATGAGAGAGCGCGGGATCTGTCGCCTACACCATAAAACTTACAGAGGAGAATATCATCCATGAATAGCAGCAGTGGCGTAATGATCACGGTCACAGGTGGTGCGACCACGACCTGGCCATGAGGGTACGAAGCCTTCTGCCAGGTGGAAATGATAGGAGTCTGGGAAAGCCTGGTTTGCCATGCCCCTTTACAATGGATGCCAGCCCAGGGGAGGTGACTAAAAATAAAAAAATACTTATACTCACCTCTCCTGGGCTCAGCATCCTCTCTGGGGCTCTTCCAGCAGTGATGTCTGGGATGCGTGACCTTAGTTCCCAGGCAGTAGAGGACCAAGGAAGATGCTGAAGACAGCCGGACTAGAAAATCCATCTAGGCCCAGGGATTTACCCTTAGGAAGAGTCTTGATGATCCGTTCCAGTTCCAATGTTGTGATAGGTAGATCGATGGTCCTGTGTTAAGGTTGGCAAATGGAAATAAGCAAGGAAGTCAGAGATGAGAGTCTGATGAATAACGGGAGGTGGTGTTGTCTCCTGGAGGTTGTAAAGTTGGGCATAATATAATCTGAAAATTCCTGCAATGTCTCCAGGAGCCGTCAATGTGTCTGTGGTCTCTAGGTGGATCATGTAAGGAATTTTTGATTTTGCTGCCCTGATTTTTAGTTAATGAGTCAGTAATTTTCCAGCCTTATTACTCTGAGAGTAGAACCTAGCTTTGGATTTCTTCAGTGCTTTTTCGTAGTCGTGGAGAAGAAGGAGTTGGAGGTGGTGTCTATTATGGTAAATTTGGTCGACAAGGCTAGGAGAAGAATAATGTTAGTTGTCACGTTCCAGGGCAAACAGGTGGGTGAGAGTATCAGTGATATCTTTTTGACATACTTTTTATCTCTATGGGCCAACTGGATCAGAGTACCATGGATAAACGCCCAGTGGGTGTTCCATAGGATGTAGGGATCTGAAGTAGAAGAGGTGGAAACAAAAGTCTTGCAGTTCCCTTTCATTGGTATCATTTCATAATAAAAGTATTGTTCTGCCAGATTTTTGTGTGGGTGGTGGGTATGGATTCCTCTAGCTCAAGAGTAATGGCAGCATGGGCTGACCAAGTAATTCATTCAATAATGGAAGATTTAGCATGGAGCAAAGTTAGTAGATCAATTAGAAATAAGTCTATATGGTAGTACGTATGGTGAACTGAGGAGAAATGTGTGTAATCCTGTTCTGAGGCATGTTGTTCCCTCCAGACATCATGTGGGTTTTCCCTGAAAGAGAATTGAGAATGGCATGACGTGTTCTGCCTGGTGGGGTTCGTGGAATCCAGGGAAGGGTCCATGATGGTGTTAAAGTCTCCACAGATTATAACAATAACATGTAACAATTTTCAAAAAAATATTTGTTCCCAGTTGTTAAGTGTGTTTTCCTGATTGTTTGTACCTTAAATGAATAGAAAAAAAAGTTATTATTCCCTGTAAACTTTGCTTTTGTGGTCAGCACAATGATATTTTGAAATGGATCTATTTTTAAGGATATTCGCAATATTTCAAGATACTTAAGCTTCTGGAATTGTGAGAACTATCAAGAAGTTTCTATATCTGCCCAGAATTATCTAGAAATTATCTGGGAAGTTTTTTCCATCTTCTTCAGTCATCAAGATGGACTGTGCTTCTGCAACAATGTGGCCGGTCTATTCGAGGCTATAGGTATCACTTGTAACCCGAATGAATGGCGCCTCTTCATAGACAGCTCATGCAAGAGCTTCAAAGCCGTGCTGCATCACAATGGGAATAAGTATCCGTCTCTTCCTGTAGCTCACTCGGTGCACCTGAAAGAGGAATACACCAGTGTCAAGATGTTGCTAGGTGCCTTGAAGTATGATGAGTACGGCTGGGAAGTTATCGGAGATTTCAAAATGGTGTCATTCCTGATGGGCCTCCAAGGTGGTTTTACTAAGTATCCTTGCTTTATTTGCCTTTGGGACAGCTGGGATACTGAAGCGCACTACCACAGGCGGGACTGGCCTCAGCGGACAGAGTTCACTGTGGGGAAGAACAATGTAAAGTGGGAGCCACTGGTGGACCCACACAAGGTGCTGATGCCACCACTGCACATCAAGTTGGGGCTCATAACACAATTTGTCAGGGCTCTAGATAAGGAGTCGAGAGCTTTCAATTACCTCCAAGATCTTTTACCTAAGCTGTCTGAAGCAAAGATCAAAGCTGGTGTCTTCGTCGGACCACAAATCAAGAAGATCATAGAGTGCAGTGAATTTCCCAAGAAGCTGAATAGGAAGGAGAGAGCAGCTTGGAACAGTTTTGTCGCAGTGGTTCGTGGCTTCCTAGGTAATCATAAAGATGAAAACTATGTACAACTGGTTCAGACTCTGATAAAGAACTATGCTGCAATGGGCTGCAGGATGTCACTCAAAATCCATATCCTTGATGCTCATCTTGATAAGTTCAAAGAGAACATGGGAGCTTATTCAGAGAAGCAAGGCGAGCACTTTCACCAGGACATTATGAACTTTGAACGCCGTTACCAAGGACAATATAACGAAAACATGATGGGCGACTATATTTGGGGATTGATTCGTGAAACTGATTTGCAGTATAGTTGTAAATCTCGGAAAACCGCACACTTCTGAACAGTTTTTGGTAATCTGTGTAAATTTGCAATGCATATAGTGTTCTTAGTCCGACTGTATAAATGAGAAGATGCAAAATCGTCTGTTTCTATAGTAAAAATGCATAATTTTCATTGCTGTGGTCACAAAAGCGAAGTTTATGATGAATGTAAGCAATTTTTAATTTGTTTTAGACATAAGCAATTGGAATATAACATTTAAAAGCTGGGAACAAAATTTGTGTTACATAGTGATTAAAGCTCCTTTTCGGAGTCAGTTAATGTATCTATAGACTTTGTTAAAGAAGCAAAGTGATCGTTGATGAGGAGCATACACGTTGACTAAGGTGCATTATACGTTGTTGATATGACATACCACAAGTAAATATGTACCTTGAGGGTCTGCATGATGGTCTAGTAGGGAGAAGGCTACAGAATTTCTAATTGCGATGACAACATTTTTTCTTGACATGGTGGGTGTGAAGAATAGTAGGGAAGGAAGGATTCTGAAGTCTCCATCAGCATGTAGGTAAAGGGCCTACTTCTGCAAGTAAGATCGTTTTTGAGGGCGGCTAATAATCCTTGAGATCAGTAATAATCCGTCTGATTCAACAAAACAGAAAAGTAAAGGAAAAAAATTAAATGAATTAACTTACCGTTCTGAATACTGATACAGTAGTACTGTATAGAAAGTGGAGGGTATCAGCACTGGCTAGCTGGGGTAAGAGTCCATGTAGAGGCCTTGCACCATGTCGGGAGAGATGGATATTCCCGGAAAGTAGTAAATCCTTACTCTCATTCAGGGTGGTGACGGTGTGAATGGTGCCGTCTTTGGTGATGAGTTTAACTGGGAAACTCCATCTGTAGATGATTTTGTGATGGCGGAGTGACATGGTCACAGGTATCAACTCCTGGCAAACGTGTAGGGTTTCCAAAGAGAGGTCCGTGTATAGCTTAACATCTCCAAATCTAGTGGGCCAAGACCTCTATTTACGTGCCTGAACCATAATGAGTTCTTTGATATGGAAGAAATGAAACCGGGCCAGGACCTCTCGAGGTTTTTTTATCGCCCAGATGTCTTGGGCATGGCAATCGATGCACTCTGTTGATGGTGAAGCTGTGTGAGTAAGAGTGTAAATCAGACGGTGTTACAGATTCTGGAATGCCTCAGAATTTGATATTGTTGCTATTATTGATATTATTGTTGTTGAGTTTTTCAAAATCTTCAGCTAGATCATTATGGGCATCTATTACTTTGTTGTGAGAGGTCACAAAGTCTCCCATCTTGTTTTCAATATGTGTCACTCTCCGATCCAGAAGAGAGACAGAAGAGTGTAGCATTGTGATGAGTTGGGAGATATCTGCTTGTAAGGAGCTGCGGAGTGCCAGCCAGTTATTAGCGTGAAATGTGTCGATGCCACCTTCCTGAACCTGTGGGGGTACCTGGTGCTGTACTAGAGAGTAATTAGTATCACCAAAGGGTTACGTACAAGGGGGGAGGGTTGTTTGACCGGACTGGCAATGGGGGATGGTGAGCCTGGAGTGAGACTATGGGCATCCAGATGGTTCGACTGAGATGGAGAGCGGAGAATTTTGACCGCTTGGCAGATGTCATTGAGGGTGGGGGGTAGGTGTAAGGCCGGGGTGTCCATTGAATGGTCTGGGACCGCTGCACTCAAGTAATCCCCCATAGTGATGATATTGACAGTTGGGGATGGAGAAAGAATTTCAGCAGGGTTAGGTGGAGTGTGCCTGCCATCTCCATCTCTGCTACGGTCCCATTCAAAGTAATAGGTTACGTTGTTGTCTGACCCCTTAATATGTTTCTCGCATTTCACCATTTTGGATATGTACTGTATAGGTTGCAGATTACAGAGGCAAGAAATTGAAGTTGTGGGGCAATGTAGGCGACGAGCCGCTATACAGTGCGTGAGGCAGAGAAGTTAGACTATCATAGCGAGCAGAGCAGGATATAGCACTAACTGTGTCACAAGTTTAAGGAGGATAACTCAGGAATGGTGTAGGGGGTTAAACATATGAGGAATCTCTCCTCTATCAAAGTCTAAATGCGAGTTTGTATCTCCTAGAGTGCCTGGAGGAGGTAGTTGAGAGAGACTTGAGTGATGTCACCGTTCCAGGAGAAAATAGCAGCAGGAGTGCACAGCTGACCTGTGGTATGGCAAGGGGGAGGTGAGGAGACCCCTGAAGGATGAGTAGGGGCTCAGCGGCTCAGCACTACCTTCCCCAAGACAGGACCAGACAAGTCGTCTGCCCGGAGGAGCAACAGAGGGTCGAGGTGCTGGTAAGGAACTCTGGGTCCACAATGAGGAGCCTGATAAGTACAGCTATGATAACTACTGCAGGAGGATGATGCAGCCTCAGGGCGGGTATAATGAAGATTTCACCAAAATGTGGATGATGGAGGCGGGAGACCCCAGAGGACTGAGCTAATAGGCAGAGGACCTGTGCGTTAGCAATGTGCTGCAGGACTCCCCTCCGGAGTGTACCGTAGAGCTGATGATATGGTGCCGGAGGGTGAATATTGGTTAGTAGTGGTCTTCTGCCCATGCAGGTGCTGGCAGCGGAGACACTGCTATGTATGCTGTGGATCAAGGGCCGCAGGAGAGCAGTCACAGTCTCAGTGCCAGCTGGACGGCGGGCCCGGAAGAAGAGGTGCGCAGTAGCAGGTAATGGTATCCGGATGTGCCTGCAGGGTATCGGTGCGGACGTATGTGGTCCTGGCGGGGAAGGATGCTCTGAACACCTGTCCATCTGGGGTAGGGAGGGGTAAATAACCATTGCCTTGTTCGGCGCCACCCACTGACCCAACCGCATATTCACCAGTCATGCCTTCCACTGAGTGTATGTTTGGATGTCAAGTTGCCTCATGTAATATCGTGCCTTCTGGGAGGCTTCTGTAGCCTGCCGGAGATTTGCCTGAAGGTCTCCCCTTATCCCAGGAGCTTCGCGCACATATCATGACAATTCATAAGTCTAATCCCATGGTCAGAGACAGGTATATAAATCCACTATACGAGCTCACCAGTAATATCCTCTGAGACCATATAGCGATCAGATATCAGCTGTAGACTATACAGGAGTATACAGCACAGTATACAGCAGAGGTAGAATATGTAACAATTACACAGGATCTAGCGATACTCCTGATATCTCTGGTCCGGAACCTTGCATTCCCCATGGGATAACAATCCTAGATCATACTATGTATGAATAAATTGACAACTGGGAGTTGCCCTTCTCCTTGTCGAGATGCTGTGCTCCTACACACTGACAGCGTCCAATCATTGTTGAGTGTGGGGACTCTTCCTATTGGTAACACTATACAATGTATCACAGACCTAATGGAATGGCTGCGTGCATCAGTACAGAAATGTAAGGAAATGTGTCACAAGAAATGTCCTATTTTTATTCAAAGTTTTTAAAAATTTTCGCTGATTTTATTTTTCATTTTCCATGTTACTATCTATATTTTAAAAAATGAACAATATCCTGCAATTTTCACTCTGTCCACAACAGACTAATAGCAGCCTTACACTTGCTAATTCTGTTGGGTTTTTCATTGCAGCAGTGACTTCATTTACATCACAAACAATACAGACAGGATTACAATGGAAGTTCTAAACATCTCTACAGATAACACCCATTGTGACCCATGATTACAACCACCACTGAAAATAGATGATGTCATGTCTTTTCTCCTACCTCTCCTTGCATGTCTAGAAAATTCTCCTATACACCTCAAAGACTTATCTCCAGACTATTGCTGTCTATAGACATGACGATGCTGTAAAGCAGATCCCTAAACGCTGTTAACAGCAAAGGAGAAGCTCAGGCAAGATGACCGCCCCCATAATCATGTGTAGGAAATAGAAAATCTACAATCAGAAAAGAAAAACAGATGAGAAAAAAAGTGATAGAATAAATAAATTATAATGCCTACTTCCCATCAAAATCGTAAGGTGTCCAACAGTGCCGTCAGATCAGAACAGTCCGACACAAGTGGGACCCAGGCATCCCCTTTTATAGTTCGGAGAAGTCATAGCTTCCATGTGCAAACAAGGCCAAGCGACTCCACTATGCACAAAACCATAAGAAGTGAGGTGCAGATGAATGGCAGCCGGTGCTCCGGACATAAGACGCTGCTAATATCTTTGTCTGTGACTACTTCTGGCTGCAAGTGGAATGTCTTGGTACTGCTTGTCCCGCTCCCTTTAATAGTCCTTGCAGACCGACATTTACTTAAGAGGTAAAAAGGTATTTCCCCATGTAGTGTTGGTCACCTGGAATACATCCACTATGCGATAAGGACTGTTATGGATCAGAACTCTTTATTCCATGCTTCCTCCAAGGCTCCCTGTCTAGCATCCCTCCTCCTAGCTCAGCTCCTCCTCCCTGACTACCTCACTGTTGCTAGGCAGACAATGCCATATGAGTAATCAGCAAAGAACATACAGAATATACTTAGAACAACAACAATAAAATATATACTTATAACAACCTCCCAGCCCATTCCTTCCTTTATACAGATCTCACAAGAGCCCGCACACATTGAGGTCTATTGAATTCACCACTGCCATCTTGTGCATGTTTTGTAAACTGCAACTGCCTATACTTTTCATTGTAATTTATGTCTGTGATTATATCATCCTATTGTGATAATGTAGGGAAGTATCCAGTATAATCAGGTGACCTCCGGAACCAATCAGGCTCCCTTGATTGGCCTGGAGGAGGAGACAAGCTGCAGCCCTCTCTGGAGAGGGTTGGAAACCCTGTTGGGCAGGGTGTCTGCGGTCTGCACATGTTGGTGTAAGTTGGAAGACATGTTAGTCAAGTCAGCACCTGTATCAGTCCACTTCAGTCAGAGATGTCTTTTCCTCTGTGCTCAAGTTTCTCCTCAGAGAGTGTTTTCCTCTGAAATCCCAAGTCTGTAAGTACTAAAGCTTACCAACCGGTTTATCCATACACCTGGGAACTCCGCACGTATCGCTCTACAAGTAAGTCTTTGGGATGAAGATATATTAAAAGAGGCCATAGCTAGTCTGACAGAACTTGAGGGTCGCCCGCTGTCAGCACACCCGTCTTCTCTTCTACATACGTGTACCCAGTTCGTTGAGGTATAACCCCCTGGACACAGGCCAGCCTTCCAAGTATATCAAAGTTAATCTACCCAAGTCAAGCTCTATCACCTGTGTAAATGGACATTATCTCTAGTGATCAGTGTATTTTATGTAGAGAGTTATGTGGAGAGATGACAGGGAGTACAGAGAACTGAACCGGGATTTTGTGGACTGGTGCCAGCGGAACCACCTGAGGATTAACGCGGGGAAGACCAAGGAGATGGTGGTGGACTTTCGCAAGTGCAGATATCCTCCAAAACCAGTAGACATCCAGGGGATGGGCATTGAGATAGTCAACACCTATATGTACCTGGGTTTGCTCCTCAATAATAAACTGGACTGGGCAGATGACATGGAGGTCCTGTACAGGAAGGGCCACAGCAGGCTCTACCTGCTTAGGAGGCTGAGAGTCTTTGGAGTCTCAGCCTCCTGGAGTCTTGGATATCCCGAATTATCTCAAAATGCCTTACATAACTATTTGGATTGATGATATACCATTAGACGCCTTAGTGGACACTGGGTCACAAGTAACAACTATTGAGCAACAAGCCTTTGAGAAATATTAGGGCTCCGACATGCTAAATCCTGTGGCAAAGCCAATTTACGCTTGATTGTGAGTAAGGGTCAGCCTATCTCCTAACTAGGTTACTGGGAACCTACCATTTGTGTTGGTGACCGTAAATTACCATGACAAGGTGTAATTGTTACAGAGGCTAATGGAGTTACAACAGAAGTGGTATTAGGCTTGAATGTTATCCGTCATGTATTTACTGAATTGCTAGATGCTTTGCATGCTTCTCTTTCTTACAGGCAAGCTGCACAACGTACCATCAAAGTGCTTTGTGCCCAGCAGAAGTTTGCCAACTGTAAAGGTGAAATCTGTTGTGTCCGTATCCAAGATGCAAGACCAGTTACTCTGACTCCTAATAGTGAGACTCTCGTCTGGTGTCGAGTTCATCCAGGCATTGACAATGAAGATTTTGAAGCTCTTCTTGACCCTATCCAGATTGAGGGACAGCCACTGGTAAAAGCTGCCAGAAGCATCGTTACCGTCTCAAATGATAAAGTACCAGTACGGATAGTCAACCTAAGTGATGCACCTATTGAGTTGTACAAGTTTAATTCAGTTGCTCAACTGTATCAGCTTGATCCAGAAGACATCCTAGATGATGAAACACTTGCTTATCAAAGGTCAATTCATGTCCCTGCCAAAGGTACTCACAAACCTACTACCTTCTGGTGGAATGAACTCAACGTTGGCGATGCGAATACTCCTATTGAACACATCAATGGTGTCTTCAAAGTTGCCAAGTGGCACAGCCAAGCTTTCAGCAAGCATCCACTTGACTTTAGAAAAACCTCTTTGATCCAGACTAAGATCAACACCAGTGGTCATCCTCCTATCAAGGAAAGACACCGTCCAATACCTCCTGCTAACTACCAGCAAGTAAAGAGGCTGATAAAGGAGATGAAAGACACCAAAGTCTTGCAAGAAAGCCAAAGTCCAAGAAAGAAGGATGGTAACATCAGAGTCTGTGTTGACTGCAGAAAGTTGAACAACATCACGCACAAAGATGCATATCCTCTTCCCCGGATTGAAGAAACCCTCACTGCTCTTGGTTCAGCTGAATACTTCTCCACTCTTGACCTAACCAGTAGTTAATGGCAAGTACCCATGGCTCCTGAGGATAGACAGAAAACAGCTTTTACCACTCCGATGAGTGAGTTTAATAGCATGCCTTTTGGGTTGTGCAATGCTCCAGCAAAATTCCAGTGACTCATGGAAAGGTGTCTTGGCCACCTCAACTTTCCAGAGTGTCTTGCTGTATCTTGACGATGTGGTTGTGCATTCTCGCACTTATGAAGACCATCTCAACCACCTAGAAGATGTGTTCCAGGTCCTTATTGAGCATGGCCTGAAGATAAAACCTTCAAAATGTCACCTGCTAAAACCAATTACTTGGGTCATGTAGTAAGTGCTGAAGGTATCCAGCCTCATCCTGACAAGATCTCTGCTGTCAGAGACTGGGAAACTCCCAGAACAGTAAAAGAAGTCAGAAGTTTTCTAAGATTTGTGGGCTATTACCGCCGCTTTATACCTCACTTTGAACAGGTAGCGGAACCATTCCAGACTTATACTGTCACAAGTCCAGGACAACAAAGAGAGAATCATTGCTTATGCCAGCCGAAGCTTGAGAGGTGCTGAGAAGAACGGTCACAATTACCGTTCGTTCAAGTTAGAGCTGCTTGCTCTTTCGTGGGCCGTTGCAGAGAAGTTCAAAGGTTATCTTGCGGCTGCACCATTTACTGTTTACACAGACAACAATGCTCTAGCTCGCCTTAACACGGCACGGCTAGGTGCTCTCGAACAGAGATGGGCTTCCAGATTGGCAAACTACTGCTTCGGTATCAAATACTGCAGTGGTAAGACAAACATAAACGCTGATGTGTTATCCCATTTGTCTACAGTATAGGAGAAGAACCTCCTGAGGAAGACATGTGGGAAGATGTTGACATGCCTCCCTTCTATCAAAAGTTTGCTATGCAGACTGAAGAGCATCCTCAACAGAAACCCGACCCACTTCAAGATCTATCTAGATAGCAAACCCTCCAGAATGACTATGGTGCCCTAGGTGAAGTCTATGATTACCTAGCCACTGGAAGAATACCTGTCAGATTCAGAAAACAGTATACAGATACTGAACTCAAACGCCTGTGGAGGCAGCGCAAAAGTCTTTTCATCCAAAATGGCTTGATTCTGCACAACACCTTAGATCCCGTTTCAGGTGAGAGGTTACATCAAATCCTCATTCCCAGGCGGGATGCCAAGATTGTTCTTGATGCCTACCACGATCAATCTTAACACTTTGGTGTGCATAAAACTGAAGCCACCATACGTCAACGCTTCTATTGGATTGGAATGTGTGCTGACATTGAAGGTTGGTGTACAGAATGTCCAGCTTGCAACCTTACCAAAACTGGTAAGAATGATACAAGAGCACCAATACATCCTATTCGTTCTCAGAGACCAAGCGAGTTAGTGGCTCTTGACCATACGAAGCTAGCACCAACTTGTTCAGGCTACAAATATGCCCTTAACATAGGGTTGTCGTTGTGCAAATGAAAGACCTCACCGCACGTACCACAGCCATCACGTTTTACCGTGAATATGTGAGACACTATGGTTGTCCCGAAGCAGTCCTAACTGATAGAGGACCTGCATTCGAGTCACATTGTTTCCAGTTCCATGAATGCAAAAAGCTGAGAACAACTGCCTACCATCCCCAAGGGAATGGACTTTGTGAGAAAAATAATCAGATCTTCATCAACATGCTGTGAACAGCATCTGTCACCAAACAAGCAGAATGGCCTCAACTACTTGACAAATTAGTGGAGATCTACAATAACACTACCCACTGTTCTACAGGCTATTTGCCATACTTCTTAATGTTTGGAAGACAAGGTCAACTTCCAAAAGTTCATGCTCTGGGAATTCAGTTACCAGATGTGATCAACCCTCTACCAAAAACTGATTGGGTTTCAGAACACCAGCGCAGAATGCAAGAAGCGCAAGAGATAGTTGACTGTCGCATGAATGAAGCTCACAGACGACAAGAAGAGAACTACAACCAAAGAACTAATGCTACATCTTTACACATTGGTGACAAAGTATGGTTAAGGAATTACCACAGAACTGGAAAACTTGACTCTCTTTGGGAAACAGAGCCATACACCATTACAGCTATTCCCTATTGTAATTACAATTAATCAAAACAATTTACAATAAAAATCGTGCATGTAAATAATACTATACATCCTGTACATATAGTAAAGTGCAAAGTGACATAAATGTGAAAAAATCACCCACATTCATATATCCTACATAACCATAGTTCAGAAAGTGTAATAAATGCATTAATAATTCATTAGGCTCATAGTAAGTGCACCTGTGACATCCCACTTACCCAAACACAATATACTGATAAACTTATGCATACCATGCGAATACAGCGTTAATGGCTACTAACTGTGCATGAATAAACAGCCGAATGTGATTACTGAGATCAAGTGCATCGAATGCGCATGTCCACGCATGCGCAGAACAGGCAATTCAAGATCAGCAGACATATAAAGTACTGGCATGTACCCATAATCCACTGCGCATGCGCGATAGAAAAAATGGCAATCAGAGGCCATTTTTAAGACTGGAAAACACAATAAAGAGAATAACCAAATAAAAGACTAAATTCATAAAAAAAACCATTTTATATAAATGGACATTATGCACAGTACTAGTTCTATTTTGATATATGGACAATGCACAGTACTACTTCTATTTTTATATATGGGACAATGCACAGTACTACTTCTATTTTTATAGTATGCAGACCATGTACATGGACTACTTCTATTTTTATATATGGACAAGGCACAGTACTACTTCTATTTGTATATATGGAGCAATGCAGCAGTACTACTTCCTATTCCTATCATGGACCAATGCACAGTACTACTTCTATTTGGTTATAACTAAATGGACAATGGGCAAAGTTACTTATGACAGATCTATTGTCGTTATACTCATATAAAATAACTAGTACTACTTCTTTTTTATCCATAGTGGGAAAATGTTTGTCACCCCCCAATGTACTAGTTCTCCCACTTATATATATGGGCCATGCACAGTACTACTTCTATTTTTATATATATATGAGCAGTGCACAGTACTACTTCTATTTTATATAGGGACAATGCACAGTACTACTTCTATTTTTATATATGTGACAATGCACAGTACTACTTCTATTTTTATATATAGACAATGCACAGTACTACTTCTATTTTTATATATGGACAGTGCACAGTACTACTTCTATTTTTATATATGGACAATGCACAGTACTACTTCTATTTTTATATATGGACAGTGCACAGTACTACTTCTATTTTTATATATGGACAATGCACAGTACTACTTCTATTTTTATATATGGACAATGCACAGTACTACTTCTATTTTTATATATGGACAATGCACAGTACTACTTCTATTTTTATATATGGACAATGCACAGTACTACTTCTATTTTTATATATGGACAATGCACAGTACTACTTCTATTTTTATATATGGACAATGCACAGTACTACTTCTATTTTTATATATGGACAATGCACAGTACTACTTCTATTTTTATATATGGACAATGCACAGTACTACTTCTATTTTTATATATGGACAATGCACAGTACTACTTCTATTTTTATATATGGACAATGCACAGTACTACTTCTATTTTTATATATGGACAATGCACAGTACTACTTCTATTTTTATATATGGACAATGCACAGTACTACTTCTATTTTTATATATGGACAATGCACAGTACTACTTCTATTTATATATATAGCAGTGCACAGTACTACTTCTATTTTTATATATGGACAATGCACAGTACTACTTCTATTTTTATATATGGATACAGTGCACAGTACTACTTCTATTTTATATATATGGACAATGCACAGTACTACTTCTATTTTTATATATGGACAATGCACAGTACTACTTCTATTTTTATATATGGACAATGCACAGTACTACTTCTATTTTTATATATATATACAATGCACAGTACTACTTCTATATTTATATATGGACAATGCACAGTACTACTTCTATTTTTATATATGGACAATGCACACAGTACTACTTCTATTTTTATATATGGACAATGCACAGTACTACTTCTATTTTTATATATGGACAATGCACAGTACTACTTCTATTTTATATATATGGACAGTGCACAGTACTACTTCTATTTTATATATATGGACAATGCACAGTACTACTTCTATTTTTATATATGGATAATGCACAGTACTACTTCTATTTTTATATATGGACAGTGCACAGTACTACTTTTATATTTATATATGGACAGTGCAGTTTTCTTTTTTATATATGGACAGTGCACAGTACTATTTTTATTTTTTTTTATATGGACAGTGCACAGTACTACTTCTATTTTTATATATGGACAATGCACAGTACTACTTCTATTTTTATATATGGACAGTGCACAGTACTACTTCTATTTTTATATATGGACAATGCACAGTACTACTTCTATTTTTATATATGGACAGTGCACAGTACTACTTCTATTTTATATATATGTACATCATTTATATATATGGACAGTGCACAGTACTACTTCTATTTTTATATATGGACAGTGCACAGTACTACTTCTATTTTTATATATGGACAATGCACAGTACTACTTCTATTTTTATATATGGACAATGCACAGTACTACTTCTATTTTTATATATGGACAGTGCACAGTACTTTTTTATATGTACAATCACATCTATATTTATATATGGACAGTGCACAGTACTACTTCTATTTTTATATATGGACAGTGCACAGTACTACTTCTATTTTTATATATGGACAATGCACAGTACTACTTCTATATTTATATATAGACAATGCACAGTACTACTTCTATTTTTATATATATGGACAATGCACACAGTACTACTTCTATTTTTATATATGGACAATGCACAGTGCTACTTCTATTTTTATATATGGACAGTGCACAGTACTACTTCTATTTTTATATATGGACAATGCACAGTACTACTTCTATTTTTATATATGGACAATGCACAGTACTACTTCTATTTTTATATATGGACAGTGCACAGTACTACTTCTATTTTTATATATGGACAATGCACAGTACTACTTCTATTTTTATATATGGACAATGCACAGTACTACTTCTATTTTTATATATGGACAATGCACAGTACTACTTCTATTTTTATATATGGACAGTGCACAGTACTACTTCTATTTTTATATATGGACAATGCACAGTACTACTTCTATTTTTATATATGGACAATGCACAGTACTACTTCTATTTTTATATATGGACATTTGCACATATGTACTACTTCTATTTTTATATATATATGGACCATGCACAGTACTACTTCTATTTTTATATATATGGACAATGCACAGTACTACTTCTATTTTTATATATGGACAGTGCACAGTACTACTTCTATTTTTATATATGTACAATGCACAGTACTACTTCTATTTTTATATATGGACAGTGCACAGTACTACTTCTATTTTTATATATGGACAGTGCACAGTACTACTTCTATTTTTATATATGGACAGTGCACAGTACTACTTCTATTTTTATATATGGACAATGCACAGTACTAACTTCTATTTTATATATATGGACAATGCACAGTACTACTTCTATTTTTATATATGGACAATGCACAGTACTACTTCTATTTTTATATATGGACAGTGCACAGTACTACTTCTATTTTTATATATGGACAATGCACAGTACTACTTCTATTTTTATATATGGACATATGCACAGTACTACTTCTATTTTTATATATGGACAGTGCACAGTACTACTTCTATTTTTATATATGGACAATGCACAGTACTACTTCTATTTTTATATATGGACAATGCACAGTACTACTTCTATTTTTATATATGGACAATGCACAGTACTACTTCTATTTTTATATATGGACAATGCACAGTACTACTTCTATTTTTATATATGGGGACAGTGCACAGTACTACTTCTATTTTTTATATATGGACAATGCACAGTACTACTTCTATTTTTATATATGGACAATGCACAGTACTACTTCTATTTTTATATATGGACAGTGCACAGTACTACTTCTATTTTTATATATGGACAGTGCACAGTACTACTTCTATTTTTATATATGGACAGTGCACAGTACTACTTCTATTTTTATATATGGACAATGCACAGTACTACTTCTATTTTTATATATGGACAATGCACAGTACTACTTCTATTTTTATATATGGACAATGCACAGTACTACTTCTATATTTATATATATGGACAGTGCTACACATTTTTATATATACTTCTATATATATATATATATATACAGTGCACAGTACTACTTCTATTTTTATATATGGACAATGCACAGTACTACTTCTATTTTTATATATGGACAATGCACAGTACTACTTTATTTTTATATATGGACAATGCACAGTACTACTTCTATTTTTATATATGGACAATGCACAGTACTACTTCTATTTTTATATATGGACAATGCACAGTACTACTTTCTATTTTTATATATGGACATATTATTCTATTTATATATATATGGACAGTGCACAGTACTACTTCTATTTTTATATATGGACAATGCACAGTACTACTTCTATTTTTATATATATGGACAATGCACAGTACTACTTCTATTTTTATATATGGACAGTACTACTTACTATTATTACTTCTATTTTTATATATGGACAGTGCACAGTACTACTTCTATTTTTATATATGGACAATGCACAGTACTACTTCTATTTTTATATATGGACAATGCACAGTACTACTTCTATTTTTATATATGGACAGTGCACAGTACTACTTCTATTTTATATATATATATACAGTGCACAGTACTACTTCTATTTTTATATATGGACAATGCACAGTACTACTTCTATTTTTATATATGGACAATGCACAGTACTACTTCTATTTTTATATATGGACAATGCACAGTACTACTTCTATTTTTATATATGGACAGTGCACAGTACTACTTCTATTTTATATATATATATATATACAGTGCACAGTACTACTTCTATTTTTATATATATGGACAGTGCACAGTACTACTTTATTATATATATATATGGAGTGCACAGTACTACTTCTATATTTATATATGGACAATGCACAGTACTACTTCTATTTTTATATATGGACAATGCACAGTACTACTTCTATTTTTATATATGGACAATGCACAGTACTACTTCTATTTTTATATATGGACAATGCACAGTACTACTTCTATATTTATATATATATGGACAATGCACAGTACTACTTCTATTTTTATATATGGACAATGCACAGTACTACTTCTATTTTTATATATGGACAATGCACAGTACTACTTCTATTTTATATATATGGACAATGCACAAGTACTACTTCTATTTTTATATATGGACAATGCACAGTACTACTTCTATTTTTATATATGGACAATGCACAGTACTACTTCTATTTTTATATATGGACAGTGCACAGTACTACTTCTATTTTTATATATGGACAATGCACAGTACTACTTCTATTTTTATATATGGACAATGCACAGTACTACTTCTATTTTTATATATGGACAATGCACAGTTTTATATATACATGCTATTTTTATTTTTATATATGGACAGTGCACAGTACTACTTCTATTTTTATATATGGACAATGCACAGTACTACTTCTATTTTTATATATGGACAATGCACAGTACTACTTCTATTTTTATATATGGACAGTGCACAGTACTACTTCTATTTTTATATATGGACAGTGCACAGTACTACTTCTATTTTTATATATGGACAATGCACAGTACTACTTCTATTTTTATATATGGACAATGCACAGTACTACTTCTATTTTTATATATGGACAATGCACAGTACTACTTCTATTTTTATATATGGACAGTGCACAGTACTACTTCTATTTTTATATATGGACAATGCACAGTACTACTTCTATTTTTATATATGGACAATGCACAGTACTACTTCTATTTTTATATATGGACAATGCACAGTACTACTTCTATATTTATATATGGACAATGCACAGTACTACTTCTATTTTTATATATGGACAATGCACAGTACTACTTCTATTTTTATATATGGACAATGCACAGTACTACTTTTTTATATATATGGACAATGCACAGTACTACTTCTATTTTTATATATGGACAATGCACAGTACTACTTCTATTTTTATATATGGACAATGCACAGTACTACTTCTATTTTTATATATGGACAGTGCACAGTACTACTTTCTATTTTTATATATGGACAGTGCACAGTACTACTTCTATTTTATATATATGGACAGTGCACAGTACTACTTCTATTTTTATATATGGACAATGCACAGTACTACTTCTATTTTTATATATGGACAGTGCACAGTACTACTTCTATTTTATATATATGGACAGTGCACAGTACTACTTCTATTTTTATATATGGACAATGCACAGTACTACTTCTATTTTTATATATGGACAATGCACAGTACTACTTCTATTTTATATATATGGACATATGCACAGTACTACTTCTATTTTTATATATGGACAGTGCACAGTACTACTTCTATTTTTATATATGGACAATGCACAGTACTACTTCTATTTTTATATATGGACAGATGCACAGTACTACTTCTATTTTATATATATGGACATATATTTATATATGTACATATACAGTACTACTTCTATTTTTATATATGGACAATGCACAGTACTACTTCTATTTTATATATATGGACAGTGCACAGTACTACTTCTATTTTTATATATGGACAATGCACAGTACTACTTCTATTTTTATATATGGACAATGCACAGTACTACTTCTATTTTTATATATGGACAATGCACAGTACTACTTCTATTTTTATATATGGACAATGCACAGTACTACTTCTATTTTTATATATGGACAATGCACAGTACTACTTCTATTTTATATATATGGACATATATATGCACAGTACTACTTTATTTTTATATATGGACAATGCACAGTACTACTTCTATTTTTATATATGGACAGTGCACAGTACTACTTCTATTTTTATATATGGACAGTGCACAGTACTACTTCACATATTTTTATATATATACACAGTGCACAGTACTACTTCTATTTTTATATATGGACAGTGCACAGTACTACTTCTATTTTTATATATGGACAATGCACAGTACTACTTACTATTTTTTATATATGGACAGTGCACAGTACTACTTCTATTTTTATATATGGACAATGCACAGTACTACTTCTATTTTTATATATGGACAATGCACAGTACTACTTCTATTTTTATATATGGACAATGCACAGTACTACTTCTATTTTATATATATGGACAGGCACAGTACTACTTCTATATTTATATATATATGGACAATGCACAGTACTACTTCTATTTTTATATATGGACAATGCACAGTACTACTTCTATTTTTATATATGGACAATGCACAGTACTACTTCTATTTTTATATATGGACAGTGCACAGTACTACTTCTATTTTTATATATATATACAGTGCACAGTACTACTTCTATTTTTATATATGGACAATGCACAGTACTACTTCTATTTTTATATATGGACAATGCACAGTACTACTTCTATTTTTATATATGGACAATGCACAGTACTACTTCTATTTTTATATATGGACAGTGCACAGTACTACTTCTATTTTATATATATGGACAATGCACAGTACTACTTATTTTATATATATGGACAGTGCACAGTACTACTTCTATTTTTATATATGGACAATGCACAGTACTACTTCTATTTTTATATATGGACAGTGCACAGTACTACTTCTATTTTATATATATGGACAATGCACAGTACTACTTCTATATTATATATATGGACAGTGCACAGTACTACTTCTATTTTTATATATGGACAGTGCACAGTACTACTTCTATTTTTATATATGGACAATGCACAGTACTACTTCTATTTTTATATATGGACAGTGCACAGTACTACTTCTATTTTTATATATATTTTTATATATATATATATACAGTGCACAGTACTACTTCTATTTTTATATATGGACAATGCACAGTACTACTTCTATTTTTATATATGGACAATGCACAGTACTACTTCTATTTTATATATATGGACAGTGCACAGTACTACTTCTATTTTTATATATGGACAATGCACAGTACTACTTATATTTTATATATGGACAATGCACAGTACTACTTCTATTTTTATATATGGACAATGCACAGTACTACTTCTATTTTTATATATGGACAGTGCACAGTACTACTTCTATTTTTATATATGGATATATGGACATATGTACAGTACTACTTCTATTTATATTTATATATGGACAGTGCACACAGTACTACTTCTATTTTTTATATATGGACAATGCACAGTACTACTTCTATTTTTATATATGGACAATGCACAGTACTACTTCTATTTTTATATATGGACAGTGCACAGTACTACTTCTATTTTTATATATATGGACAGTGCACAGTACTACTTCTATTTTTATATATGGACAGTGCACAGTACTACTTCTATATTATATATATGGACAATGCACAGTACTACTTCTATTTATATATGACAGTGCACAGTACTACTTCTATTTTTATATATGGACAATGCACAGTACTACTTCTATTTTTATATATGGACAATGCACAGTACTACTTCTATTTTTATATATGGACATTATGGACAATGCACAGTACTACTTCTATTTTTATATATGGACAATGCACAGTACTACTTCTATTTTTATATATGGACAGTGCACAGTACTACTTCTATTTTTATATATGGACAATGCACAGTACTACTTCTATTTTTATATATGGACAATGCACAGTACTTCTATTTATATTATATATAGACAGTGCACAGTACTACTTCTATTTTTATATATGGACAATGCACAGTACTACTTCTATTTTTATATATGGACAATGCACAGTACTACTTCTATTTTTATATATGGACAATGCACAGTACTACTTCTATTTTTATATATGGACAATGCACAGTACTACTTCTATTTTTATATATGGACAGTGCACAGTACTACTTCTATTTTTATATATTTATATATGGACAATGCACAGTACTACTTCTATTTTTATATATGGACAATGCACAGTACTACTTCTATTTTTATATATGGACAGTGCACAGTACTACTTCTATTTTATATGGACATATGTACATTATTTATATATATGACAGTGCACTACTATTCTATTTTTATATATGGACACATGCACAGTACTACTTCTATTTTTATATATGGACAATGCACAGTACTACTTCTATTTTTTATATATGGACATTATAATACAGTACTCACTTCTATTTTTATATATATATATGCACAGTACTACTTCTATTTTTATATATAAATGGACAATGTACAGTACTATTTTATTTTTATATATGGACAGTGCACAGTACTACTTCTATTTTTATATATGGACAATGCACAGTACTACTTCTATTTTTATATATGGACAATGCACAGTACTACTTCTATTTTTATATATGGACAATGCACAGTACTACTTCTATTTTTATATATTGGACAATGCACAGTACTACTTCTATTTTTATATATGGACAATGCACAGTACTACTTCTATTTTTATATATGGACATGTGCACAGTACTACTTCTATTTTTATATATGGACAGTGCACAGTACTACTTCTATTTTTATATATGGACAATGCACAGTACTACTTCTATTTTTATATATATAGACAGTGCACAGTACTACTTCTATTTTTATATATGGACAGTGCACAGTACTACTTCTATTTTTATATATGGACAATGCACAGTACTACTTCTATTTTTATATATGGACAATGCACAGTACTACTTCTATTTTTATATATGGACAATGCACAGTACTACTTATATTTTTATATATGGACAAGTGCACAGTACTACTTCTATTTTTATATATGGACAATGCACAGTACAGTTACTTCTATTTTTATATATGGACAATGCACAGTACTACTTCTATTTTTATATATGGACAATGCACAGTACTACTTCTATTTTTATATATGGACAATGCACAGTACTACTTCTATTTTTATATATGGACAATGCACAGTACTACTTCTATTTTTATATATATACACATGCACAGTACTACTTCTATTTTTATATATGGACAATGCACAGTACTACTTCTATTTTTATATATGGACAATGCACAGTACTACTTCTATTTTTATATATGGACAATGCACAGTACTACTTCTATTTTTATATATGGACAGTGCACAGTACTATCTTCTATTTTTATATATGGACATTGCACAGTACTACTTCTATTTTTATATATATACAATGCACAGTACTACTTCTATTTTTATATATGGACAATGCACAGTACTACTTCTATTTTTATATATGGACAGTGCACAGTACTACTTCTATTTTTATATATATACATATATACATACTTTATACTTCTATTTTTATATATGTGACAGTGCACAGTACTACTTCTATTTTTATATATGGACAATGCACAGTACTACTTCTATTTTTATATATGGACAGTGCACAGTACTACTTCTATTTTTATATATGGACAATGCACAGTACTACTTCTATTTTTATATATGGACAATGCACAGTACTACTTCTATTTTTATATATGGACAATGCACAGTACTACTTCTATTTTTATATATGGACAGTGCACAGTACTACTTCTATTTTTATATATGGACAATATTTGCACAGTACTACTTCTATTTATTATATATATATGGACAGTGCACAGTACTACTTCTATTTTTATATATGGACAGTGCACAGTACTACTTCTATTTTTATATATGGACAGTGCACAGTACTACTTCTATTTTTATATATGGACAATGCACAGTACTACTTCTATTTTTATATATGGACAGTGCACAGTACTACTTCTATTTTTATATATGGACAGTGCACAGTACTACTTCTATTTTTATATATGGACAATGCACAGTACTACTTCTATTTTTATATATGGACAATGCACAGTACTACTTCTATTTTTATATATGGACAATGCACAGTACTACTTCTATTTTTATATATGGACAATGCACAGTACTACTTCTATTTTTATATATGGACAATGCACAGTACTACTTCTATTTTTATATATGGACAATGCACAGTACTACTTCTATTTTTATATATGGACATATGCACAGTACTACTTCTATTTTTATATATGGACAATGCACAGTACTACTTCTATTTTTATATATGGACAATGCACAGTACTACTTCTATTTTTATATATGGACAATGCACAGTACTACTTCTATTTTTATATATGGACAATGCACAGTACTACTTCTATTTTTATATATGGACAGTGCACAGTACTACTTCTATTTTTATATATATGGACAATGCACAGTACTACTTCTATTTTTATATATGGACAATGCACAGTACTACTTCTATTTTTATATATGGACAATGCACAGTACTACTTCTATTTTTATATATGGACAATGCACAGTACTACTTCTATTTTATATATGACATATGCATATACGTACTACTTCTATTTTTATATATGGACAGTGCACAGTACTACTTCTATTTTTATATATGGACAATGCACAGTACTACTTCTATTTTTATATATGGACAATGCACAGTACTACTTCTTTTTTATATATATGGACAGTGCACAGTACTACTTCTATTTTTATATATGGACAATGCACAGTACTACTTCTATTTTTATATATGGACAATGCACAGTACTACTTCTATTTTTATATATGGACAATGCACAGTACTACTTCTATTTTTATATATATATGGACAATGCACAGTACTACTTCTATTTTTATATATGGACAATGCACAGTACTACTTCTATTTTTATATATGGACAGTGCACAGTACTACTTCTATTTTTATATATGGACAGTGCACAGTACTACTTCTATTTTTATATATGGACAGTGCACAGTACTACTTCTATTTTTATATATGGACAGTGCACAGTACTACTTCTATTTTTATATATATTGGACAATGCACAGTACTACTTCTATTTTTATATATGGACAATGCACAGTACTACTTCTATTTTTATATATGGACAATGCACAGTACTACTTCTATTTTATATATGATGCACAGTACTACTTCTATTTTTATATATGGACAATGCACAGTACTACTTCTATTTTTATATATGGACAGTGCACAGTACTACTTCTATTTTTATATATGGACATATGCAGTTTTTTTTTTTATATATGGACAGTGCACAGTACTACTTCTATTTTTATATATGGACAATGCACAGTACTACTTCTATTTTTATATATGGACAGTGCACAGTACTACTTCTATTTTTATATATGGACAATGCACAGTACTACTTCTATTTTTATATATGGACAGTGCACAGTACTACTTCTATTTTTATATATATATATACATTGCACAGTACTACTTCTATTTTTATATATGGACAATGCACAGTACTACTTCTATTTTTATATATGGACAGTGCACAGTACTACTTCTATTTTTATATATGGACAATGCACAGTACTACTTCTATTTTTATATATATGGACAGTGCACAGTACTACTTCTATTTTTATATATGGACAATGCACAGTACTACTTCTATTTTTATATATGGACAGTGCACAGTACTACTTCTATTTTTTATATATATATATGGACAGTGCACAGTACTACTTCTATTTTTATATATGGACAATGCACAGTACTACTTCTATTTTTATATATATATACAATGCACAGTACTACTTCTATTTTTATATATGGACAGTGCACAGTACTACTTCTATTTTTATATATGGACAATGCACAGTACTACTTATATTTTTATATATGGACAATGCACAGTACTACTTCTATTTTTATATATGGACAATGCACAGTACTACTTCTATTTTTATATATGGACAATGCACAGTACTACTTCTATTTTTATATATGGACAATGCACAGTACTACTTCTATTTTTATATATGGACAATGCACAGTACTACTTCTATTTTTATATATGGACAATGCACAGTACTACTTCTATTTTATATATATGGACATATGCACAGTACTACTATTTTTATATATGGACAGTGCACAGTACTACTTCTATTTTATATATATGGGAGTGCACAGTGCTACTTCTATTTTTATATATGGACAATGCACAGTACTACTTCTATTTTTATATATGGACAGTGCACAGTACTACTTCTATTTTTTATATATGGACAGTGCACAGTACTACTTCTATTTTTATATATGGACAATGCACAGTACTACTTCTATTTTTATATATGGACAATGCACAGTACTACTTCTATTTTTATATATGGACAATGCACAGTACTACTTCTATTTTTATATATGGACAGTGCACAGTACTACTTCTATTTTTATATATGGACAATGCACAGTACTACTTCTATTTTTATATATGGACAATGCACAGTACTACTTCTATTTTTATATATGGAACAGTGCACAGTACTACTTCTATTTTTATATATGGACAGTGCACAGTACTACTTCTATTTTTATATATGGACAGTGCACAGTACTACTTCTATTTTTATATATGGACAGTGCACAGTACTACTTCTATTTTATATATATGGACAGGCACAGTACTACTTTTATTTTTATATATGGACAATGCACAGTACTACTTCTATTTTTATATATGGACAATGCACAGTACTACTTCTATTTTTATATATGGACAGTGCACAGTACTACTTCTATTTTTATATATGGATGCACAGTGCTACATTCTATTTTTATATATGGACAGTGCACAGTACTACTTCTATTTTTATATATGGACTTATTTTTACATATGTACTACTTCTATTTTTATATATGGATTAATGCACAGTACTACTTCTATTTTTATATATGGACAGTGCACAGTACTACTTCTATTTTTATATCTGGACAGTGCACAGTACTACTTTTATTTTTTATTTTTATATATGGACAGTGCACAGTACTACTTCTATTTTTATATATGGACAATGCACAGTACTACTTCTATTTTTATATATGGACAGTGCACAGTACTACTTCTATTTTTATATATGGACAATGCACAGTACTACTTCTATTTTTATATATGGACAATGCACAGTACTACTTCTATTTTTATATATGGACAATGCACAGTACTACTTCTATTTTTATATATATGGACAGTGCACAGTACTACTTCTATTTTTATATATGGACAGTGCACAGTACTACTTCTATTTTTATATATGGACAGTGCACAGTACTACTTCTATTTTTATATATGGACAATGCACAGTACTACTTCTATTTTTATATATGGACAATGCACAGTACTACTTCTATTTTTATATATGGACAATGCACAGTACTACTTCTATTTTTATATATGGACAGTGCACAGTACTACTTCTATTTTTATATATGGACAGTGCACAGTACTACTTCTATTTTTATATATGGACAATGCACAGTACTACTTCTATTTTTATATATGGACAGTGCACAGTACTACTTCTATTTTTATATATGGACAATGCACAGTACTACTTTATATATTTTATATATATACATGTGCACAGTACTACTTCTATTTTTTTATATATGGACAGTGCACAGTACTACTTCTATTTTTATATATGGACAGTGCACAGTACTACTTCTATTTTTATATATGGACAGTGCACAGTACTACTTCTATTTTTATATATGGACAGTGCACAGTACTACTTCTATTTTTATATATGGACAATGCACAGTACTACTTCTATTTTTATATATGGACAATGCACAGTACTACTTCTATTTTTATATATGGACAGTGCACAGTACTACTTCTATTTTTATATATGGACAGTGCACAGTACTACTTCTATTTTTATATATGGACAGTGCACAGTACTACTTCTATTTTTATATATGGACAATGCACAGTACTACTTCTATTTTTATATATGGACAATGCACAGTACTACTTCTATTTTTATATATGGACAGTGCACAGTACTACTTCTATTTTTATATATGGACAATGCACAGTACTACTTCTATTTTTATATATGGACAATGCACAGTACTACTTCTATTTTTATATATGGACAATGCACAGTACTACTTCTATTTTTATATATGGACAGTGCACAGTACTACTTCTATTTTTATATATGGACAATGCACAGTACTACTTCTATTTTTATATATGGACAGTGCACAGTACTACTTCTATTTTTATATATGGACAATGCACAGTACTACTTCTATTTTTATATATGGACAGTGCACAGTACTACTTCTATTTTTATATATGGACAATGCACAGTACTACTTCTATTTTTATATATGGACAGTGCACAGTACTACTTCTATTTTTATATATATATGACAGTACTACTTCTATTTATTTATATATGGACAGTGCACAGTACTACTTCTATTTTTATATATGGACAATGCACAGTACTACTTCTATTTTTATATATGGACAGTGCACAGTACTACTTCTATTTTTATATATGGACAATGCACAGTACTACTTCTATTTTTATATATGGACAGTGCACAGTACTACTTCTATTTTTATATATGGACAATGCACAGTACTACTTCTATTTTTATATATGTACAGTGCACAGTACTACTTCTATTTTTATATATGGACAGTGCACAGTACTACTTCTATTTTTATATATGGACAATGCACAGTACTACTTCTATTTTATATATGGACAGTGCACAGTACTACTTCTATTTTTATATATGGACAATGCACAGTACTACTTCTATTTTTATATATGGACAGTGCACAGTACTACTTCTATTTTTATATATGGACAGTGCACAGTACTACTTCTATTTTTATATATGGACAATGCACAGTACTACTTCTATTTTTATATATGGACAGTGCACAGTACTACTTCTATTTTTATATATGGACAATGCACAGTACTACTTCTATTTTTATATATGGACAATGCACAGTACTACTTCTATTTTTATATATGGACAATGCACAGTACTACTTCTATTTTTATATATGGACAGGCAGTGCTATTTTTATATATGACAATGCACAGTACTTTTATTTATATATATGGACAGTGCACAGTACTACTTCTATTTTTATATATGGACAATGCACAGTACTACTTCTATTTTTATATATGGACAGTGCACAGTACTACTTCTATTTTTATATATGGACATATATGGACAGTGCACAGTACTACTTCTATTTTTATATATGGACAATGCACAGTACTACTTCTATTTTTATATATGGACAATGCACAGTACTACTTCTATTTTTATATATGGACAATGCACAGTACTACTTCTATTTTTATATATGGACAATGCACAGTACTACTTCTATTTTTATATATGGACAATGCACAGTACTACTTCTATTTTTATATATGGACAGTGCACAGTACTACTTCTATTTTTATATATGGACAATGCACAGTACTACTTCTATTTTTATATATGGACAATGCACAGTACTACTTCTATTTTTATATATGGACAATGCACAGTACTACTTCTATTTTTATATATGGACAGTGCACAGTACTACTTCTATTTTTATATATGGACAGTGCACAGTACTACTTCTATTTTTATATATGGACAATGCACAGTACTACTTCTATTTTTATATATGGACAATGCACAGTACTACTTCTATTTTTATATATGGACAGTGCACAGTTTTTATATATGGACAATGCACAGTACTACTTTTATTTTTATATATGGACAATGCACAGTACTACTTCTATTTTTATATATGGACAATGCACAGTACTACTTCTATTTTTATATATGGACAATGCACAGTACTACTTCTATTTTTATATATGGACAATGCACAGTACTACTTCTATTTTTATATATGGACAGTGCACAGTACTACTTCTATTTTTATATATGGACAGTGCACAGTACTACTTCTATTTTTATATATGTATGTACAGTGCACAGTACTACTTCTATTTTTATATATGGACAATGCACAGTACTACTTCTATTTTTATATATGGACAGTGCACAGTACTACTTCTATTTTTATATATGGACAATGCACAGTACTACTTCTATTTTTATATATGGACAATGCACAGTACTACTTCTATTTTTATATATGGACAATGCACAGTACTACTTCTATTTTTATATATGGACAATGCACAGTACTACTTCTATTTTTATATATGGACAATGCACAGTACTACTTCTATTTTTATATATGGACAGTGCACAGTACTACTTCTATTTTTATATATGGACAATGCACAGTACTACTTTCTATTTTTATATATGGACAGTGCACAGTACTACTTCTATTTTTATATATGGACAATGCACAGTACTACTTCTATTTTTATATATGGACAATGCACAGTACTACTTCTATTTTTATATATGGACAGTGCACAGTACTACTTCTATTTTTATATATGGACAGTGCACAGTACTACTTCTATTTTTATATATGGACAGTGCACAGTACTACTTCTATTTTTATATATGGACAATGCACAGTACTACTTTTATATTTTTATATATGGACAGTGCACAGTACTACTTCTATTTTTATATATGGACAATGCACAGTACTACTTCTATTTTTATATATGGACAGTGCACAGTACTACTTCTATTTTTATATATGGACAATGCACAGTACTACTTCTATTTTTATATATGGACAATGCACAGTACTACTTCTATTTTTATATATGGACAATGCACAGTACTACTTCTATTTTTATATATGGACAGTGCACAGTACTACTTCTATTTTTATATATGGACAATGCACAGTACTACTTCTATTTTTATATATGGACAATGCACAGTACTACTTCTATTTTTATATATGGACAGTGCACAGTACTACTTCTATTTTTATATATGGACAATGCACAGTACTACTTCTATTTTTATATATGGACAATGCACAGTACTACTTCTATTTTTATATATGGACAATGCACAGTACTACTTCTATTTTTATATATGGACAGTGCACAGTACTTCTATTTTTATATATGGACACATGCACAGTACTACTTCTATTTTTATATATGGACAATGCACAGTACTACTTCTATTTTTATATATGGACAATGCACAGTACTACTTCTATTTTTATATATGGACAGTGCACAGTACTACTTCTATTTTTATATATGGACAATGCACAGTACTACTTCTATTTTTATATATGGACAGTGCACAGTACTACTTCTATTTTTATATATGGACAGTGCACAGTACTACTTCTATTTTTATATATGGACAATGCACAGTACTACTTCTATTTTTATATATGGACACTGCACAGTACTACTTCTATTTTTATATATGGACAGTGCACAGTACTACTTCTATTTTTATATATGGACAATGCACAGTACTACTTCTATTTTTATATATGGACAATGCACAGTACTACTTCTATTATTTATATTTATATATGGACATATATTCTTTTATTATGCACAGTACTACTTCTATTTTTATATATGGACAATGCACAGTACTACTTCTATTTTTATATACTGGCTATGGACAGTGCACAGTACTACTTCTATTTTTATATATGGACAATGCACAGTACTACTTCTATTTTTATATATGGACAATGCACAGTACTACTTCTATTTTTATATATGGACAGTGCACAGTACTACTTCTATTTTTATATATGGACAATGCACAGTACTACTTCTATTTTTTATATATGGACTTCTATTTTTATGTACAGTACTACTTCTATTTTTATATATGGACAATGCACAGTACTACTTCTATTTTTATATATGGACAGTGCACAGTACTACTTCTATTTTTATATATGGACAATGCATGCACAGTACTACTTCTATTTTTATATATGGACAATGCACAGTACTACTTCTATTTTTATATATGGACAATGCACAGTACTACTTCTATTTTTATATATGGACAGTGCACAGTACTACTTCTATTTTTATATATGGACAGTGCACAGTACTACTTCTATTTTTATATATGGACAATGCACAGTACTACTTCTATTTTTATATATGGACAATGCACAGTACTACTTCTATTTTTATATATGGACAATGCACAGTACTACTTCTATTTTTATATATGGACAGTGCACAGTACTACTTCTATTTTTATATATGGACAATGCACAGTACTACTTCTATTTTTATATATGGACAGTGCACAGTACTACTTCTATTTTTATATATGGACAGTGCACAGTACTACTTCTATTTTTATATATGGACAATGCACAGTACTACTTCTATTTTTATATATGGACAGTGCACAGTACTACTTCTTATTTTTATATATGGACAATGCACAGTACTACTTCTATTTTTATATATATGGACAATGCACAGTACTACTTCTATTTTTATATATGGACAGTGCACAGTACTACTTCTATTTTTATATATGGACAATGCACAGTACTACTTCTATTTTTATATATGGACAGTGCACAGTACTACTTCTATTTTTATATATGGACAATGCACAGTACTACTTCTATTTTTATATATGGACAGTGCACAGTACTACTTCTATTTTTATATATGGACAATGCACAGTACTACTTCTATTTTTATATATGGACAATGCACAGTACTACTTCTATTTTTATATATGGACAATGCACAGTACTACTTCTATTTTTATATATGGACAATGCACAGTACTACTTCTATTTTTATATATGGACAGTGCACAGTACTACTTCTATTTTTATATATGGACAATGCACAGTACTACTTCTATTTTTATATATGGACAATGCACAGTACTACTTCTATTTTTATATATGGACAGTGCACAGTACTACTTCTATTTTTATATATGGACAGTGCACAGTACTACTTCTATTTTTATATATGGACAGTGCACAGTACTACTTCTATTTTTATATATGGACAGTGCACAGTACTACTTCTATTTTTATATATGGACAATGCACATGTACTACTTCTATTTTTATATATGGACAATGCACAGTACTACTTCTATTTTTATATATGGACAATGCACAGTACTACTTCTATTTTTATATATGGACAATGCACAGTACTACTTCTATTTTTATATATGGACAATGCACAGTACTACTTCTATTTTTATATATGGACAGTGCACAGTACTACTTCTATTTTTATATATGGACAATGCACAGTACTACTTCTATTTTTATATATGGACAATGCACAGTACTACTTCTATTTTTATATATGGACAGTGCACAGTACTACTTCTATTTTTATATATGGACAATGCACAGTACTACTTTTATTATTTTTATATATGGACAGTGCACAGTACTACTTCTATTTTTATATATGGACAATGCACAGTACTACTTCTATTTTTATATATATGCACAGTGCACTGTACTACTTCTATTTTTATATATGGACAGTGCACAGTACTACTTCTATTTTTATATATGGACAGTGCACAGTACTACTTCTATTTTTATATATGGACAATGCACAGTACTACTTCTATTTTTATATATGGACAGTGCACAGTACTACTTCTATTTTTATATATGGACAATGCACAGTACTACTTCTATTTTTATATATGGACAGTGCACAGTACTACTTCTATTTTTATATATGGACAATGCACAGTACTACTTCTATTTTTATATATGATATTTTTATATATGGACAATGCACAGTACTACTTCTATTTTTATATATGGACAGTGCACAGTACTACTTCTATTTTTATATATGGACAGTGCACAGTACTACTTCTATTTTTATATATGGACAGTGCACAGTACTACTTCTATTTTTATATATTGGACAATGCACAGTACTACTTCTATTTTTATATATGGACAATGCACAGTACTACTTCTATTTTTATATATGGACAATGCACAGTACTACTTCTATTTTTATATATGGACAATGCACAGTACTACTTCTATTTTTTTATATATGGACAGTGCACAGTACTACTTCTATTTTTATATATGGACAATGCACAGTACTACTTCTATTTTTATATATGGACAATGCACAGTACTACTTCTATTTTTATATATGGACAGTGCACAGTACTACTTCTATTTTTATATATGGACAGTGCACAGTACTACTTCTATTTTTATATATGGACAATGCACAGTACTACTTCTATTTTTATATATGGACAATGCACAGTACTACTTCTATTTTTATATATGGACAATGCACAGTACTACTTCTATTTTTATATATGGACAATGCACAGTACTACTTCTATTTTTATATATGGACAATGCACAGTACTACTTCTATTTTTATATATGGACAATGCACAGTACTACTTCTATTTTTATATATGGACAATGCACAGTACTACTTCTATTTTTATATATGGACAGTGCACAGTACTACTTCTATTTTTATATATGGACAGTGCACAGTACTACTTCTATTTTTATATATGGACAGATGCACAGTACTACTTCTATTTTTATATATGGACAGTGCACAGTACTACTTCTATTTTTATATATGGACAGTGCACAGTACTACTTCTATTTTTATATATGGACAATGCACAGTACTACTTCTATTTTTATATATGGACAATGCACAGTACTACTTCTATTTTTATATATGGACAATGCACAGTACTACTTCTATTTTTATATATGGACATATGCACAGTACTACTTCTATTTTTATATATGGACAATGCACAGTACTACTTCTATTTTTATATATGGACAATGCACAGTACTACTTCTATTTTTATATATGGACAATGCACAGTACTACTTCTATTTTTATATATGGACAGTGCACAGTACTACTTCTATTTTTATATATGGACAGTGCACAGTACTACTTCTATTTTTATATATGGACAGTGCACAGTACTACTTCTATTTTTATATATGGACAATGCACAGTACTACTTCTATTTTTATATATGGACAATGCACAGTACTACTTCTATTTTTATATATGGACAATGCACAGTACTACTTCTATTTTTATATATGGACAGTGCACAGTACTACTTCTATTTTTATATATGGACAATGCACAGTACTACTTCTATTTTTATATATGGACAATGCACAGTACTACTTCTATTTTTATATATGGACAATGCACAGTACTACTTCTATTTTTATATATGGACAGTGCACAGTACTACTTCTATTTTTATATATGGACAATGCACAGTACTACTTCTATTTTTATATATGGACAGTGCACAGTACTACTTCTATTTTTATATATGGACAGTGCACAGTACTACTTCTATTTTTATATATGTGACAGTGCACAGTACTACTTCTATTTTTATATATGGACAGTGCACAGTACTACTTCTATTTTTATATATGGACAGTGCACAGTACTACTTCTATTTTTATATATGGACAGTGCACAGTACTACTTCTATTTTTATATATGGACAATGCACAGTACTACTTCTATTTTTATATATGGACAATGCACAGTACTACTTCTATTTTTATATATGGACAATGCACAGTACTACTTCTATTTTTATATATATGGACAGTGCACAGTACTACTTCTATTTTTATATATGGACAATGCACAGTACTACTTCTATTTTTATATATGGACAATGCACAGTACTACTTCTATTTTTATATATGGACAATGCACAGTACTACTTCTATTTTTATATATGGACAGTGCACAGTACTACTTCTATTTTTATATATGGACAGTGCACAGTACTACTTCTATTTTTATATATGGACAGTGCACAGTACTACTTCTATTTTTATATATGGACAATGCACAGTACTACTTCTATTTTTATATATGGACAGTGCACAGTACTACTTCTATTTTTATATATGGACAGTGCACAGTACTACTTCTATTTTTATATATGGACAGTGCACAGTACTACTTCTATTTTTATATATGGACAATGCACAGTACTACTTCTATTTTTATATATGGACAGTGCACAGTACTACTTCTATTTTTATATATGGACAGTGCACAGTACTACTTCTATTTTTATATATGGACAATGCACAGTACTACTTCTATTTTTATATATGGACAGTGCACAGTACTACTTCTATTTTTATATATGGACAATGCACAGTACTACTTCTATTTTTATATATGGACAGTGCACAGTACTACTTCTATTTTTATATATGGACAGTGCACAGTACTACTTCTATTTTTATATATGGACAATGCACAGTACTACTTCTATTTTTATATATGGACAGTGCACAGTACTACTTCTATTTTTATATATGGACAGTGCACAGTACTACTTCTATTTTTATATATGGACAATGCACAGTATCTACTTCTATTTTTATATATGGACAGTGCACAGTACTACTTCTATTTTTATATATGGACAATGCACAGTACTACTTCTATTTTTATATATGGACAATGCACAGTACTACTTCTATTTTTATATATGGACAGTGCACAGTACTACTTCTATTTTTATATATGGACAATGCACAGTACTACTTCTATTTTTATATATAGACAATGCACAGTACTTCTATTTTTATATATGGACTATACTTCTATTTTTATATATGGACAATGCACAGTACTACTTCTATTTTTATATATGGACAGTGCACAGTACTACTTCTATTTTTATATATGGACAATGCACAGTACTACTTCTATTTTTATATATGGACAGTGCACAGTACTACTTCTATTTTTATATATGGACAATGCACAGTACTACTTCTATTTTTATATATGGCAATGCACAGTACTACTTCTATTTTTATATATGGACAATGCACAGTACTACTTCTATTTTTATATATGGACAGTGCACAGTACTACTTCTATTTTTATATATGGACAGTGCACAGTACTACTTCTATTTTTATATATGGACAATGCACAGTACTACTTCTATTTTTATATATGGACAGTGCACAGTACTACTTCTATTTTTATATATGGACAATGCACAGTACTACTTCTATTTTTATATATGGACAATGCACAGTACTACTTCTATTTTTATATATATATGGACAGTGCACAGTACTACTTCTATTTTTATATATGGACAATGCACAGTACTACTTCTATTTTTATATATGGACAGTGCACAGTACTACTTCTATTTTTATATATGGACAATGCACAGTACTACTTCTATTTTTATATATGGACAGTGCACAGTACTACTTCTATTTTTATATATGGACAGTGCACAGTACTACTTCTATTTTTATATATGGACAATGCACAGTACTACTTCTATTTTTATATATGGACAATGCACAGTACTACTTCTATTTTTATATATGGACAGTGCACAGTACTACTTCTATTTTTATATATGGACAATGCACAGTACTACTTCTATTTTTATATATGGACAATGCACAGTACTACTTCTATTTTTATATATGGACAATGCACAGTACTACTTCTATTTTTATATATGGACAGTGCACAGTACTACTTCTATTTTTATATATGGACAATGCACAGTACTACTTCTATTTTTATATATGGACAGTGCACAGTACTACTTCTATTTTATATATATTATATATGCACAGTACTACTTCTATTTTTATATATGGACAATGCACAGTACTACTTCTATTTTTATATATGGACAATGCACAGTACTACTTCTATTTTTATATATGGACAATGCACAGTACTACTTCTATTTTTATATATGGACAATGCACAGTACTACTTCTATTTTTATATATGGACAATGCACAGTACTACTTCTATTTTTATATATGGACAATGCACAGTACTACTTCTATTTTTATATATGGACAATGCACAGTACTACTTCTATTTTTATATATGGACAATGCACAGTACTACTTCTATTTTTATATATGGACAATGCACAGTACTACTTCTATTTTTATATATGGATAGTAGTACTACTTCTATTTTTATATATGGACAATGCACAGTACTACTTCTATTTTTATATATGGACAATGCACAGTACTACTTCTATTTTTATATATGGACAATGCACAGTACTACTTCTATTTTTATATATGGACAGTGCACAGTACTACTTCTATTTTTATATATTGGACCATGCACAGTACTACTTCTATTTTTATATATGGACAATGCACAGTACTACTTCTATTTTTATATATGGACAATGCACAGTACTACTTCTATTTTTATATATGGACAATGCACAGTACTACTTCTATTTTTATATATGGACAATGCACAGTACTACTTCTATTTTTATATATGGACAATGCACAGTACTACTTCTATTTTTATATATGGACAATGCACAGTACTACTTCTATTTTTATATATGGACAGTGCACAGTACTACTTCTATTTTTATATATGGACAATGCACAGTACTACTTCTATTTTTATATATGGACAATGCACAGTACTACTTCTATTTTTATATGGAGGACAATGCACAGTACTACTTCTATTTTTATATATGGACAGTAGCACAGTACTACTTCTATTTTTATATATGGACAATGCACAGTACTACTTCTATTTTTATATATGGACAATGCACAGTACTACTTCTATTTTTATATATGGACAATGCACAGTACTACTTCTATTTTTATATATGGACAATGCACAGTACTACTTCTATTTTTATATATGGACAATGCACAGTACTACTTCTATTTTTATATATGGACAATGCACAGTACTACTTCTATTTTTATATATGGACAATGCACAGTACTACTTCTATTTTTATATATGGACAATGCACAGTACTACTTCTATTTTTATATATGGACAATGCACAGTACTACTTCTATTTTTATATATGGACAATGCACAGTACTACTTCTATTTTTATATATGGACAATGCACAGTACTACTTCTATTTTTATATATGGACAATGCACAGTACTACTTCTATTTTTATATATGGACAATGCACAGTACTACTTCTATTTTTATATATGGACAATGCACAGTACTACTTCTATTTTTATATATGGACAATGCACAGTACTACTTCTATTTTTATATATGGACATTATCACAGTACTACTTTATATATGGACAATGCACAGTACTACTTCTATTTTTATATATGGACAGTGCACAGTACTACTTCTATTTTTATATATGGACAATGCACAGTACTACTTCTATTTTTATATATGGACAATGCACAGTACTACTTCTATTTTTATATATGGACAATGCACAGTACTACTTCTATTTTTATATATGGACAATGCACAGTACTACTTCTATTTTTATATATGGACAATGCACAGTACTACTTCTATTTTTATATATGGACAATGCACAGTACTACTTCTATTTTTATATATGGACAATGCACAGTACTACTTCTATTTTTATATATGGACAATGCACAGTACTACTTCTATTTTTATATATGGACAATGCACAGTACTACTTCTATTTTTATATATGGACAATGCACAGTACTACTTCTATTTTTATATATGGACAATGCACAGTACTACTTCTATTTTTATATATGGACAATGCACAGTACTACTTCTATTTTTATATATGGACAATGCACAGTACTACTTCTATTTTTATATATGGACAATGCACAGTACTACTTTATTTTTATATATGACACATGCACAGTACTACTTCTATTTTTATATATGGACAATGCACAGTACTACTTCTATTTTTATATATGGACAATGCACAGTACTACTTCTATTTTTATATATGGACAATGCACAGTACTACTTCTATTTTTTATATGGACAATGCACAGTACTACTTCTATTTTTATATATGGACAATGCACAGTACTACTTCTATTTTTATATATGGACAATGCACAGTACTACTTCTATTTTTATATATGGACAATGCACAGTACTACTTCTATTTTTATATATGGACAATGCACAGTACTACTTCTATTTTTATATATGGACAATGCACAGTACTACTTCTATTTTTATATATGGACAATGCACAGTACTACTTCTATTTTTATATATGGACAATGCACAGTACTACTTCTATTTTTATATATGGACAATGCACAGTACTACTTCTATTTTTATATATGGACAATGCACAGTACTACTTCTATTTTTATATATGGACAATGCACAGTACTACTTCTATTTTTATATATGGACAATGCACAGTACTACTTCTATTTTTATATATGTACCTATTTTTATATATGGACAATGCACAGTACTACTTCTATTTTTATATATGGACAATGCACAGTACTACTTCTATTTTTATATATGGACAATGCACAGTACTACTTCTATTTTTATATATGGACAATGCACAGTACTACTTCTATTTTTATATATGGACAATGCACAGTACTACTTCTATTTTTATATATGGACAATGCACAGTACTACTTCTATTTTTATATATGGACAATGCACAGTACTACTTCTATTTTTATATATGGACAATGCACAGTACTACTTCTATTTTTATATATGGACAATGCACAGTACTACTTCTATTTTTATATATGGACAATGCACAGTACTACTTCTATTTTTATATATGGACAATGCACAGTACTACTTCTATTTTTATATATGGACAATGCACAGTACTACTTCTATTTTTATATATGGACAATGCACAGTACTACTTCTATTTTTATATATGGACAATGCACAGTACTACTTCTATTTATATATATGGACAATGCACAGTACTACTTCTATTTTTATATATGGACAATGCACAGTACTACTTCTATTTTTATATATGGACAATGCACAGTACTACTTCTATTTTTATATATGGACAATGCACAGTACTACTTCTATTTTTATATATGGACAATGCACAGTACTACTTCTATTTTTATATATGGACAATGCACAGTACTACTTCTATTTTTATATATGGACAATGCACAGTACTACTTCTATTTTTATATATGGACAATGCACAGTACTACTTCTATTTTTATATATGGACAATGCACAGTACTACTTCTATTTTTATATATGGACAATGCACAGTACTACTTCTATTTTTATATATGGACAATGCACAGTACTACTTCTATTTTTATATGGACAATGCACAGTACTACTTCTATTTTTATATATGGACAATGCACAGTACTACTTCTATTTTTATATATGGACAATGCACAATGACACTACTTCTATTTTTATATATGGACAATGCACAGTACTACTTCTATTTTTATATATGGACAATGCACAGTACTACTTCTATTTTTATATATGGACAATGCACAGTACTACTTCTATTTTTATATATGGACAATGCACAGTACTACTTCTATTTTTATATATGGACAATGCACAGTACTACTTCTATTTTTATATATGGACAATGCACAGTACTACTTCTATTTTTATATATGGACAATGCACAGTACTACTTCTATTTTTATATATGGACAAGCACAGTACTACTTCTATTTTTATATATGGACAATGCACAGTACTACTTCTATTTTTATATATGGACAATGCACAGTACTACTTCTATTTTTATATATGGACAATGCACAGTACTACTTCTATTTTTATATATGGACAATGCACAGTACTACTTCTATTTTTATATATGGACAATGCACATACTACTTCTATTTTTATATATGTACAATGCACAGTACTACTTCTATTTTTATATATGGACAATGCACAGTACTACTTCTATTTTTATATATGGACAATGCACAGTACTACTTCTATTTTTATATATGGACAATGCACAGTACTACTTCTATTTTTATATATGGACAATGCACAGTACTACTTCTATTTTTATATATGGACAATGCACAGTACTACTTCTATTTTTATATATGGACAATGCACAGTACTACTTCTATTTTTATATATGGACAATGCACAGTACTACTTCTATTTTTATATATGGACAATGCACAGTACTACTTCTATTTTTATATATGGACAATGCACAGTACTACTTCTATTTTTATATATGGACAATGCACAGTACTACTTCTATTTTTATATATGGACAATGCACAGTACTACTTCTATTTTTATATATGGACAATGCACAGTACTACTTCTATTTTTATATATGGACAATGCACAGTACTACTTCTATTTTTATATATGGACAATGCACAGTACTACTCTATTTTTATATATGGACAATGCACAGTACTACTTCTATTTTTATATATGGACAATGCACAGTACTACTTCTATTTTTATATATGGACAATGCACAGTACTACTTCTATTTTTATATATGGACAATGCACAGTACTACTTCTATTTTTATATATGGACAATGCACAGTACTACTTCTATTTTTATATATGGACAATGCACAGTACTACTTCTATTTTTATATATGGACAATGCACAGTACTACTTCTATTTTTATATATGGACAATGCACAGTACTACTTCTATTTTTATATATGGACAATGCACAGTACTACTTCTATTTTTATATATGGACAATGCACAGTACTACTTCTATTTTTATATATGGACAATGCACAGTACTACTTCTATTTTTATATATGACAATGCACAGTACTACTTCTATTTTTATATATGGACAATGCACAGTACTACTTCTATTTTTATATATGGACAATGCACAGTACTACTTCTATTTTTATATATGGACAATGCACAGTACTACTTCTATTTTTATATATGGACAATGCACAGTACTACTTCTTTTTTTATATATGTACAATGCACAGTACAACTTCTATTTTTATATATGGACAATGCACAGTACTACTTCTATTTTTATATATGTACAATGCACAGTACAACTTCTATTTTTATATATGGACAATGCACAGTACTACTTCTATTTTTATATATGGACAATGCACAGTACTACTTCTATTTTTATATATGGACAATGCACAGTACTACTTCTATTTTTATATATGGACAGTGCACAGTACTACTTCTATTTTTATATATGGACAATGCACAGTACTACTTCTATTTTTATATATGGACAATGCACAGTACTACACTACTATTTTTATATATGGACAATGCACAGTACTACTTCTATTTTTATATATGGACAATGCACAGTACTACTTCTATTTTTATATATGGACAATGCACAGTACTACTTCTATTTTTATATATGGACAATGCACAGTACTACTTCTATTTTTATATATGGACAATGCACAGTACTACTTCTATTTTTATATATGGACAACAGTGCACAGTACTACTTCTATTTTTATATATGGACAATGCACAGTACTACTTCTATTTTTATATATGGACAATGACAATGCACAGTACTACTTTAGGGGTAACTCCCCCCGGGGTTATGTTGTCTTGGGCCTAATTAATAAGGAACAATTGCCGAGCACTGGGGAAGAGACAAACAGACAGCAAGGTGTCATGTATAGAATGCTTCGATTGATTGATTGGCAGAGCAAGGTTATATGGGAAACACAGTTATACATCAATCACATGACATGATGTCCAAACTTGGTCTTATGCTTCCGTTGTCACGTAGGTCCCAAATCCAGTTTACACCAGATTGTTACAAAAGCATATTTCAAAACATCACTTAATGTTAAAAGGTCAAAGATAGCAACTTTTGGACGTTTGTGCTATAGCCTTATCTTAACCTCATCCTGTACTGACATACAGCACAGACTTTGTGGTGGGCCACATGCTTTGAGCAATAACTTCTATTTTTTTTTTAACAGCATATATGTCTGGCAAGCAAAATATTTTTAACCCTTACATTTCCCCCATTTTTAGACATCTAATGACTTCCCCGAGTACATTCACCCTCGAGTGCCAGTCCAGCTGGATTCCCCGTTGGAGTCATTACCAGATGTCTACCACTTATGCTTATCTCTATTACAGCGATTAATGCAAATTAAAACAATTTTTGCAAAGCAATATATCAGTAATATAATCATTGCTATTTGTATGACCATCTGGATCAATCCAGCCACCCACCCACCTATACCTTTAAACCAATTGACTGGATTTAAGAATGAAAATGTTTCGGACCACCAACTGTCTTTGTTCCGAACATTCATCCTCTCATACTCCTCTCTTAACCTGTATACTTCCTCCAATTTTTGTTTTTCTTTGATGTTGCCTTCTGGGTCTATGTAGTGGCAGCAGGTAGGTCCCACTATCTGGCACATTCCTCCCTGAGCTGCAGTTATATAGTCTAATACCAATGTGTGCTGATTAGTGACTATTATCAATTGATTCTGTACTGCAATAGTGGTATTAAGTATTCCCAGAATTTCCCATATTTGATCATCGAGATAGTCAGTACTTTGCACTAGCTTGTCCCACATCTGCATTATCATAGGATATATGAGTATTGTGCTTACTATCTTATTCCCAGTGCTTGACTGTACCAAGTGAGGTCTACCACTTTTCCTAGGGGTGTTGTCTGCAGCTCTCTTGTTTAGAGTGTGTTTAGGTATGGATTTTGTATTTAATTTATCAACAACAAAGGTAGCAGGAGTGAGTCTTACTATTGTACATGTGCCCTTCACTCCCACTGGTAACCACTTATACGCTCTGCTGCCACATGCCCAATACATCTGAGGAGGTAAATCGAATAAGGCTGAGTGTTGTGTAATAAGTTTGTGCACAAGATCCACAAAGCCAGATACATTCTTTAGCATACACCAAGAGGGTAGTTTACCCAGTGCTCCACAGTACCCCAGGTCTCGATTTCCACAAACAAATGAAAGGTTCTTTTTCCTGTAAAGCCTTTCTTCAACCATCTTATTCACACACTCTATGTTCCTGGGTATCTCTTTACACGTGTGATTGTCTCCCTCTACAAATAGGTGTGCATGTTCCCAGGAAGTGTTATGTATGTTTCTTTCTATGGCCCAAGGTGCCCAAAAATACCCTCTCTTTTGTCCATCATCCCAAAAACTTATCTGTAATCGGGTTTAGGGAATCTTTCCCAATATAGTGGCAGTGGATCTATTCCTAAAAACCCATCTCTCCCCACTATAAGTCACGTATTGGATATTCTTATTGTTTCCAGTAAGGTTACCTTGCCACCACGGATAGTCTGTCCATCCCACTATCAGTATCCCTATAGTAACATTTGCCCATAACTTAGTTTCCACATCATCTACAACATTATCTGTACATCCTGGCCACTGCAGTAATTCATCAACAGGGACAGGTACAGCCAGGAAGGGTAAACTAGTGGAGGTAATAGGAGAGTGTGTACAGATCCAGCAATCTTTGAGGGCATTATTGAACCCTTCTACCATTACAAGATGGTGTCTAACAAATTTATTGTCCACCTCTTTAAGTCCCTGGAGGGATTTCCAGGTTCCACTGGTTGTGAGTCCTTTAAGAAAGCATAAAACAAATAATGTCCATCTTTTCATTCTTGCTGTGGTTCAGGAACCTTTTTACAATGTGAAGCGTGTATCCAGGTAGATTTTCCCTCCAATTTGACTGAAGTGACAGTTGTCAGCAGTACTTGGAAGGGACTGTCATATCTGGGTTCAAGAGACTTCCCGGTGTGTCTTTTCACAACCACCCAATCGCCAGGCTGCAGGCTATGTGTTCCTGAAAAATCAGAAGGGTCTGGAATAGAAGAGAACACTTGTTTATGTGTTACTTTCAGTCTTTGACACAAGCTCTGAACATAGCTGGCAGTGCTGTCATAATTGAGTTGTAAAGTCTGAGGAAAATACAACCCCAACCTAGGCACACTTCCAAACAATATCTCAAATGGTGATAACCCTGTCCTCCTGTTAGGAGTAGTCCTTACTGAATATAAGGCTAAGGACAGGCATTCAGGCCAGGGCTTTCCTGTCTTTGCCATGGCTTTCTGAATCTTCAGTTTAAGTGTACCATTCAACCTTTCAACTTTGCCTGAACTATGAGGATGGTAGGGTGTGTGGAAAGCTTGCTCAATCCCTAATGCAGACATTATTTCTTTCATTATCTCACCTGTGAAATGTGTATCTCTATCAGATTCTATCACCTCAGGTATCCCGAATCTGCACAAAAGCTCAGACATCAATTTCTTGGCAGTTCCTTGTGCAGTCGCTTTGCTCTCAGGGTATTCCTCAGGCCACCCTGAAAACAAATCCACACAAACCAATACATACTCGTACGTTCCAGACTTAGGCAACTGTATGTAATCTATTTGTATTCTCTGGAATGGGTACAGGGATTTTGGTGCACATTTGGTAGGTGTTTTAACTACCTGTCCTGGGTTGTGTAGAGCACATATGTGACATGCTTTTACGTGATTACTAGCAGCCCTTCCAAAACCTGGGGCAAACCATAATTTACCCACTAATGACTCCATGGCATTTCGAGAGGCATGCACCTTACCGTGGGCTAAGCCAGCCATTTGGGGGTAGACTGCTGCGGGCAGACATAATCGATCCCCCATTTTCCACGTTCCTTCATACTCTCTGGCACCAGCCTTTTTCCATTTTTCAGTTTCCACACTGGTTACATTAGAGTACAGCCCCTTGGGGTCTGCTAGGTCAATGTCCATTTTGCTCACCTGGTTGAGACCTTTCCATGGCAGCATTGCCGCTGCTTTGGCTGCTGTGTCAAACTTCTCAGTTCCAAGACTTTCAGGGTCTCTTCCTTTTGTGTGAGCTCTGACTTTCACAATTGCCAACTGCTTAGGGAGCAATATGGCCTCCATCAATCGACTTACCTAATCTCCATTTTTGATTGACTTGCCCTGTGCCGTCAGGAAGTTCCTTGACCTCCATATAGGACCGTAATCATGCGCAATGCCAAAAGCATACCTGGAGTCAGTGTAAATGTTTACTGTGCTATCTTTTAGCTATTTTGCAAGCCTCTGTAAGGGCTTTCAATTCAGCTTCTTGAGCTGACATGTGTGGTGGAAGGGCTTCTTGTACTATGATGTCATGTGTAGTGACTACAGCATACCCTGTAACAAATTTGCCTTCATCTGTTAAGTACCTAGAACCATCCACAAACATCTCATAGTCAGGGTTCTGTAATGGGATATCCGTGACATGGCTGAAACCCACCGTCTCTTGGGACATTAGGGCCACACAGTCATGCTCATGTTGACTGTCAAACAATTCATCTTCTGAGAGGGAGTTTAAAAATATCTCTTCATCTACTCCCCCCTTTGAATCATGAACACCTACTGGTAAAAGAGTTGCAGGATTCAAAGTCAAACAACGCTGAAATGAATTGTTGGAGGAGGATTGCAGAGCAAATTCCATTTTGCTCTGTCTTGCCAAGGAAAGATGACGTCTGTCTACCTGTGTGAGGATTGCATGGATGTTATGTGGTGTATATACCACCAAGGGGTGGTCTAGGACAATGTCTGAGCTCTTTCCAAGCAGGGCTTGTACTGAAAGTACAACCCTTACACAAGAGGATGTTCCTCTGGCTATGGCATTTAAACGTGCACTGTAGTATGCCACGGGACGCTTTCTATCCCCATGTTGTTGTGTGAGAACTGCAGTAGCATGTCCCATCATCTCAGTGTCATAAATTTGAAGGGGCTTCTGATAGTCAGGCAGGCCTAGGGCAGGTGCACTAACTATCTGGAGCTTAAGTTGATAAAATGCATCCAAAGCTTCTGGTGTCAGACTGAATGGTTTAGCATACAAGGGCTGCATGGTCAGGGTTGCAGATCAGATCCATGGCCTACAGTATGACACCAGACCTAAGAAGGTACGCAACTGAGCATGGGATGTTGGTACTTGCATTTCTCTTACCACTTTGGTTCTTTCATCTGAAAAATGTTTGGTACCTTGGCTGAGACAATGACCCAGAAATACCACCTTTTGCTTGCAAAATTGCAGATTGTCTTTACTGGCCTTGCAGCCGCTCTGGCAGAGGAAAAATAACAGGCTTATGGTAGCAGCTTCACATGTCTGTTTATCTGGGGCACAAAGAAGAAGGTCATCAACATATTATAGTAACACAACATCATCAGAGGGTGGTTCCCAGGCATTCATGATCAGAGTGAAACATCTCATAAATTAATTTGGCCTAGATCTGTTTTACTTGTTGCCCAGAGACTTCCTGGGACCTGTGACAATAGTATATTCTCTTCTTCAGTGAGGGTGAACACAGAATGTGGAGTATTCACTATAGCAGATACTAGGCAAAGTATCTCATGGTTTATGTGTGTGGTCCGCACATAAGCTTCACCAGAGGGATGTAACATGATGTCACAACCTAGGACCCCCATCACATCCGTACCCAATATATTATCTAAGGTGTCAGAGACAAGGTATCTAGTTAGAATTCTACATCCTTGAAATGATGTCTCTATGGGGTCTGTTTGGTCAAGGGTAAAAGGGAGACCTGACACTCCCTGAACCACCTGGCTATCTCCTGACAATGGTAGGTTAAATTTGTTAACAATATCCTTACTGACACAAGATTTTGTGGCCCCAGTGTCTATTAGAAACGGCACCTCCTTTCCATTAATCAATACAGGTTGAAAAATTTGTATACCTGTCTCTGCTGAAGATAAGAGGGACACTGGGGCAGGAGGGCCTAACCTTCATTGTGAATTATCCGGGCCTTGGTCAGGGACAGGTGGGCAGTCTCTAGACTGTCCTCTATTATTTTGCTTGGGACACCAGCAATCTCTGGTTAGGTGTCCTTATTTTCCACAATTGAAACACTTCCTATTTTCCCTCTTCCCCTACCTTCAATTTAGGGCATCTGCCTTTGCGGAAGTCCACCACCATCTCCTTGATTAACGCGGGAAGACCAAGGAGATGGTGGTGGACTTCCCCAAAGGCAGATGCCCTCCAAATCCAGTGGACATCCTGGGGCGGGCATCGAGATTGTGAACACCTATAAGTACCTGGGTTTGCTCCTTAATAATAGCTGGACTGGGCAGATCATATGGAGGCCCTGTACAGGAAGGGCCACAGCAGGCTCTACCTGCTTAGGAAACTGAGGCCTTTGGATCCGGGGGGCACTCTTAGAACTTTCTTCAACTCGGTAGTGGCATCAGCCATCTTCTTTGGAGTGGCCTGCTGGGGGAGCAGTATATCAACCAGGGACAGAAATAAACTTGACAAGCTGATTAGAAGGGCCAGCTCTGTCCTGGGGAGCCCACTGGACCCAGTGCAGGTGGTGGGTGACAGAAGGATACTGTCCGTGGTGAGCTCCATGCAGAAGAAGAAGTCCCATCCCATGCATGGACTGTGATTGCGCTGGGCAGTACTGTCAGTGACCGACTGCTCCACCCTAGGTGTGAGAAGGAGCGCTATCGGAAGTCTTTCCTCCCCACCGCGGTTAGGCTGTACAACCAACACCGACCTAGAGCGGAGATCATTACATACAGAGAACTGAAATATCTCTCTACCTGTTAAATCCCCCCCCCCTCTGCTACGTCCTATCTGTCTGTCTGCTATTAATGTAATGCCTCTCACCTTGGAACATTCCTGTACATGTTGTATTTGTATTTGTATCTGCTTATCTTATCTTTGCTGCTGTAACACACTGAATTTCCCCATTGTGGGACTATTAAAGGACTATTATTATTATTATTATTATTATTATATTCCCCTTTGGAATTTGTGCTCCTGGATTTGTCCTGCATGGTCTAATCTCCATTGATCCCAAAATTTACTATCAAACAGTCCTGTCTTGTGAACCCCTGCTCTTTTAAAGATCATTTTTACTTGGGCGGCAACTTCTTTCCCTTCCCCTATCTCTATTAGTTCATATGGGGTGTACCATATCTTAGAGGGTCCCTTCCCCATACTGGCTGGTAGCTAATCAGCCGTGAAATCCCACTCCTCTAGGGCAATTAAGACAATAGAGGGTCACTTTGACTTCTCTAGTGGGAACTCCCAAACAGACACTCTGTTTTCCTTGAACTAATTCTTAATGTGCAAGTTCTGGTGTAGTGCTCAGGGAAAAACCTCAATTGGTTTCCACAGACTGAACTTTCTGCCTGTGTCCCCTTACCGAAACACACCTGAATTATTGCACGTACCTGCGCGGATTCTACTCAGTCCTTCGTGCTACTACTCGGGTCTCATTCGACCCTGACTGTCCAGACACAGCTGGAGGCTAGTGTCCAAAACAAGGACTTTTCAATCACTCAGTACTTTCCTTTCCGGACCTTGTCCGCAACTCTAAGGGTTAAGGATGGAGAATGTCTCTCCCTTCTTGTGCCGTCTTATACACTTTATAACAGATGTAACAACTAAATGACAGTATGATCAATAGACAAAGACTGATGTATACTATCTCCCACTCCACTACAGACAACATACCCTTTAGTTAAGGTTCTTCCGTACTATATAACATGGCATCAAGTGTCACAAAAACATGCAGCAACTAACCTCTCTCATCGACACACAGGATCAAAGACACGTAGGAGCTCAGATAAGTTATTTGGCAAGACAAGGGCTTACCTTACAGCGCTGTTTTATTTATCTGAGGTCCTCCGGTCCCGTCTCCAAATCGGTCGGTGAGTGGATTGGCACGCTATCGGCTGCACATCGGACGATCCTTGATGCCCCACGTTTCTGGGCGTCAGTTGTTAGTGTGGGGACTAAGACCCCTGGGTTATGTTGCCGTAGTCCTAATTAAATAAGGAAGAGGTTATGAGCTCGGGAAACAGACAAGCTGACACATAGTATCATGTTTTGAGTGCTTCGCTTTATTGGTTGGCAGAACAAGTTTATATAGGAAACACAATAATCTATATTTAGTTTTCTGTTACGCTGTTCTATACGTCCAAAAACCGGTTTAGACCAATCTCAGGGTTGTGCGTCAAACAGGGACATTTCTTAAGGTCAGCAAAAGGCCACATGACATCTGGGGTCAAAGATTAGCTTCTTTGTAACATAAACATAAGCATGTCTGCATCCTGTGTAGACATGTGATCCAGAACTCAGAATGAGCTTACTACACTCTTTTGTTTCCTTTGTTTTCCTTATCAATATATATATATATAAATATATACATTTTAGCAAGTAAAACATGTTTAACCCTTACATACCTCAGGATATATACAGTCACAGGGTCCCCTCGTGTATTTACCTCACACACTGCAGACATGGCTGATCTATCATATATACTGCAGTATTACCTCAGGATATATACAGTCACAGGGTCCCCTCATGTATTTACCTCACACACTGCAGACATGGCTGATCTATCATATATACTGCAGTATTACCTCAGGATATATACAATCACAGGGTTCACTCATGTATTTACCTCACACACTGCAGACATGGCTGATATATCATATATACTGCAGTATTACCTCAGGATATATACAGTCACAGGGTCCCCTCATGTATTTACCTCACACACTGCAGACATGGCTGATCTATCATATATACTGCAGTATTACCTCAGGATATATACAGTCACAGGGTCCCCTCATGTATTTACCTCACACACTGCAGACATGGCTGATCTATCATATATACTGCAGTATTACCTCAGGATATATACAGTCACAGGGTCCCCTCATGTATTTACCTCACACACTGCAGACATGGCTGATCTATCATATATACTGCAGTATTACCTCAGGATATATACAGTCACAGGGTCCCCTCATGTATTTACCTCACACACTGCAGACATGGCTGATCTATCATATATACTGCAGTATTACCTCAGGATATATACAGTCACAGGGTCCCCTCATGTATTTACCTCACACACTGCAGACATGGCTGATCTATCATATATACTGCAGTATTACCTCAGGATATATACAGTCACAGGGTCCCCTCATGTATTTACCTCACACACTGCAGACATGGCTGATCTATCATATATACTGCAGTATTACCTCAGGATATATACAGTCACAGGGTCCCCTCATGTATTTACCTCACACACTGCAGACATGGCTGATCTATCATATATACTGCAGTATTACCTCAGGATATATACAGTCACAGGGTCCCCTCATGTATTTACCTCACACACTGCAGACATGGCTGATCTATCATATATACTGCAGTATTACCTCAGGATATATACAGTCACAGGGTCCCCTCATGTATTTACCTCACACACTGCAGACATGGCTGATCTATCATATATACTGCAGTATTACCTCAGGATATATACAGTCACAGGGTCCCCTCATGTATTTACCTCACACACTGCAGACGTGGCTGATCTATCATATATACTGCAGTATTACCTCAGGATATATACAGTCACAGGGTCCCCTCATGTATTTACCTCACACACTGCAGACATGGCTGATCTATCATATATACTGCAGTATTACCTCAGGATATATACAGTCACAGGGTCCCCTCATGTATTTACCTCACACACTGCAGACATGGCTGATCTATCATATATACTGCAGTATTACCTCAGGATATATACAGTCACAGGGTCCCCTCATGTATTTACCTCACACACTGCAGACATGGCTGATCTATCATATATACTGCAGTATTACCTCAGGATATATACAGTCACAGGGTCCCCTCATGTATTTACCTCACACACTGCAGACATGGCTGATCTATCATATATACTGCAGTATTACCTCAGGATATATACAGTCACAGGGTCCCCTCATGTATTTACCTCACACACTGCAGACATGGCTGATCTATCATATATACTGCAGTATTACCTCAGGATATATACAGTCACAGGGTCCCCTCATGTATTTACCTCACACACTGCAGACATGGCTGATCTATCATATATACTGCAGTATTACCTCAGGATATATACAGTCACAGGGTCCCCTCATGTATTTACCTCACACACTGCAGACATGGCTGATCTATCATATATACTGCAGTATTACCTCAGGATATATACAGTCACAGGGTCCCCTCATGTATTTACCTCACACACTGCAGACATGGCTGATCTATCATATATACTGCAGTATTACCTCAGGATATATACAGTCACAGGGTCCCCTCATGTATTTACCTCACACACTGCAGACATGGCTGATCTATCATATATACTGCAGTATTACCTCAGGATATATACAGTCACAGGGTCCCCTCATGTATTTACCTCACACACTGCAGACATGGCTGATCTATCATATATACTGCAGTATTACCTCAGGATATATACAGTCACAGGGTCCCCTCATGTATTTACCTCACACACTGCAGACATGGCTGATATATCATATATACTGCAGTATTACCTCAGGATATATACAGTCACAGGGTCCCCTCATGTATTTACCTCACACACGGCAGACATGGCTGATCTATCATATATACTGCAGTATTACCTCAGGATATATACAGTCACAGGGTCCCCTCATGTATTTACCTCACACACTGCAGACATGGCTGATCTATCATATATACTGCAGTATTACCTCAGGATATATACAGTCACAGGGTCCCCTCATGTATTTACCTCACACACTGCAGACATGGCTGATCTATCATATATACTGCAGTATTACCTCAGGATATATACAGTCACAGGGTCCCCTCATGTATTTACCTCACACACTGCAGACATGGCTGATCTATCATATATACTGCAGTATTACCACAGGATATATACAGTCACAGGGTCCCCTCATGTATTTACCTCACACACTGCAGACATGGCTGATCTATCATATATACTGCAGTATTACCTCAGGATATATACAATCACAGGGTCCCCTCATGTATTTACCTCACACACTGCAGACATGGCTGATATATCATATATACTGCAGTATTACCTCAGGATATATATAGTCACAGGGTCCCCTCATGTATTTACCTCACACACTGCAGACATGGCTGATATATCATATATACTGCAGTATTACCTCAGGATATATACAGTCACAGGGTCCCCTCATGTATTTACCTCACACACTGCAGACATGGCTGATCTATCATATATACTGCAGTATTACCTCAGGATATATACAGTCACAGGGTCCCCTCATGTATTTACCTCACACACTGCAGACATGGCTGATCTATCATATATACTGCAGTATTACCTCAGGATATATACAGTCACAGGGTCCCCTCATGTATTTACCTCACACACTGCAGACATGGCTGACCTATCATATATACTGCAGTATTACCTCAGGATATATACAGTCACAGGGTCCCCTCATGTATTTACCTCACACACTGCAGACATGGCTGATGTATCATATACACTGCAGTATTACCTCAGGATATATAAGTCACAGGGTCCCCTCATGTATTTACCTCACACACTGCAGACATGGCTGATCTATCATATATACTGCAGTATTACCACAGGATATATACAGTCACAGGGTCCCCTCATGTATTTACCTCACACACTGCAGACATGGCTGATCTATCATATATACTGCAGTATTACCTCAGGATATATACAGTCACAGGGTCCCCTCATGTATTTACCTCACACACTGCAGACATGGCTGACCTATCATATATACTGCAGTATTACCTCAGGATATATACAGTCACAGGGTCCCCTCATGTATTTACCTCACACACGGCAGACATGGCTGATCTATCATATATACTGCAGTATTACCTCAGGATATATACAGTCACAGGGTCCCCTCATGTATTTACCTCACACACTGCAGACGTGGCTGATCTATCATATATACTGCAGTATTACCTCAGGATATATACAGTCACAGGGTCCCCTCATGTATTTACCTCACACACTGCAGACATGGCTGATATATCATATATACTGCAGTATTACCTCAGGATATATACAGTCACAGGGTCCCCTCATGTATTTACCTCACACACTGCAGACATGGTTGATCTACCATATATACTGCAGTATTACCTCAGGATATATACAGTCACAGGGTCCCCTCATGTATTTACCTCACACACTGCAGACATGGCTGATCTATCATATATACTGCAGTATTACCTCAGGATATATACAGTCACAGGTCTCCTCATGTATTTACCTCACACACTGCAGACATGGCTGATCTATCATATATACTGCAGTATTACCTCAGGATATATAGTCACAGGGTCCCCTCATGTACTTACCTCACACACTGCAGACATGGCTGATCTATCATATATACTGCAGTATTACCTCAGGATATATACAGTCACAGAGTCCCCTCATGTATTTACCTCACACACTGCAGACATGGCTGATCTATCATATATACTGCAGTATTACCTCAGGATATATACAGTCACAGGGTTCCCTCATGTATTTACCTCACACACTGCAGACATGGCTGATGTATCATATACACTGCAGTATTACCTCAGGATATATAGTCACAGGGTCCCCTCATGTATTTACCTCACACACTGCAGACATAGCTGACCTATCATATATACTGCAGTATTACCTCAGGATATATACAGTCACAGGGTCCCCTCATGTATTTACCTCACACACGGCAGACATGGCTGATCTATCATATATACTGCAGTATTACCACAGGATATATACAGTCACAGGGTCCCTTCATGTATTTACCTCACACACTGCAGACATGGCTGATATATCGTATATACTGCAGTATTACCTCAGGATATATACAGTCACAGGGTCCCCTCATGTATTTACCTCACACACTGCAGACATGGCTGATATATCGTATATACTGCAGTATTACCTCAGGATATATACAGTCACAGGGTCCCCTCATGTATTTACCTCACACACGGCAGACATGGCTGATCTATCATATATACTGCAGTATTACCTCAGGATATATACAGTCACAGGGTCCCCTCATGTATTTACCTCACACACTGCAGACATATACTGCAGTATTACCTCAGGATATATACAGTCACAGGGTCCCCTCATGTATTTACCTCACACACTGCAGACATGGCCGATCTATCATATATACTGCAGTATTACCTCAGGATATATACAGTCACAGGGTCCCCTCATGTATTTACCTCACACACTGCAGACATGGCTGATCTATCATATATACTGCAGTATTACCACAGGATATATACAGTCACAGGGTCCCCTCATGTATTTACCTCACACACTGCAGACATGGCTGATCTATCATATATACTGCAGTATTACCTCAGGATATATACAGTCACAGGGTCCCCTCATGTATTTACCTCACACACTGCAGACATGGCTGATCTATCATATATACTGCAGTATTACCTTAGGATATATACAGTCACAGGGTCCCCTCATGTATTTACCTCACACACTGCAGACATGGCTGATCTATCATATATACTGCAGTATTACCTCAGGATATATACAGTCACAGGGTCCCTTCATGTATTTACCTCACACACTGCAGACATGGCTGATGTATCATATACACTGCAGTATTACCTCAGGATATATACAGTCACAGGGTCCCTTCATGTATTTACCTCACACACTGCAGACATGGCTGATGTATCATATACACTGCAGTATTACCTCAGGATATATACAGTCACAGGGTCCCCTCATGTATTTACCTCACACACTGCAGACATGGCTGATCTATCATATATACTGCAGTATTACCTCAGTATTACTGCAGTATTTTTTCTAACAGTACACAGCATGGTCATTTTTCTTTTCAGCAACATCTGCTCCAGTTGGTGTGATGTGAAAAAATTGACAACTGAATTGAACCATTTTTATAAGAACAGCACATAACTATACTGGAACGGAATCCATCTACAGTATCATAATTTGAAAATGTATGTATGTGTAACTCTGCATGGACCAAAAGGACCTAGATAAAATTGATAAATAGTAGTAGATGAACTATATAGACCAAAATGAGATTATAACTCCTTTATTTAAAAAAAAAAAAAAAATGGCTGGAGATTAGTATAAAAGGCTATCGGTCATTTTTGACCAAACAGTACAAGTGTAAAAAAAGACGTGGAGCAAAAATTAAACAAAAAATAAATAAATAAAAACTGCTATTAGTAAGAACCCCTCAAATGAGGAAAAGTCAATGAACCACAAGTTTCAGAACCGCATAATAAATATTTTAAAAAATATCAAATTTCAAATTCGGTCATTCTTGACCGAACAGAACAGCAGGGTTAATTTATATAGTAATGTACAGTACCATGGAAGGAATAAAATAATGTATAATACCATGGGATTAATAGAATAATGTACAGAGAACCATTGAATTTATATAGAATAGTACAGTACTATGGGATTAATATAATAATTTACTGAGTACCATTGAATGAATATACTAATATAAATGCAACATGGATTTAATATAGTTTTCTACAGAGCAATATGAACATATAATATTATAGAGAACCAATGAATTAATATAATATTGTACAAGTCCATGTAAATAAAATAATCTACAGAACCAAGGGATTAATATAATAATGTGAAGAGCACCATGGGACTAACATAATAATGTAAAGACCACCATGGAATTAATACAATATTGTACAGTGGCATGGGAATTATATATTAATGTACAGAGCACCATGGAATTAATATATAAATTTACAGCACCATGGAATTAATATAATAGTGTACAGAGCACCATGGAAATAATATATTAATGTACAGAACCAAGGAATTAATATAATAATGTACAGTACCATGGGAATAATAAAATGATGTAAAAAGCATCATGTAAATAATCTAAAAATGTACAGAACTAAGGAAATAATATAATTATTGGCAGAGCATCATGGCACTATTATAATAATGTAAATATCACTATGAAATTAATATACTATGGTATAGAGCACCATGGAATTAATATAATAATGTACAGAGCACCATGGAATTAATATAATAATTTAAAATGCACAATGAAAATAATATATTAATGTACAGTACCAGGGGATTAATATAATAATGTTCAGAGCACCAGGGATTTAATATATTATTTTTCCGCACCATGGAATTAATATTATAATGTTCAGCAACATGGGATTAATATAATAATGTACAGAGCACCATGGAAACTATGTAGTAATATACAGTAGCATGAGATTAAGACAGTTATGTACAGAGCTCCATTGAATTTATTGAATTTAATGAACAGCATCATGGAAATAATATAATATTGTACAGTATCATGTGATTAAAATAATAATATACAGCGCACTAGGGAATCAATATATTAATGTTAAGCACTATGGAATTAATATAATAATGTATAGAGCAGCACTGAATTTATATAATAATGTACAGCACCATGGTATGAATATAATAATGTAAAAACCAAGGGATTAGAATAATAATGTACAGAGCACCAGGGAATTAATATATTAAAGTTTAGCCACATGGAATTATTATAATAATGTATAGAGCACCACTGAAAATATATCTTAATGTACAGCACCATGAGATTAATATAATAATTTACACAGCACCAGGGAATTAATATATTAATGTTCAGCACCATAGAATTAATATAATAATGTACCGTACCATGGGATTAATATAAAAAGGTACAGAGCACCATTGAATTTATATAGTATTGTATGGTACTATGAAATTAATAAAATAATGTACAGAGTACCATTGAATTAATATAATAATAAACAGCAACATGGAATTAAAAATTATTTGTACAGTACACTAAGGAAATAATATATTAATTTATAGAACCAAGAAATTAATATAATAATGTAGTTTTTTATGCAAAAAAATATAATAATGTACAGAGCACCATGAAATTAATATTGAATTGTACAATACTCTTGGATTAATAAAATAATGTACAAAGCACCAAGGACATAATTTAATAATGTACAACACCAAGGAATTAATATAATAATGTACAGTTCTATGGGAATAATATAAAAATATACAGAGCACCATGGAATGAATATAATAATGTATAGAGCATTATGAAATTATCACAATAATGTACAACAGCACGAGATTAATGTTATAATGTACAGGTCACCATGGAATTATTATATTAAAAAATGAGCAGCATGGAGTTAATGGAGTAATGTAGAACATCATGGAATTAATATAATAATTTACATAGCCCAATAGAAAGAATATAATAATGTACAGAGCTTCATGGAATTAATATAATGATGTACAGAGTACCATGGGATTAATATTATAATGTACAGCTTTATGGCCTTAATATTATAGTGTACAGTACTATGGGATTAATATAATAATATACAGAGCAACATGAAATTATAAAAAAACATATACAACAACATAGAACTAATATAAAAAGTACAACAGCATATATCTAATAATGTACAGATCACCATGGAATTAATATAATAATGTACAGAGTACCATGGAAATGATATAATAACATACAGAGCACTATGGGATATGGATAATAATGTACAGTATCATGGAATTAATATAAAGTACGGCACCACGAAAATTATATAATAATGTACAGAGCACCATGGAAATATTATAATAATGTACAACACCATGGAATATAATATTATACAGTACCATGGGAATATTATAATAATGTACAGAGCGTCATGAAATTAGTATAATATTGTACAGCACCATTAATATAATATAATAATGTACAAAGCACCATGGAAATTATATAATAATGTACAACACCATGGACATAATATAATAATGTACAGAACCAATGATTAATATAATAATGTACAGTACCATGGTAATAATATACTAATGTACAGAACATCATGTAAATAATATAATAATGTGCATAGCACCAATGAACTAATATAATAATGTAAAGATCATCATGGAATTATTATACTATTGTATAGCACCATAGGATTAATTTAATAATATACAGTGCACCATGGGATTAATATGTTAATGTACAGAGCTCCGTGGAATTAATATCATAATGTACAGTCCCATGGGATTTATACAATAATGTACAGAACACGAAGGAAATAATTTAATAATGCACAACACCATGGAATTAATATAAAAATATACAACACCATGGAATTAATATAATAATGTATAGGGCACCATTATAATAATTTAATAATGTACAGGGCACCAGGGAATTAATATATTTATGTTTATCACAATGGGATTAATATAATAATCTATAGAGCACCATTGAACTTATTGAATTTAATGTACAGCATCATGGAAACAATATAATAATGTACAGTACTATGTGATTAATATAATAATATACAACGCACCAGGGAATCAATATATTAATGTTAAGAACTATGGAATTAATATAATAATGTATAGAGCACCACTGAATTTACATAGTAATGTACAGCACCATTGTATTAATATAATAATGTAAAGTACCAAGGGATTAGAATAATAATGTTCAGAGCACCATTGAATTTATATAGTAATGTTCATCATCCTGGAAATAATATATTAATGTACAGTACCATGGGATTAATATAATGATTTATAGAGCACCAGGGAATTAATATATTCATGTTCAACACCATGGAATTAAAATAATAATATATAGAGCACCACTGAAAATATATAGTAATGTACAGCATCATGGGATTAATATAATAATGTACAGTACCATGGGAATAATATAATAATGTACAGAGCACCAGGGAATTAATATATTAATGTTCAGCACCATGGAATTAATATAATAATGTACCCGTACCATGGGATTAATATAAAAAGGTACAGAGCACCATTGAATTTATATAGTATTGTATAGTACTATGAAATTAATAAAATAATGTACAGAGTACCATTGAATTAATATAACAATATACAGCAACATTTAATTAAAAAATTTTTGTACAATGCACTAAGGAAATAATATAATAATGTATAAAACCAAGAAATTAATATAATAATGTACTTTTTCATGGGAAAAATATAATAATGTACAGAGCACCATGGAATTAATATTGAAATGTACAATACTCTTGGATTAATAAAATAATGTACAAAGCACCAAGGACATAATTTAATAATTTACAACACCAAGGAATTAATATAATAATGTACAGTTCTATGGGAATAATATAAAAATATACAGAGCACCATGGAATGAATATAATAATGTACAGAGCATTATAAAATTATCACAATAATGTACAACAGCACGAGATTAATGTTATAATGTACAGTTCACCATGGAATTACTATATTAAAAAAATGAGCAGCATGGAGTTAATGGAATTATTTAGAACATCATGGAATTAATATAATAATTTACATAGCCCAATGGAAAGAATATAATAATGTACAGAGCTTCATGGAATTAATATAATGATGTACAGAGTACCATGGGCTTAATATTATAATGTACAGCACTATGGACTTAATATTATAGTGTACAGTACTGTGGGATTAATATAATAATATACAGAGCAACACTAAATTATAAAAAACATATACAGCAACATAGAACTAATATAAAAAGTACAACAGCATGTACTGTATCTAATAATGTACAAATCACCATGGAATTAATATAATAATGTACAGAGTACCATGGAAATAATATAATAACATACAGAGCACTATGGGTTATAGATAATAATGTACAGTATCATGGAATTAATATAAAGTACGGCACCATGAAAATTATATCATAATGTACAACACCATGGACATAATATAATAATGTACAAAACCAATGATTAAAATTAAAAATGTACAGTACCATGGTAATAATATACTAATGTACAGAACATCATGTAAATAATATAATAATGTGCATAGCACCAATGAACTAATATAATAATGTAAAGATCATCATGGAATTATTATACTATTGTATAGCACCATAGGATTAATTTAATAATATACAGTGCACCATGGGATTATAATGTTAATGTACAGAGCTCCGTGGAATTAATATCATAATGTACAGTCCCATGGGATTTATACAATAATGTACAGAACACGAAGGAAATAATTTAATAATGCACAACACCATGGAATTAATATAAAAAGGTACAGAGCACCATTGAATTTATATAGTATTGTATGGTACTATGAAATTAATAAAATAATGTACAGAGTAACATTGAATTAATGTAATAATATACAGCAACATGGAATTAAAAAATTTTTATACAGTGCACTAAGGAAATGATATAATATTGTATAGAACCAAGAAATTAATATAATAATTTACTTTTTCATGGGAAAAATATAATTATGTACAGAGCACCATGGAATAAATATTGAATTGTACAATACTCTTGGATTAATAAAATAATGTACAAAGCACCAAGGACATAATTTAATAATGTACAACACCGAGGAATTAATATAATAACGTACAGTTCTATGGGAATAATATAAAAATATACAGAGCACCATGGAATGAATATAATAATGTACAGAGCATTATGAAATTATCACAATAATGTACAACAGCATGAGATTAACGTTATAATGTACAGGTCAGCATGGAATTATTATATTAAAAAAGGAGCAGCATGGAGTTAATGGAATAATGTAGAACATCATGGAATGAATATAATAATTTACATAGCCCATTGGAAATAACATAATAATGTACAGAGCTTCATGGAATTAATATAATTATGCACAGAGTACCATGGGATTAATATTATAATGTACAGCACTAGAGACTTAATATTATAGTGTACAGTACTATGTGATTAATATAATAATATACAGAGCAACATGAAATTATAAAAAACATATACATCAACGTGGAAATGACATAAATAATACAACAGCATGTATCTAATAATGTACAGATCACCATGGAATTAATATAATAATGAAAAGAGTAGAATGGAAATAATATAATAATATACAGAGCACTATGGGATAAATATAATAATCTACAGTATCATGGAATTAATATAAAGTACAGCACCATGGAAATTATATAATAACGTACAGAGCACCATGGAAATAATATAACAATGTACAACACCATGGAATTAATATAATATTATACAGTTCCCTTGGTCATGAAATTAGTATAATATTGTACAGCAGCATTAATATAATAATTTACAAAGCACCATGGAAATTATATAACAATGTACAACACCATGGACATAATATAATAATGTACATAACCAATGAATTAATATAATAATATACAGTACCATGGGAATAATATAATAGTGTACAGAACCAATGAATTAATATCATAATGTACAGTACCATGGGAATAATACAATAATTTACAGAACATCATGTAAATAATATAATAATATGCAGAGCACCAATGAACTAATATAACAATGTAAAGATCATCATGGAATTATTATACTATTGTATAGCACCATAGGATTAATTTAATAATGCACAGAGCTCCGTGGAATTAATATCATAATGTACAGTCCCATGGGATTTATATAATAATATACAGAACACCATGTAAATAATTTAATAATGCACAACACCATAGAATTAATATAATAATGTATAGGGCACCATGATATTAATTTAATAATGTACAGGGCACCAGGGAATTAATATATGCATGTTTAGCACCATGGGATTAATATAATTATGTATAGAGCACCATTGAATTTAAATAGAAATGTACAGAACCATGTGATTAATATAATAATGTAAAGTACAATGGGATTAATATAGTACAGAGCACCATTAAATTTATATAGTAATGTATAGCATCATGGAATTAATATATAAATGTATAGTACCATGGGATTAGTATAATAATGTACAGTACCATGGGATTAATTTCATAATGTACAGAGCACCATTGAATTTATATAGTATTGTTTATTACTATGGGATTAAGATAGCAATGTACAGAGTACCATTGAATTAATATAATACTATACAGCAACATGAAATTAATAGAATTTTGTACAGTGCACCATAGAAATAATATAATAATGCATAGAACCAAGTAATTAATATAATAATGTACAGTTCTATGGGAATAATATAATAATGTATAGAGCACCAGGGAATTAATATTAAATTGTACAATACTATCGGATTAATATAAAATTATACGGGGCACCAAAGGCATAATTTAATAATGTACAACACCAAGGAATTAATATAATAATGTAAAGTTCTATGGGAATAATATAAAATTATACAGAGCACCATAGAATTAATATAATAATGTACAGAGCATTATGAAATTATCACAATAATGTACAACAGTACGAGATTAATGTTATAATGTACAGGTCACCATGGAATTATTGTATTAAAAAAGCAGCATGGAGTAAATATAATAATGTACAACAACATGAAATTATTATAATAATTTACAGAGCACAATGGATAAAAGTACAGAGCACAATAGAAATAATATAATGATGTACAGAGTACCATAGGATTAATATTATAATGTACAGCACTATGGACTTAATATAATAATGTTCAATACCATGGGATTAATATAATAATATACAGGGCATCGTCATGGAATTATTATAAAAATGTACAGCACCATGGAAATGATATAAAAGAGTAAAACAGCACTGGTATCTAATAATGTACAGATCACAATGGAATTAATATAATAATGTACAGAGCACCATGGAAATTATATATTAATGTACATAGCACTATGGAAAAAATATGATAATGTACAACACCATGGAATTAATATAATAGTGTACAGTACCATGGGATTAATATAATAATATACAGAGCGTCATGAAATTAGTATAATATTGTACAGCACCCTTTATATAATATACAAATTTACAGAGCACCATGGAAATTATATAATAATGTACAACACCATGAAATTAATATAAATTTGTAGAGTACTATGGGATTAATATAATAGTATACAGAACACCATGAAAATAAAATAGTAATGAACAGTACCATGGGATTAATATAATATTGTAGAGAACACCATGGAATTAATATAATAATGTATAGAACACCAGGGAAATAATAAAATAATGTACAGACCACCAAGAAATTAATATAATAATGCACAGCACCATGGAAATAATATATTAATGTTCAGCAACATGTGTATTATATAATAATGTATAGATCACTTTAAATTATTATAAAAATATACATCACCATAGAATTAATATAATAGTGTACAGAGAAACATGTAAATAATACAATAATATACAGAACCAAGGAAATAATATAACATGTAAAGAACACCATGGAGACAAGATAATATTGTACAGTACCTTAGGATTAATATAATAATTTACTGAGTACCATTGAATTAATATGCTAATATACAGCAACATGGAATTAATATAGTTTCCTACAGAGCAATATGGACATATAATATTATAGAGAACCAATGAATTAATATAATATTGTACAACACCATGTAAATAAGATAATCTACAGAACCAAGGGATTAATATAATAATGTGAAGAGCACCATGGGACTAACATAATAATGTAAAGAGCACCATGGAATTAATATATTAATGTACAGCACTATGGAATTAATATAATAGTATACAGAGCACCATGGAAATAATATATTAATGTACAGAACCAAGGAATTAACCGGTTAAGGACCGGGCCTAATTTTTCAAAACTGACATGTGTCACTTTATATGGCAATACCTTTGAGATGCTATAACTTACACAAGTAATTTTGAGATTGTTTTTTCATGACACATTGTACTTCATGTTAGTAGTAAACATTGATCAATATTTTTGTATTTATTTATAAAAAATTAGGAAATTTGAGGGAAATTTGGAAAAAAATTGCAATTTTCAAAATATAAAATTATCTGCTTTTCAGACAGTCATACCACCCAAATACATGAATAAATATTATCTACCATATCTCTGCTTTAAATCGGCATCACCTTTAATCATCCTTTAATTTATTTTGGATGTTAGAAGGTTTACAAGTGTAACAGCGATTTTCCAGATTTACAAGAAAATTTCCCAAACTCATTTCTTAGGGACCACTTCAGTTCTGAAGGGGATTATAAAGGCCTATATATTAGAAACCCCCATAAATCAACCCATTTTCAAAACTGCACCCCTCAAATAATTCAAAACAGCATTTGGGAAGTTTGTTAACCCAAATTTTTCATTTTCACAAGGGGTTAAAGGAGAAAAAGCCGCCCACAGTTTGTTACACAATTGCTCCTGAACACAGCAATACCCCATATGCGATCGTAATTTGCTTCATGGGTACATGGCGGGGCTCGGAATGGAAACAGCGCTATTTGGCTTTTGAAGGGCAGATTTTGCTGAAATAGTTTTCAGGTGCCATGTCCCATTTGCAGAGCCCCTAGAGTACCAATATAATTGAAACCCCCAAAAGTGACCCCATTTTGGAAACTACACCCCTCACAGAACATATCAAGGGGTATAGTGAGCATTTTGACCTCACAGCCGTTTCTCAGATTTTATTAACCTTGGGACATGAAAATGAAAAATTACTTTCTTTCCAATAAACTATCAATTTAGCCCCAAATTTTTCATTTTCACAAGAGGATAAAGGAGAAAAATCTCTCCAAAGTTTGTTACACAATTTCTCCTGAATACAGGAATACTCCCCATGTGGTTGTAATCTGCTGTATGGGTACATGGTGGGGCTCAGAATAGAAAGAGCGTTATTTAGCTTTTGGAGGGCAGAATTTGCTGGAATAGTTTTCGGGTGCCATGTCGCATTTGCAGAGCCCCTAAAGTACCAATACAATGGAAACCCCTCAAAAGTGACCCCATTTTGGAAACTACACCCCTCAAGGAATTTCTCAAGGGGTATGATGAGCATTTTGACCCTACAGTTGTTTCACAGATTCTATTAACATTGGAATGTAAAAATTAAAAATTACTTTTTTTTTCCCAATAAACTGTCCATTTAGCGACATTTTTTTAATTTTTACAAGGGGATAAAGAAGAAAAAAAACCACAATTTGTTACACAATTTCTCCTGAACACAGAAATGCCCCATATGTGGTCGTAAATTGCTGTATGGGTACATGGTGGGGCTCAGAATGGAAAGAGCGCTATTTGGCTTTTGGAGGGCAGATTTTGCTGGAATAGTTTTCGGATGCCATGTCGCATTTGCAGAGCCCCTAAAGTACCAATACAATGTAAACCCCTCAAAAGTGACACCATTTTAGAAACTACACCCCTCAAGGAATGTATAAAGGGGTATTATCATTTTGAGCCTAAAAATGCTTCCCAAAAATTAATATACAAAGTGAAAATTGACAATTTTAAATAAATATGCCATTTTGGTGCCCAATACGTTGTACCGACTTTGTGGCATCAGAGACATGCACTCCTAAAACTATTAAGTGGGCTATCCCAGGGGAAAAAAATTATATATGTGGGTGTAACCTGCTACTTGGGCAAACAGCAGGGCTCAGACAGGAAGGAGCACTGCGCTTTTTAGCTTTTGGAGTACAGATCTAGAGGGATTTTCTGGACGCCATGTTGTTTTTGCAGAGGTGCCAGTAAATTGGAATTCCCCAAGAAGTGACCCCATTTTGTAGGGGCAATTTTAGGGTTTTTGCCAATTTGACATGGTGTCCAAAATCCAACAATCTAAATCTATGCTCCAAAAGCCACATAGCGCTCCTTCACCTCTGCCCCCTGCTGTGTACCCAAACTGCAGTTTGCGCCCACATGTATGACACTGGTGTACCCAGGATAACGTACTTGGTATAAACTGCTGCTTGGGCACAGCCGGGCACAGAAGGGAAGGAGCGCTATTTTGGTTTTTGAAGCACAGTTTGGTTTTTGGACACCATGCCTCTTTTGCAGAGCCCCTGGATTGCCAGTAAAATGGAATCCGCAGACTTGTGACCCCAGTTTGGGAACTGCACCCCTGAAGGGATTTATCAAGTGGGGTAGCGAGTATTCTTAACCCTTAAGTGTTGCATTCATTTAATTTCAATAAATGAATGTGCAGTTGATAATGAAAAGGGAAAATTGCAATTTTTCCAGAGATACGCCATTTCAGTGCCCAATATTTTGTGCCCAGCTTATGTCAGCAGGCACAAACACTCTAAAAACTGTTAAGTGGTTATCCCGGGCACAACATCTTTTGGAGCGTTTACATCTGACACAACGTATTATGCATTGAAATAAAATATTCCTGGAAAAATTGTCATTTTCACCTTTCACAATCATCTGCGTATTCATTTCTGGAAAATAAATTATAGCAACACTTGGAGGTAAAAAATGCTCACTGTACCTCTGGATAAATTCCTTCAGGGGTGCAGTTTCCAAAATAGGGTCACGTGTCAGGGGATTCCACTTTACTGGCATTTTAGGAGCTCTGCAAAAGTGTCATGGCGTCCAAAAGCTAAACTGTCTAAATCTGTGCTCCAAGAACCTAATAGCGATCCTTCCCGGCTGTGTCCATACAGCAGTTTATACCCACATATGACATTATGTACGTTATTCTGGGTACACCAGTGTCATACATGTAGGTATAATCTGCAGTTTGGGTATATAGCAGGGCAGAAAAGGGAAAGAGCGCTATGTGGCTTTTGGAGTGCAGATTCAGATGTTTGGTATCTGGACGCCATGTCATGTTTGCAGAGCCTCTAATGTACCAGAAAAGTGGAATCTCCTAGGGAGTGACCCCATTTTGAAAACTGCACCCCTCAAAGAATTTATCAGAGGGTGTAATAAGCATTAGTATACCAGACGTGAATGCACAGCGGATGGTGAAGAGTGAATATGTAAGCTGTGCGGAGTACATGGGGAACACGAAATTCCCTACTATGTCCCCAGTAGCTTCTATGGTTGGGGGAGGGGGTCACTCTGGGGGTCACTTCTGGTTTATTATCCCTTGTAAGCTCTAAATCTGGTTTGTACCCTGTGTAAGTATGTGAGCCAGAGGGCGCTGTTGAGCGACCCAGGCCATACCAGAAAAGGCTCTCAGCCACGCCTTTGGGTGGTGGCGTGTAACTCCAGAGGGCTGGAGTATCCTGCACAGAGCAGGAAATGGTGGACCCAACTGGACAGATAGACGGTCTGTGCCAGCAGGGCTGAGGTCCCCCGGAGACTCTTTGCTAGAGCTGAGCAAGAGTCAGGCTAGTGAGGGGATCTATAAGTGAGTTAGGGCCTTAACGGCGGCCTAGGTTTTGTTTGTTGTTTTGTTATGTTGCCCTTAAGCTGTAATAAAGCCACTTTGTTTTAAATTGGCACCGTCTGAACGCTGTCTCACCGGCGCCCAGTACCACGAACCACCGCTGTTGGGACCAGGAAAAGCCACCATTTGAGTCTAAATTCCCCAAGCTGTCACATATGGTGGAGAATCGCGCGCATAAAGAGATCCACGCAAGTCCTGGAAGACAAGTGGTTTGTGATTGCAGTACTGCAAAGTGTGCATTGTGGCCTACAGCTGGAAGAAATCTGTGATTTCAACTGAAGAAACCCAGGAGGGGTGAGTGAATTGCAACATAGCAAGGTGTTTGTAAAACTCTGGAAGAGAAATCCAGGGAATGTACTTTGTGTATACTGAGGCACAGAAGTCTGTGAAGTGTTTGGCTGATGGCAAGAAAATTAGCAATGTGTATAGAAGCTGGATATTGCAAACAAGTGTATGTGAAAGGCTATGGTGCCATGTTGATGTTTTCTGTGGAAGACAGAAGAAAATGCTGGTTGTTGTAGTGCCACATAAGTTAACTGTTTGAATACAGGTGACTACAGAAGATAGCAAAAAGTTGCTGCCGGTTGAACCCCAAGGTTGCTGTGGAATATTGGGTAATCTTGTTAGTAAACCATGGGCAAGAAAAAGAGAATTTCAGCTTGTAAAAAAGCAGAGAAGTTATGCACAGGTTTATTAGTGCAGAAGTCTGAATGCAGAGAGACACAAAACCCGGAACAGATCATGTCGAATGCAAGTAAAGATAATGTGTTGCATGAGAGTGACTCAGTTTTTCTAAAGCACCTCGGTTCTATGAAAGAATCTGTCCCTGCTGAGTGTATGTCTATGACTATGTCTCATACTATAGTGCATCAGAGCGCCAAAGATGAAAATATTATGGTGCAGCAGCTTCAAGATGAGATTAAAACCATCAGGTTCGTTTATGAAGATGAAATATCTCGGATTGGATTGGAAATGGCAACTTGAGGTATCAGAAAAAGAGAACCTTAAGTTAAAGAAAGAGCTTGAAACTGTAAAGAGTTCCTATCCTAGTCATTGTGAAAATGTGGTACTGGGTTTGCCTGGAATGGACTGTGTCACTAAGAAGGAGTTTGCTGATATGAAATGTGCTCTATCTAATAAAGTTGTACAGAGTGTAGAGCAAAAGCAAGTGATAGAGAAGCAATTGCAGGATTTAAAGGAGCAGCATGTCCAAGACTCCATTGCCAAAGAGAGTGTCATTGAAAAATTAAGAGATGACCTTGAAACTGCTAAATGTGAGAGAAGTGAATTTTTGCAGTGTCAGTCAGAATGTCTGGATGACCAAGTGAGGAAGTGTGAAAAGCTTTCGGTGGCATTAATTAACAAAGAAAATGAAATTGCAGAGCTGAGGAAGCATGTCTCTGACCAAGAGAGTGATTTAGAATCTGTGGTGCAGACATTGCAGTCAGAGCAAAACTTGCATGAACTAAAGCAGGTTCGCCTAAATAGTGAAGTCAATGAATGGCGGAGCAGAGCTGGAGTTCTGGAACAAAGAGAAAGGGAACTCAAAGCTAGAATATGCAGCCTGGAGAGGGCGCTGTCAAGATCTTGTGAAGATAAAGAGAAATTGTCTGTTTTGGTGCAAAATAAAGACAAAGAATTGATGGAGATGTCATCTGTCCATGCTCAGAAAGTGCAAGTCTTACAGGAGAGTCACAAAAAGGTAGAGACTCAACTTCAAGGGCTGCAACTAAAAGTCACAGAAGGGGACAGGTTTCAAGCAGAACTGCTAGACAAGGCAAACGTTCTGCAGGTGGAATTGGATAATGTCACAGGGCTTCTGTCTCAAGCAGACAGCAAGTTTATCAAACTTTTCAAAGATTTTTCTACACTAGAATCTCAGATTCAGGACACTCAGGAACTTTTGCAAGAAGAAATCCGTCAGAAGCTTGACCTTAGTACAAAACTAAAATAAATGGAAGATGAGAAAAATGGTTTCCTTGAGCAACTAGAAGAGGAGATAGCAAAAAGAGATTTGACAAAGCAGATTTCAACACTACAGGCTCAGGCGACTGATATGAAGAAAAAAATGGAGGATAGTATTGGGTCCTTGGACTCTGTTGAAGAACTAAAGGAAAAGTTGCAAAAGGAGCTAGAAGCTACAACTCAACGGTTTGAGGAGAAGGTTGCTGCTTATGACAAACTTGAGAAGACGAAAATTAGACTGCAGCAGGAACTAGAAGATGTAGGTGTAGATCTTGATCATCAACGTCGGATGGTGTCAAATTTGGAAAGGAAGCAGAAAAAATTTGATCAGCTGCTTGGTGAAGAGAAGGCTCTTTCTGCTAGATATGCAGAAGAACGTGACCGTGCTGAAGCAGAGGCCCTTGAATTGAAGGGCGAGTTAAAGAGGCTCAACAAGCAACTGTGCACTGAAATGGAGGATTTGGTTAGCTCCAAGGATGAAGTTGAGAAAAACCTGGAATCTGTGCAGATATTGTATGACAACAAAGCTAATGCTTATGAGATGCTGGAAAAGGCCAAGAGAGAATTGGACCTCCAGACAGAAGACATGAGGATTCAGTTTGAGGGAAACCTGTCTAATTTATCTGCTGAGATTGTACATCTAAAAATGCTTGTTGCTAAATTAAAGGTGCAAGTGAACAAGCAGGATGAAATCAAGAAACAGCTGGAGTTTCAGATGGATCAAGTGAAGCGTGAATCAGAAATAAAGTTGGAAGAGCGCACTTCTCAGATTGAACAGTTAAAAACCGAAGTGGAATCTAAAAAAGAAGAATTGGATCGATTGCAGCAGTCTTTATCCAATACGGAACAGTCGGCATCTGCACTATCTTCAAAGCTGGCAGCACTAGAAGCTGAGAGAGACTCGCTGCAGAACCTGTTAACCTCTAAAGAATCAGAGCTGTTATCCCTGAAAAATGTGATTCAATAAATAGAGTCTTTATTCAACCAAGAGCAAGATAAGAGAGCCCCTGAGATACGGGACTTGAATGAAAGACTTGACAAAAAGTCTGCAGATGAGCAGAAGCTTTATCAGAAGATGTTGGATGATCAATCCAATATAATTCAGGGAACAGTGGGGGAAGCAGAAAATATTATCCAGGATGCTGACCTGACAAATGTTAGAAGAACATTGCAGAATATCCTAGAATTTGGAGGCATAGTGGATAAAGAGATGGCATCTACATCTGCTGCCATAGAAGATGTCAGGAAGATTGAGGAAGTTCTGCAAGTTGCAATAGTAAAAACTGAGATGGAGGCTGTGCAGAAAAATGTGGCAGTGAAGAAAGTTCCGGAACTGGAATCAGAGATTTGTGCGCTACAGAAGGTTTTAGAATTAGAGAAAGCTGCCAGCATAGAGGCAGAGAAAGCAGAGGCATTAAGGCAGCCAGAACATGTAACCAAAAAGCATCTGGGTACTGACAGTAAAAACTGTGATGTTGAAAACTTGGTATCCCAGTCCTCCGGTGTTAGCACCGGGAATGAGAATAACTTGAAGAATGTTGAGATGACGATGTCACCAGCTCCTGTACTGTCAGAAAGGAGTTGGCATGAAAATTCTTGTAATCTATCACAGCACCGCAACATGCCTCCAGAAAGTTATGGGTATGAGAAAGAGGAAGTAAGACTAGAGTATGGAAGTGGTTCTCCTGCTGCCGTACAGATGTGGAAGCATTATACAGAAACCATTCCAATATATGATGTGGCAGTTGTTAAAGACATACCAGAAAATGTAGTTCAGCGTGAGCTATTTTGTGAGGGTGTACTGTGTGGCCCTCGTGCAGAAGGAGAAGATATTGCAGTACAGAGCTTGTGTATCTCAAACAAAGAGAGCAAGCAGCCTATGTCTCCTAAACTTCTAAGCCGTGATGGTGATGGCAAAGTTTGCTTTGAGATGAAGGTTACAGAAAAGGTACCCGTGAAATATTCATACTCTAAAGACATTGATGTGCATGAAGTACGTGTTAGTTGGTATCTGGGCTCCTGTGGATTCGTGATAGGAGAAGATGATTCTTGCGGCTATTCACTAGATGAATCGAGGTCATGCAATGGGATGGCTGAAGAGTACGGCGAGAAATGTGATGAAAACGATGTGATCCCTTGTATGGCGAATTTTGAAGGTAATGAAGGAGAACTTGCCTTTGTACAGAATGGCCAGGATCTTGGCGTAGCATTTAAAGTGCTGAAAAAACGGAAAACTCGATTTAGCGGAATTTGGAAGAAGAGACCGCCAGATTGGGACTTTAAAGTGATGAGAAAACGGAGAACTCGACGGAGCAGTATTTGGAAGAAAAGACCGCCAGATTGGGACTTCTGGAGAGACACTGGACAGGCATACTTGGTTGAAAAGGGACTTCGTCATAGGATGTCTCGTCCCATTGTAGCTCACCCCATGGGTAGTGAGCTGAGGGGGAGGGTATGTAAGTATGTGAGCTAGAGGGCGCTGTTGAGCGACCCAGGCCATACCAGAAAAGGCTCTCAGCCACGCCTTTGGGTGGTGGCGTGTAACTCCAGAGGGCTGGAGTATCCTGCACAGAGCAGGAAATGGTGGACCCAACTGGACAGATAGACGGTCTGTGCCAGCAGGGCTGAGGTCCACCGGAGACTCTTTGCTAGAGCTGAGCAAGAGTCAGGCTAGTGAGGGGCTCTATAAGTGAGTTAGGGCCCTAACGGCGGCCTAGGTTTTGTTTGTTGTTTTGTTATGTTGCCCTTAAGCTGTAATAAAGCCACTTTGTTTTAAATTGGCACCGTCTGAAAGCTGTCTCACCGGCGCCCAGTACCACGAACCACCGCTGTTGGGACCAGGAAAAGCCACCATTTGAGTCTAAATTCCCCAAGCTGTCACACCTGATATACTCTCGCACAGCTTATACTTTCCATCCCTGCCGCAGCCAGTTGTGTTCTAATGATTTGGTGATTTTTGGGGTTTTTGTCTTCACATTGTACAAGCTATATTTATTTTTCAGATGATGTAGCCATATGAGGGCTGATTTTTTGCGGTATGATATGCATTTTTTAATGACACCATTTTTTGGGGTGTCTATAGCTTATTGAATAAATTATATTAACTCTTTCTGGGTGGATAAAAAAAAAATATCAATTCTGGAATTGGTTTTTACCTTTTAATTTTTTTGCCGTGTGGCGTACAGCATAAGTCACATGTTACCTTTATTCTGCAGGTTGGTACGATTATGGCGATACCTCATTTATATTGTTTTTTTATGCGTTACTAATTCTGCAGAACAAAAACCCATTTGTGGACATAAATCAATTGTTTTTGCATCACCATCTCCTGAGAGGCGTAACATTTTTATTTTTCGGTTGACAGACTTGGTTTAGGGCTTATTTTTTGTAGGAGGACATGCGCTTTTTATTGGTATTGTTTTGAGGTACATATGAGTTTTTGATCACTTTTTCTAGTATTTTTTTTGTAAGCATTACTTCCAGCGTTTTTTTTTCCTTTTTTTTTTTTTTTTTTTCGACGTTCACCGTGTATGTTAAATATTGTTTCAGCTTTATTGTACAGGTTGTTACGGACGCGGCGATACCAAATATGTGTTTTTATTATTTTTTTTATATATATATATATATATATATATATATATATATATATATATATATAATTCATTTTATATAGGAAAAGAGATTTTTGGGGGCTTTATAACTTTATTTTTTTTTTTTTTTACACACTTTATTTTTTTTTTTTTTTAACTTTTTTTTACATTTTTAACTTGTCCTATAAGAACACCAGAGCCAGCGATGCTCTGATCCTGGCTCAGTATTATAGACTGCAATACACGAGCATACTCTTGTATTGCAGTCTATACAAGAATGTCAGCCAATGTAGACGCATCGGCTGACTTCTCCACATCCCGGCAGGATCAGCCAGGTAGTGGGGGCTTCAGGTAGCCTGGGGTCACTGGCCAGACCCCGGGCTACAGAAAATAGACATCGGCAACCCCCGATCTCGCAGCGGGGGTTGCCAGTAGGGGCGGTACCATGGCGGAACCCCTTGGATGCCGCGGTCATGTTTGACCGTGGCATCCAAGGGGTTAAAACCTCCGATCGGAACTCAGTTCCGACCGGGTGGTTATGGAGCAGGGTGTTAGCTGTCAGTTACAGCTAACACCCTACTCCCGATCCCGGTCACAGGGTCTCTGAAGTGCAGGCCATAAATTTACTATTGGCCGGACTTCAGAGACCAGTTCCGCAGGCCGTAAATTTACAGCCGGTGCTCGTCAACCGGTTAATATAATAATGTACAGTACCATGGAAATAATAAAATGAAGTAAAAAGCATCATGTAAATATTCAAAAAATGTACAGAACTAAGGAAATAATATAATTATTAGCAGAGCATCATGGAACTATTATATTTATGTAAATATCACTATGAAATTAATATACTACGGTATAGAGCACCATGGGATTAATATAATAATGTATAGAGCACCATGGAATTAATATAATAATTTGCAATGCACAATGAAAATAATATATTAATGTACAGTACCAGGGGATTAATATAATAATGTTCAGAGCACCAGGGATTTAATATATTATTTTTCAGCACCTTGGAATTAATATTATAATGTTCAGCAACATGGGATTAATATATTAATGTACAGATCACCATGGAAACTATGTAGTAATGTACAGTATCATGAGATTAAGACAGTAATGTACAGAGCTCCATTGAATTAATATATTAATATACAGCACCATGAAATTAATATTATAGTATACAGAGCACCATGGAAATAATATAATAATGTACAGAACCAATGTAATGTTCGGATTGTAAATTAACATCGGATTAATATAATAATGTACGGAGCACCAAGGAAATAATTCAATAATGTACAGAGCACCATGTAAATAATATAATAATGTACAGAACCAATGAATTAATATAATAATGTACAGTACCATGGGATTATTATAATGATATACAGAGCACCAGGGAATCAATTTAATGATGTACAGAGCATCATGTAAATAATATAATAATGTACAGAACCAAGGAATTAATATAATAATGTACAGTATCATGGGGTTATTATAATAATATACAGAGCACCAGGGAATCAATTTACTAATGTTCAGCACTATGAAATTAATATAATAATGTAAATAACAAAGGGATTAATATAATAATGTAGAGAGCACCATTGAATTTATTGAATTTAATGTAGAGCATCATGGAAATAATATAATATTGTACAGTATCATGTGATTAATATAATAATATACAGCGCACCAGGGGGATATATATATTAATGTTAAGCACTATGGAATTAATATAATAATGTTCAGCACTATGGAATTAATATAATAATGTATAGAGCACCACTGAAAATAATCTTAAGTCAGCCATGAGATTAATATAAAATTTACCACCCCAGGGAATTAATAATGTCATCACCGGGAATTAATATATTAATGTTCGCACCACTGAAAATATATCTTAATGTACAGCACCATGGGATTAATATAATAATTTACACAGCACCAGGGAATTAATATATTAATGTTCAGCACCATAGAATTAATATAATAATGTACCGTACCATGGGATTAATATAAAAAGGTACAGAGCACCATTGAATTTATATAGTATTGTATAGTACTATGAAATTAATAAAATAATGTACAGAGTACCATTGCATTAATGTAATAATATACAGCAACATGGAATTAAAAAATTTTTGTACAGTGCACTAAGGAAATAATATAATAATGTATAGAACCAAGAAATTAATATAATGATGTACTTTTTCATGGGAAAAATATAATAATGTACAGAGCACCATGGGATTAATATTGAATTGTACAATACTCTTGGATTAATAAAATAATGTACAAAGCACCAAGGACATAATTTAATAATGTACAACACCAAGGAATTAATATATTAAAAAAGGAGCAGCATGGAGTTAATGGAATAATGTAGAACATCATGGAATTAATATAATAATTTACATAGCCCATTGGAAAGAATATAATAATGTACAGAGCTTCATGGAATTAATATAATGATGTACAGAGTACCATTGGCTTCATATTATAATGTGCAGCACTATTGACTTAATATTATAGTGTACAGTACTATGGGATTAATATAATAATATACAGAGCAACATGAAATTATAAAAAACATATACAGCAACGTAGAACTAATATAAAACGTACAACAGCATGTATCTAATAATGTACAGATCACCATGGAATTAATATAATAATGTACAGAGTACCATGGAAATAATATAATAATATACAGAGCACTTTGGGATATAGATAATAATGTACAGTATCATGGAATTAATATAAAGTACGGCACCATGAAAATTATATAATAATGTACAGAGCACCATGGAATTAATATTAAATTGTACAATACTATTGGATTAATAAAATAATGTACAGAGCACCAAGGACATAATTTAATAATATACAACACCGAGGAATTAATATAATATCGTACAGTTCTATGGGAATAATATAAAAATATACAGAGCACCATGGAACGAATATAATAATGTACAGGGCATTATGAAATTATCACAATAATGTACAACAGCATGTGATTAATGTTATAATGTACAGACACCATGGAATTATTATATTAAAAAATGAGCAGCATGGAGTTAATGGAGTAATGTAGAACATCATGGAATTAATATAATAATTTACATAGCCCAATAGAAAGAATATAATAATGTACAGAGCTTCATGGAATTAATATAATGATGTACAGAGTACCATGGGATTAATATTATAATGTACAGCACTAGGGACTTAATATTATAGTGTACAGTACTATGTGATTAATATAATAATATACAGAGCAACATGAAATTATAAAAACATATACATCAACGTGGAAATGACATAAATAGTGCAACAGCATGTATCTAATAATGTACAGATCACCATGGAATTGATATAATAATGTAAAGAGTTGTATTGCCAAATGAAAACAGATTCTTTGGATTCCGTGTAATAGAATAAAGTTATAGAGTAAAAACACTGGACTATCCCCAATAGCTTAACATTTTATTAAGAAGACTATAAGAAGATAGAAAAAGGTCTTACAACAAGGAAAAGTATAACAAAAGGTCAAAAGGTCTTACAACAAGGAAAAGTATAGTAAAAAGGTCTTTCAACAAGGAAAAGTATAGTAAAAAGGTGTTACAACAAGGAAAAGTATAACAGATATTAGACAGTATAATCAAACCTTGCAATACAGCAGGTATTTGCAAGGTACAATCAAATATCAAAGTCGATTAAACTGTGATATTATCCAAGCTTGCAATACAGCAGGTATTTGCAAGGTACAATCAAATATCAAAGTCGATTAAACTGTGATATTATCCAAGCTTACAATACAGCAGGTATATTACGGTAATCAAATCAAATACTTACAACACTGCTAAGCTTAGTTCTGATAAGGGTATCTGTAGGAAGCATCACTCAGCCAATGTGCCAGCATGCAGCATCAGCAGGCGTCCCCAATGATCTGCCATCAAGAAAAATGCAACGCTAATGCTGAGGGATGTTTTTCCTATGTTATACCCTTTGTGTGTGTCATAAAGTGGGCGTCTACAGAAGTGATACACCTCTGTAGGGCCTTACTTATCTCCAAGGTCATATTCATGTGAAAGGGGCCAGTTTTCACTAGAATATGTCTTGTGACATATATTCTTTAAACGGGGTTTCCTCTTTGATCCAATCAGTGGCCACCTGTGCGGTTGTGCCTTAAACAGGTTGCGTCGTTGATCTAATCTGTATCTAATCAGTATGGACATACAAATATAACCTGTTGATCTGGTTGGTATAGATATGTCCTTAAACAGAGTATATAGACATTACTTTATACCGGGTTCAAATTAAGGTTACTTATAGCCTGGCTATCATAAACATTTTGTCATCAGCAGCCATTTTGTCAAGGGCTGCTATTTTGCAATACAAGAGTAGAATGGAAATAATATAATAATATACAGAGCACTATGGGATAAATATAATAATCTACAGTATCATGGAATTAATATAAAGTACAGCACCGTGGAAATTATATAATAACGTACAGAGCACCATGGAAATAATATAACAATGTACAACACCATGGAATTAATATAATATTATACAGTACCATGGGATTATTATAATAATGTACAGAGCGTCATGAAATTAGTATAATATTGTACAGCAGCATTAATATAATATAATAATTTACAAAGCACCATGGAAATTATATAACAATGTACAACACCATGGACATAATATAATAATGTACAGAACCAATGAATTAATATAATAATATACAGTACCATGGGAATAATATAATAATGTACAGAACCAATGAATTAATATCATAATGTACAGTACCATGGGAATAATACAATTATTTACAGAATATCATGTAAATAATATAATAATGTGCAGAGCACCAATGAACTAATATAATAATGTAAAGATCATCATGGAATTATTATACTATTGTATAGCACCATAGGATTAATTTAATAATGCACAGAGCTCCGTGGAATTAATATCATAATGTACAGTCCCATGGGATTTATATAATAATATACAGAACACCATGTAAATAATTTAATAATGCACAACACCATAGAATTAATATAATAATATGCACCACCATGGAATTAATATAATAATGTATAGGGCACCATGATATTAATTTAATAATGTACAGGGCACCAGGGAATTAATATATGTATGTTTAGCACCATGGGATTAATATAATAATGTATAGAGCAACATTGAATTTAAATAGTAATGTACAGCACCATGTGATTAATATAACAATGTAAAGTACGATGTGACTAATATAATAATGTAAAGTACAATGGGATTAATATAGTACAGAGCACCATTAAATTTATATAGTAATGTATAGCATCATGGAATTAATATATTAATGTACAGTACCATGGGATTAATATAATAATGTACAGAGCACCATTGAATTTATATAGTATTGTTCATTACTATGGGATTAAGATAGCAATGTTCAGAGTACCATTGAATTAATATAATACTATACAGCAACATGAAATTAATAGAATTTTGTACAGTGCACCATAGAAATAATATAATAATGAATAGAACCAAGTAATTAATATAATAATGTACAGTTCTATGGGAATAATATAATAATGTATAGAGCACCATGGAATTAATATTAGATTGTACAATACTATCGGATTAATATAAAATTATACAGGGCACCAAAGGCATAATTTAATAATGTAAAACACCAAGGAATTAATATAATAATGTACAGTTCTATGGGAATAATATAAAAATATACAGAGCACCATGGAATGAATATAATAATGTACAGAGCATTATGAAATTATCACAATAATGTACAACAGCACAAGATTAATATAATAATTTACTGAGTACCATTGAATAAATATACTAATATACAGTGCCTTGCGAAAGTATTTGCCCCCCTTGAACTTTTCAACCTTTTGCCACATTTCAGGCTTCAAACCTAAAGATATAAAATTTTTATTTTTTGGTGAAGAATCAACAACAAGTGGGACACAATCGTGAAGTGGAACGAAATTTATTGGTTATTTTAAACTTTTGTAAAAAAAAAAAAACTGAAAAGTGGGGCGTGCAATATGGGATTAATATAATAATGTATGGAGCACCAAGGAAATAATTTAATAATGTACAGAGCACCATGTAAATAATATAATAATGTACAGAACCAATGAATTAATATAATAATTTAGAGAGCATAATGGAAAGAATATAATACTGTACAGAGCTTCATGGAATTAATATAATGATGTAAAGAGTACAATGGGATTAATATTATAATGTACAGCACTATGGAGTTATTATAATAATATACAGTACCATGGGATTATTATAATAATATACAGAGCAACATAGAATTATAATAAACATGTACAGCACCATGGAAAAATCTAAAAAGTACAACAGCATGTATCTATTAATGTACAGATCACCATGGAATTAATATAATAATGTACAGAGCACTATGGGATAAATATAATAATGTAGCTCACAATGGAAATTATGTAATAATGTAAAAATTACTATAGAAACAATATAATAATTTACAACACCATTGAATTAATATAATATTATACAATATTATGGAATTAATATTATACTATACAGAGCACCATGGAAAAAATAGTAATGTACAGTACCGTGGGATTAATATAATAATGTAGAGAACACCATGAAATTATTATAACAATGTATAGAATACCATGGAAATAATAAAATAATGTACAGACAACCAAGGAATTGATATAATAATGCACAGCAACATGGAAATAATATAATAATGTACAGAGCACCATCTAAATATTATATTAATGGTCAGCACCTTGTGAATTATATAATAATGTATAGACTACCATGAAATTATTATAATGATATACAGAACCATATAATTATTTTATTAGTGTTCAAAGAATCATGTAAATAATACTATACTATACACAGAACCAAGGAAATAATATATTAATTTTAAAAATACCATGGAATCAAGATAATATTGTACAGTACCATGGGATTAATAAAATAATATACAGAGCTTCATGGAATTAATATATTAATATTCAGAACCATGGGATTGATATAATAATGTAGAGAGCACCATTGAATTTATATAGTAATGTACAATACCATTGGAATAATAAAATAATGTAGAGAACACCATGGAATAAATATTATAATGTTTAGAACAGGGGTAGGCAACCTTTTTGTTCGGCGTGCCGATTTTAATTAAAAAATCGAAGCTGAGGTACTCGGAGTGCCGGTCAATAATTGTAAGTCTGACGACCCCTAAACTAAAGTCATATACCACAAACCATAACACAGAAGTGCTGCCACCAGATGCTTTAGGACTCATGCGTTTACTGCTATTTCCTGGGACGCTCCTGTAATTTCCGATTAGAAGCAATGAAAGTACCTGTGCAGCCCCCAATTAGTGGTAAATGTGTCCAGGAGCACCATATGGCAACATCCTTATGGTGAATACACACTATGTATCTGGATGCAGATATAGTCTTAGGCCACTGGAACTTTTACTTCAATGTAAAACTGCGTTCACATGGTGCATTTTTGCACAAAAAAAAAAATGCCTGTGTGTTTTCTGTGCAAAAACACATCCTTAATGTATAAAACACATTAATGTATAAAACACACCATTATACAGAATAATGTCCCCTAGTGGCCCCTGCACAAGGTATTATATCCCATAACAGCCTCTGCACAAGGTATTATATCCCATAACAGCCTCTGCACACCGTATTATGTCACATAGTGGCCCCTACACACCGTTTTATGTCACATAGTGGCCCCTGCACACAGTATTATGTCACATAGTGACCCCAGCACACAGTATTATGCCCCATAGCGGTCCCTGCACACGGTATTAGGTCCCATAGTGGTCCCCGCACATGGTATTAGGTCCCATAGCGGTCCCCGCACACGGTATTAGGTCACATAGCGGTCCCCGCACACGGTATTAGGTCCCATAGCGGTCCCCACACATGATATCAGGTCCCATAGCGGTCCCCACACACGGTATCATGTCATATAGCAGTCCCTGCACACGGTATCAGGTCCCATAGCGGTCCCCACACACGGTATCATGTCCTATAGCGGTCCCCGCACATGGTATCAGGTCCCATAGCGGTCCCCACACACGGTATGATGTCCCATAGCGGTCCCCGCACACGGTATCAGGTCCCATAGCGGTCCCCACACACGGTATTATGTCCTATAGTGGTCCCCGCACACGGTATTAGGTCCCATAGCGGTCCCCGCACACGGTATTAGGTCCTATAACAGTCCCTGCACACGGTATCAGGTCCCATAGCTGTCCCTGCACACGGTATTAGGTCCCATAGCTGTCCCTGCACACGGTATCAGGTCCCATAGCTGTCCCTGCACACGGTATCAGGTCCCATAGCTGTCCCTGCACACGGTATCAGGTCCCATAGCTGTCCCTGCACACGGTATTAGGTCCCATAGCGGTCCCCGCACACAGTATCAGGTCCCATAGCGGTCCCCACACACGATATCATGTCCTATAGCGGTCCCAGCACACGGTATTAGGTCCCATAGCTCTCAGACTTCCGAGTACAGTAAGTGCAGGACCAAGAGAGGGGACAAACATAAAAAAAAATGGACTCACCACTCCACGCTCCGCAGCCGCTCTGTCCTCTTCGGCGCTTCTGCCGTTGATTGGGTCTCTGGGGTCACGTCGCGTAATGACGTATGCGTAATGACGCCAGACGTGACCCCTGTCAGCTGTCAGAAGTGCCGGCAGATCGCACAGCCGCCGCATAGCGCAGGGAACAAGGTGAGTATCATTGTTTTTTATGTTTCTTCACTTCTCCTAAGTCTCCGCTTATTATACTGGGGATCTGAAGAGACCCCACAGTATAATAATAGCAGTTTCGTTTCGGCCGTGTTTGGTCCGATCGAAGCTGCTGGGTGAGGACTCCACTGCCGTGCCAGGGGAATAAGCCTCATGTGCCACTCTTGGCATGCGTGCCAGGGGTTGCTGACCCCTGGTTTAGAACATAATGGAAAGATTATAAAAATACACAGCACCATGGAAATAATATAATTATGTAGGGAACATCATGGCATTAATATAATAATGTACAGAGCACCTGGGAATTAATAGATTAATGTTCAGCAACATAGAATTCATATCATACTGTACAGCACCATGGGATGAATATAATAATGTACAGAGCACCATTAAATTATTATAATAACATACAGCACCATGTAATTAATATAATACTTTACAGAGCATCATGTCAATAGTATCATAGTATATAGGTCCAAGGAATTAATATAATAAAGTAAAGAGCACCGGATGCAACAGCTTCTTCCTTCACTCATTCACGAAGAACAGACAGATTTTATTAAATCAAGAGAAGGCAAGGACAATTCAGCCAAACTCCTTAAGGCCATAGATTAGGCACAATCCACCGGAACTACATTGATGTTCCTGGGAGTTGACGCCGAAAAGGCATTTAATAGGGTAGACTGGTACTTCCTCATAGCAACTCTCCGCAAATTTGGTTTCCCTGATCCCTTCATCTCTGCCATATGGACACTATATTCAAATCCACACGCTAGATTAAAAATTAATGGCACCCTATCGCCAGCTTTTGATATTTTCAACGGAACTAGACAGGGATGCCCTCTCTCACCTTCTCTCTTCATACTATCTCTTGAACCCTTGTTACAAATGGTGAGACAAGACCTGGACGTGGTGGGCCTTCGGATGGGGGACACAGTGCTTACAGCAGCGGCATTTGCGGATGATATACTTTTTGTAGTCTCCAACCTTGAAAAAGGATTACTTTGACTGCAAGAAATGATGTCCAAATATGGAGAAATTTCAAATGATAAGGTTAATGACGGCAAGTTTGAAGTACTACCTGTCAATATCCCACTGGCATTAAAAGAGCGCCTTAAAAGGTCACTCCCCTTCACCTGGGCAATGCACTCCATTAACTACTTGGGAGTAAAACTAACACCTCATATCAACCAAATCTATGCTGCGAATTTCACACCGTTGCTTCAAGAGATTCAAACGCTGCTTAAGACATATGATATTCCACTCTTCTCCTGGTTCGGCAGGAGGAATTTGCTGCAAGCCTATATTGTCCCTAAAATTTTGAATGAATTACAGATGTGCCCGATCTCATTACTAGCTTCATTCTTTAAGACAGTGAGAACTTCATTTTCCCACTATGTCTGGAAACAAAAGAGACCAAGATTGGCACATTCTGCGCTTACTCGCAGAAGAGCAGAGGGCGGAATAGGTCTGCCTGATATGAGGAATTACTATGTGGCAATACAGCTTCAGCTATGGCTGGAATTAGTCAGCCCATCTAAATCTTCCACCCTTTCCAAAATTGTTATGGCGACTCATATGCCAGATGTCCTAAGAAATTTATGGCTACCGGATCCAAGTCTCTTCCGCCACCCGAAGTTTAATCTACTCCTGAGAGGTGTATGTGAAGTTTGGCACACTATGCAGCCCTGAATTGCACCCACACCATCTTTATGCCTGCCGATGGGCCTACTGCCTCATTTGATGATTGAAATAAAGCACCATCTCAAGGATTTTTGGACCCAGCTTCTGCCCTACCCACTATGTGATCTCTGTATAGACAAACAGTTGTCCTACAGCAGCGTCCATTGAGAAAATCATCCTGCCTTCTCGCTTGACCTTCCTGCATAGAGCTCACTCCTGGCAACGAGACCTTACAGATTTTTACAAAAATTTATAGTCTCAAAAACACCTGTAATGAGGAAAGTTTCACATCTTCTACGAGCTTTTGTCCAGACTACTTCCACTCTTAAGCCTTTCTTCATCACTAGCTGGGAAAAAGATCTGAACTTAACATTATCCCACAAAGAACTCCAATTTACCCTCCGACACTCACTTAGTCTTTCGACGTGTGTGCGTCTACAAGAAAACCATTACAAGATCTTGACCAGATGGTACAGAACCCCTCAGTGGCTTTATTCCCACGGTCTTGCTCAATCCGACATCTGCTGGAGATGTAAAAATGATACCGGTTCTATTCTTCATATCTGGTTGTCCTGCCCAATAATTTCTGCCTTCTGGAAAGCAGTGGAGGCGGAGATACGAAGAATTGGATTCCCTCTTTCTGTCTCTCTCCAGATTTATTGGTGTTTATTAGGCCCCTACCTTCATTTTCCAAAGCCTCACAATATCTCATTTACCACTTAATTGCAGCTGCGAAGTCGCTGATCGCACCGCTCTGGTTGCAACGCACTGCACCATGTCTAGACCAATGGAAAAACAAAGTGAACCAAATTGCTAGATTTGAAGAGCTCACCAGCTGGATAAAACGTATGCACACCCGCTATCTAAAAACATTAGATCCCTGGCTCAGCTCCAGATAATGACCCTGGTGAATAACGACCATGGAGCAAGTGGAATCTACCAACTGTGGCCTGATTCATAGTCATTTTATTATGGAAAATTGGAGCTTTCTTTCTTTCTTTCTTTCTTTCTTTCTTTTTTTTTCTGCCGCTCATTTCTGCTGCTTATTTCTCTCGTTTTCTTTCTCTTTCTTACCTCTACTTTCTTATACCTCCCCCCCTTTCCTCCCCCACTCTGTCCAGTACTAACATAACCTTCAACCCCCCCATTCTCCTACCTAGTGCAGGCTACCTTGTATACGCTATCTTGTTTCTCCTGCTCTTTCCCCTACTCTTTTCTTTCCTCTTATTCACGTGTCTCCCTCTCTTCCTCTTCTCCCTCCCCACCTCACTCATTTATATATATCAAAAAATCCACTAAATGTTTGTTGAATGTAGCTCTCTTATATATGCATGTAGTACTAGTTGTGAACATATTTTCTATTCTGTAAGATGTTCTTACTCTGTACTGGATACCAAGTATGTACTTCTTGTTCAATAAACTTTGAATATAATAATGTAAAGAGCACCATAGAATTAATATAATAATGTACAGAGTACCATAGGATTAATATAATATTGTAAGTTAACATGGGATTAATATAATAATGTACAGAGGGCCAAGGAAATAATTTAATAATGTACAGAGCACCATGTAAATAATATAATAATGTACAGAACCAAGGAATTAATATAATAATGTGCAGAGCACCACGGAACTAATATAATAATGTAAAGAGCACCAAGCAATTAATATAATATTGTACAGTACCATGGGAATTAAATATTAATGTACAGAGCACATATGGAATTAATATAACAATGTAAAGAACCAAGGGATTAATTTAATAATGTTCAGAGCACCATGGAATAAATATTATAATATACTGCACCATGAAATTAATATAATAATGTACAGTACCATGTGATTATTATAATAATATACAGAACACCATTGAATTAATATATTAATATACATCATCATGGAATTAATAAAATGTACAGAACACCATGGAAATAATATAATAATGCACAAAACCAGAGAATTAATATAATAATGTGCAGAGAACCAAAGAACTAGTATAATATTGTAAAGATCACAAAGGAATTAATATAATATTGTACAATACAATAGGATTAATATAATAATGTACAGAGCTCCATGGAATTAATATAATCATGTTCAGTCAATGGGATTAATATAATAATGTGCAGAGAACCAAAGAACTGTTAATTTGTAGACCAAAGAAATTAATATAATATTGTACAATACAATAGGATTAATATAATAATGTACAGAGCTCCATGGAATTAATATAATGTTCAGTCAATGGGATTACTATAATAATGTAGCAGTACACCAAGGAAAATTGGAATAATGTACAACACCATGGAATTACTATAATGTATTAGTGCACCACCATGGAAATAATATAATAATGTATAGGGCACCATGGAATAATTTAATAATGTGCAGAGCATCAGGGAATTAATATATTTAATGTTCAGCACCATGGGATTAATATAATAATGTAAAGTACCATGATATTAATATAACAATGAATAAAGTATCAATGAATTTATATAGTAATGTACAGCATCTTGGAAATCATATAATAATGTATAGTACCATGGGATTAATATAATAATTTGCAGAGCACCAGGGAATTACTATATTAATATTCAGCACTATGTATTACTATGAAATTAATAAAATAATGTACATAGTATCATTGAATTAATATAATAATATACAGAAAAATGGAATTAATAAAATTTTGTATAGTGCACCATGGAAATAATATAATGTATAGAACCAAGGAATTAATATAATAATGTACTTTTTCATGGGAAAAATATAATAATGTACAGAGCACCATGGAATTAATATTAAATTGTACAATACTATGGCATTAATATAACAATGTACAGAGCACCAAGGACATAATTTAATAATGTAAAACACCAAGGAATTAATATAATAATGTACAGTTCTATGAGAAAAATATAAAAATATACAGAGCACCATGGAATGAATATAATAATGTACAGAGCATTATGAAATTATCTCAATAATGTACAACAGCACGTGATTAATGTTATAATGTACAGGTCACCATGGAATTATTATATTAAAAAATGAGCAGCATGGAGTTAATGGAATAATGTAGAACACAATGGAATTAATATAATAATTTACATAGCCCAATGGAAAGAATATAATAATGTACAGAGCTTCATGAAATTAATATAATGATATACAGAGTACCATGGTATTAATATTATAAAGTACAGCACTATGGACTTAATATTATAATGTACAGTACTATGGGATTAAAATAATAATATACAGAGCAACATGAAATTATAATAAACATATACAGCAACGTGGAAATAATATAAAAAGTACAACAGTAGGTATCTAATAATGTACAGACCACCATGAAATTAAGATAATAATGTAAAGAGTACCATGGAAATAATATAATAATATACAGAGCACTATGGGATAAAGATAATAATGTACAGTATCATGGAATTAATATAAAGTACAGCACCATGAAAATTATATAATAATGTAGAGAGCACCATGGAAATAATATAATAATATACAGAGCACTATGGGATAAAGATAATAATATACAGTATCATGGAATTAATATAATTTACAGCACCATGGAAATTATATAATAAATTACAGAGCACTATGGAAATAATATAATAATGTACAACACCATGGAATTAATATAATATTATACAGTACCATGGGATTAATATAATAATGTATAGAGCATCATGAAATTAATATAATATTGAACAGCGCCATTAATATAATATAATAAATTATAAAGCACCATGGAAATTATATAATAATATACAACACCATGGACAAAATATAATAATGTACAGAACTAACGAATTAATATAATAATGTACAGTACCATGGCAATAATATACTAATGTACAGAACATCATGTAAATAATATAATAATGTGCAAAGCACCAATGAACTAATATAATAATGTAAAGATCATCATGGAATTAATATAATATTGTATAGTACCATAGGATCAATTTAATAATGTACAGTGCACCATGGGATTAATATAATAATGTACAGAAAAACAAGGAAATAATTTAGTGATGCACAACACCATAGAATTAATATAATAAAATGCATTACCATGGAATTAATATAATAATGTATAGGGCACCATGATATTAATTTAATAATGTACAGGGCACCAGGGAATTAATATATTTATGTTAAGCACCATGGGATTAATAAAATAATGTATAGAGCACCATGTAATTTAAATAGTAATGTACAGCACCATGTGATTAATATAATGATGTACAGTACCATGGGATTAATACAATAATGTACAGTACCATGGAAATTATTTTATAATGTACAGAGCACTATGGAGAAAATATAATAATGTATAAAACCATGGAATTAATATAATATTGTATAGTACCATGGGATTATTATAATAATGTACAGAGCATCATGAAATTAATATAATATTGTACAGCACCCTTTATATAATATAATAATTTACAGAGCATCATGGAAATTATATAATAATGTACAACACCATGGAATTAATATAAAATTGTACAGTACTATGGGATTAATATAATAATGTACAGACCACCATGGATTTAATATATTATTGTTCAGAACCATGTAATTAATATAATATTTTAGAGAGTATCATTGAATTTATATAGTAATGTACAGTACCATGGAAATAATAAAATAATCTTTAGTACCATGGGATTAATAGAATAATGTACAGAGTACCATTGAATTAATATACTAATATACAGCAACATAGAATTAATATAGTTTTCTACAGTGCACCATGGACATAATATAATAATGTAGAGAACCAATGAATTAATATAATAATGTACAACACCATGTGAATAATATAATAATGTAGAGAACCAAGGGATTAATATAATAATGTAAAGAGCACCATGGAATTCATATAATATTGTATATTACAATGGGATTAATATAATATTGTACAGAGCACCAAGGAAATAATTTAATAATGTACAGATCCAAGGAATTAATATAAAAATGTGCAGAGCACCACAAAACTAATATAATAATTTAAAGAGCACCATGCAATTAATACAATATTGTACAGTACCATGGGGGAATTATATATTAATGAACAGAGCACCATGGAATTAATATAATGTTCTGGATATTCATAATGTACAGCACTATAAAATTAATATAATAGTGTACAGAGCACCATGGAAATAATATATTAATGTACAGACCCAAGGAATTAATACAATAATGTACAGTACCATGGGAATAATAAAATGATGTACAGAGCACCATGGAAACAATATAATAATGCAGAGAACCAAAGAATTAATATAATAATGTAAAGATCACTATAGAATTAATATAATAATTTACAATGCACAATGAAAATAATATATTAATGTACAGTATCAGGGGATTAATATAATAATGTTCAGAGCACCAGGGATTTAATATATTATTTTTCAGCACCATGGAAACTATGTAGTAATGTACAGTACCATGAGATTAAGACAGTAATGTACAGAGCTCCATTGAATTAATATATTAATATACAGCACCATGAAATTAATATTATAGTGTACAGAGCACCATGGAAATAATATAAGAATGTACAGAACCAAGGAATAATATAATAATGTACAATACATGGGATTAATGTAATAATATACAGAGCACCAGGAAATCAATATACTAATGTTCAGCACTATGGAATATAATAATGTATAGAGCACCACTGAATTTATTTAGTAATGTACAGAACCATGGAATTAATATAATAATGTAAAGAACCAAGGGATTAATATAATAATGTTCAGAGCACCATTGAATTTATATAGTAATGTACAGTATCATGTAAATAATATAATAATGTACAGTGCCATGGGATTAATATAATTATGTACAGAGCACCCGGGAATCAATATATTAATGTTCAGCACCATGGAGTTAATATGATAATGTATAGAGCACCACTGAATTTAAATAGTAATGTACATCACCATGGGATTAATATATTAATGTACATTACCATGGGATTAATATAATAATGTAGAGAGCACTATTGAATTTATATAATAATGTACAACACCATGAAAATAATATAATATTGTTCAATAGCATGGGAATAATATAATAATGTACAAAGCAGCAATTAAAATAATATTATATAGCACCATGGAATTCATATAATAATGTACGGAACACCAATGAAATAATATAATAATGTGCAGAACCAAGGAATTAATATAATAATTATACAGTACCATGAGAATAATATACTAATGTACAGAACATCATGTGAATAATCCAGTAATGTACAGAAACAGAGAATTAATATAATAATGTGCAGAGCACCAAGGAACTAATATAATAATTTAAAGATAACTATGGAATTAATATAATTTTGTATTGCAATATAATAATGTGCATGGCACTATTGAATTTATATTGTATTGTACAGTACCATTGAATTAATCTAATAATATACAGCACAATGGGATTAATAAAATAATGTAAAGAGCAACAAGTATATAATTTAATAATGTACAACACAAAGGAATTAATATAATAATGTACAGTTCTATAGGAATAATATAAAAATGTACAGAGCACCATTGAATTATCATAATATTGTAAGGAAAGCCATGGAATTAATGTGCAACAGCACGAGATTAATGTTATAATTTAAGGGTCACCACGGAATAATTATATGTAATTATATATGTAAATGATGTTGGATCAACAATTTTATATTACAGTATGTTTTTAATTTTATTCATAATCTGGAGATCTTTTATTATGTTAATGCTATGATGTCTTTTTATGGAGCATGATATATTTTAATTGAAAGAGACAATACATTGTATTTTGTTTTTTATTATTTTAACAGTTTTTATGCACTTGATAAAGGAGCTTGGTGCTCGGAAACACGTTGTGCTTATCACCCTAATAAATGTGAATTCCTTCTGTCATCATCTGTGACCGGGGCTTATTTCCCAAGAACGCGGGTTGGTACAGTGGATCTTTGGGCCACCATAGATTCCATATTTACCTTCCAATGTTACCTATGCAAAACCACACCCAGCTGCCACCCCTACCTTGGACCATCTCACGAATTATCACCTGATTAGGCAAGGGTTTAACCGGTCTGGATTTGTCCAATTGTGAGGTCATCATCTAACAAGTGGCTCGGCGTCAATCTTCTTTGATTTTTGAGCATTAATATAATAATGTACAGAGCACCATGGAATTAATATTAAAGTGTACAATCCTATGGGATTAATATAATAATGTACAGAGCACCAAGGACATAATTTAATAATGTACAACGCCAAGGAATTAATATAATAATGTACAGTTCTATGGGAATAATATAAAAATGTACAAAGTACCATTGAATTAAATAATATGTAAGGAAAGCCATGGAATTAAATAAAATGTACAGCACCATGGAATTAATATAATAATGTACAGAGTATTCCGCTATAACCTGCCAGTGGAGTGTATCTAGTTAATTCTCAGTGCCAGGTGACACACAGTTCTAAATGACTGTGTGTCCATATACATTTAAGGCTTTATTTGAGGAGGCACTAGATTATATTTATACCTCGGGCAGAGTGGACGCTGTCTCAGCTGTTATGAGAAGCGATATTCGGAATTTTGCTGAATACTAAGCTAACCCCTTCCTGTTTGTTTGTCTTAGCTACCCTTCATACACTCTCTTTAAATGACACTGATGCTGTTAACTATATGACTCATGCTGTTATCATTATTATGGTCATTAGGAAGTAAAATAGCAGGGCTAATATCTGCGTTGGGCATCTATAAACATTAGTGTACACCATATATGTAATTTACATCATCTCATCCCTTCTCTTTCACTAATCACATGGTAGCACTTGGGAGCACTAGTGAGTCTCGTCTTTCCAACATGATTTTATATTTATTTTTATTTATATAAGAAATAAAAGTGAAGTTTTACTATTTTCTACTCTATCAACTCCCCTCTGAAATTTAGATATATAAATCCTGATAGAGCTATAGGCAGGGCTGGACCACCTGTATCCAGACTAACTGATCTTTAACGTTATATTGTACAGTACCATGGAATTAATATAATAATGTATAGTTCCACGGGATTAATATAATAATGTACAGAGCACCAATGAATTTATATAGTAGTGCACAGCACCATGGAATTAATATAATAATGTACAGTACCATGGGTTTAATATAATAATGTGCAGAGCACCTTTGCATTCTTATAGTAATGTACAGAGCACCATGTAAATAATATAATAATGTACAGTGACCATTGGATTAATATAAAAATGTAGAGAACACCATGGAATAAATATAATAATGTTTAGCAACTTCTTGGAAATAATTTAAAAATACACAGCACCATGGGAATTAATATTATAATGTAGAGAACACCATGACATTAATATAATAATGTAAAGTGCAACAGGGAATTAATATATTAATGTTCAGCACCATAAAATTAATATTATACTGTACAGCACCATGGGATCAATATAATAATGTACAGAGCACCATAGTACTCAATATAGTATTGTACAGAGCACCATGGGTAATATTTTAATGTCGGCACCATGGAATATATATATATATATATACATCCCATTGAATATATATATATACATAGCCCATTGAATTTAAATAGTATTCAGTACCATGGGATGAATATTACCGCGTTCCCAGCACCATGGAAATAATATAATATTTCATAGAACCAAGGAATTAATATAATGTACAGTTTTTTGGGAATAATCTAATTTAATGTACAGAGCACCATGGAATAAATATAATAGGGAAAAGGAAAAAAAAAAAAAAAGGAAAAAAGGGTGAAATAATAGGGGCCCTTAATTTTTAATGGGCTGGTTTTATATAATGTCTAGAAATTGGATTTAATATAATAATATAAAGAGCACCATGGGATTAATATAGTCGGTCCTGGAATAACATAATAATAAAAGTGCAGCATGGCTGTAACATTATAATGTACAGACACCATGGAATTAATATTATGGGAGGGGATCAACTACGGGATATATACATATATATATCTAAAAAAAATCAGGTGGCTCCCCCCCCCCCCCCACAGGGGGAGTTTTTTTTTTTTTTTTGGGGGATTTTTGGGGGGGGCAAAATTTTTTTTTTTTTCGTTTTTCTACTAATTTCTGCCTCTTTTTTCGGTGGCTCATAGGGCTTTATTTTTGTGTTGTTTTTAATTTATTTTTTATATCTGGGAAAATATAAACAAAAGAGGAGGTGGGGGGAGGGGTCACTTTTCATTATTTTTTTATATATTATATTAGATATTATATTACTGTACTATGTAGTATAATGTATCCTCTATAGTATATGATGTTATAGCTGTATCTTATCCAGTGATACGTCTGTATCTGAGCTCAGTGATATTATATTACTGTACTATGTAGTATAATGTATCCTCTATAGTATATGATGTTATATCTGTATCTTATCTAGTGATACGTCTGTATCTGAGCTCACACTGATATTATATTACTGTACTATGTAGTATAATGTATCCTCTATAGTATATGATGTTATATCTGTATCTTATCTAGTGATACGTGTGTATCTGAGCTCAGTGATATATATATTACTGTACTATGTAGTATAATGTATCCTCTATAGTATATGATGTTATATCTATATCTTATCTAGTGATACGTCTGTATCTGAGCTCAGTGATATTATATTACTGTACTATGTAGTATAATGTATCCTCTATAGTATATGATGTTATATATGTATCTTATCTAGTGATACGTCTGTATCTGAGCTCACAGTGATATTATATTACTGTACTATGTAGTATAATGTATCCTCTATAGTATATGATGTTATATCTGTATCTTATCCAGTGATACGTCTGTATCTGAGCTCTCAGTGATATTATATTACTGTACTATGTAGTATAATGTATCTTCTATAGTATATGACGTTATATCTGTATCTTATCTAGTGATATGTCTGTATCTGAGCTCAGTGATATTATATTACTGTACTATGTAATATAATGTATCCTCTATAGTATATGATGTTATATCTGTATCTTATCTAGTGATACGTGTGTATCTGAGCTCTCAGTGATATTATATTACTGTACTATGTAGTATAATGTATCCTCTATAGTATATGATGTTATATCTGTATCTTATCCAGTGATACGTCTGTATCTGAGCTCAGTGATATTATATTACTGTACTATGTAGTATAATGTATCCTCTATAGTATATGATGTTATATCTGTATCTTATCTAGTGATACGTCTGCATCTGAGCTCAGTGATATTATATTACTGTACTATGTAGTATAATGTATCCTCTATAGTATATGATGTTATATCTGTATCTTATCTAGTGATATGTCTGTATCTGAGCTCACAGTGATATATTACTGTACTATGTAGTATAATGTATCCTCTATAGTATATGATGTTATATCTGTATCTTATCTAGTGATACGTCTGTATCTGAGCTCACAGTGATATTATATTACTGTACTATGTAGTATAATGTATCCTCTATAGTATATGATGTTATATCTGTATCTTATCTAGTGATACGTCTGTATCTGAGCTCACAGTGATATATTACTGTACTATGTATTATAATGTATCCTCTATAGTATATGATGTTATATCTGTATCTTATCTAGTGATACGTCTGTATCTGAGCTCAGTGATATTATATTACTGTACTATATAGTATAATGTATCCTCTATAGTATATGATGTTATATCTGTATCTTATCTAGTGATACGTCTGTATCTGAGCTCACAGTGATATATCTTCTTTGGAGTGGCCTGCTGGGGGATGCAGTATATCATCCAGGGATCCTCTATAGTATATGATGTTATATCTGGATCTTATCTAGTGATACGTCTGTATCTGAGCCAGGGATAGTATATTCTGTCCTATGTAGTGGACCCAGTGCAGGTGGTGGGTGACAGAAGGATACTGTCCGTGGTGAGCTCCATGCAGAACTAGTAGTCCCATCCCATGCATGAGACTGTGATCGCGCTGAGCAGTACTGTCAGTGACCGGCTGCTCCTGTACCCTAGGTGTGATAATGTAGCCTCTATAGTATATGATGTTATATCTGTATCTTTCCTCCCCACCGCGGTTCGGCTGTACAACCAACACCGACCTAGCGGTGATCTTACACACAGAGTACTGTAATATCTCTCTGCCTGTTAAATCCCCCCCCCTTCTACGCCCTATCTGTCTGTCTGCTATCGTATGATGTTATGCCTGTCTCTTACCTTGTGAATATTCCTGTACATGTTGTATCTGTATTCGCAGTGTTTTTTTTGCTGCTGTCCCTGTTTTCCCCTTGTGGGCTTTGGCTTTTTTTATATTACTGTATCTATGTAGTTATAATGTATCCTCTATAGTATATGATGTTATATCTGTATCTTATCTAGTGATACGTCTGTATCTGAGCTCAGTGATATTATATTACTGTACTATGTAGTATAATGTATCCTCTATAGTATATGATGTTATATCTGTATCTTATCTAGTGATACGTCTGTATCTGAGCTCAGTGATATTATATTACTGTACTATGTAGTATAATGTATCCTCTATAGTATATGATGTTATATCTGTATCTTATCTAGTGATACGTCTGTATCTGAGCTCAGTGATATTATATTACTGTACTATGTAGTATAATGTATCCTCTATAGTATATGATGTTATATCTGTATCTTATCTAGTGATACGTCTGTATCTGAGCTCAGTGATATTATATTACTGTACTATGTAGTATAATGTATCCTCTATAGTATATGATGTTATATCTGTATCTTATCTAGTGATACGTCTGTATCTGAGCTCAGTGATATTATATTACTGTACTATGTAGTATAATGTATCCTCTATAGTATATGATGTTATATCTGTATCTTATCTAGTGATACGTCTGTATCTGAGCTCAGTGATATTATATTACTGTACTATGTAGTATAATGTATCCTCTATAGTATATGATGTTATATCTGTATCTTATCTAGTGATACGTCTGTATCTGAGCTCAGTGATATTATATTACTGTACTATGTAGTATAATGTATCCTCTATAGTATATGATGTTATATCTGTATCTTATCTAGTGATACGTCTGTATCTGAGCTCACAGATATTATATTACTGTACTATGTAGTATAATGTATCCTCTATAGTATATGATGTTATATCTGTATCTTATCTAGTGATACGTGTGTATCTGAGCTCAGTGATATTATATTACTGTACTATGTAGTATAATGTATCCTCTATAGTATATGATGTTATATCTGTATCTTATCTAGTGATACGTGTGTATCTGAGCTCAGTGATATTATATTACTGTACTATGTAGTATAATGTATCCTCTATAGTATATGATGTTATATCTGTATCTTATCTAGTGATACGTCTGTATCTGAGCTCAGTGATATTATATTACTGTACTATGTAGTATAATGTATCCTCTATAGTATATGATGTTATATCTGTATCTTATCTAGTGATACGTCTGTATCTGAGCTCAGTGATATTATATTACTGTACTATGTAGTATAATGTATCCTCTATAGTATATGATGTTATATCTGTATCTTATCTAGTGATACGTCTGTATCTGAGCTCAGTGATATTATATTACTGTACTATGTAGTATAATGTATCCTCTATAGTATATGATGTTATATCTGTATCTTATCTAGTGATACGTCTGTATCTGAGCTCAGTGATATTATATTACTGTACTATGTAGTATAATGTATCCTCTATAGTATATGATGTTATATCTGTATCTTATCTAGTGATACGTCTGTATCTGAGCTCAGTGATATTATATTACTGTACTATGTAGTATAATGTATCCTCTATAGTATATGATGTTATATCTGTATCTTATCTAGTGATACGTCTGTATCTGAGCTCACAGTGATATATTACTGTACTATGTAGTATAATGTATCCTCTATAGTATATGATGTTATATCTGTATCTTATCTAGTGATACGTCTGTATCTGAGCTCAGTGATATTATATTACTGTACTATGTAGTATAATGTATCCTCTATAGTATATGATGTTATATCTGTATCTTATCTAGTGATACGTCTGTATCTGAGCTCAGTGATATTATATTACTGTACTATGTAGTATAATGTATCCTCTATAGTATATGATGTTATATCTGTATCTTATCTAGTGATACGTCTGTATCTGAGCTCAGTGATATTATATTACTGTACTATGTAGTATAATGTATCCTCTATAGTATATGATGTTATATCTGTATCTTATCTAGTGATACGTCTGTATCTGAGCTCACAATATTATATTACTGTACTATGTAGTATAATGTATCCTCTATAGTATATGATGTTATATCTGTATCTTATCCAGTGATACGTCTGTATCTGAGCTCAGTGATATTATATTACTGTACTATGTAGTATAATGTATCCTCTATAGTATATGATGTTATATCTGTATCTTATCTAGTGATACGTCTGTATCTGAGCTCAGTGATATTATATTACTGTACTATGTATTATAATGTATCCTCTATAGTATATGATGTTATATCTGTATCTTATCTAGTGATACGTCTGTATCTGAGCTCAGTGATATTATATTACTGTACTATGTAGTATAATGTATCCTCTATAGTATATGATGTTATATCTGTATCTTATCTAGTGATACGTCTGTATCTGAGCTCACAGTGATATTATATTACTGTACTATGTAGTATAATGTATCCTCTATAGTATATGATGTTATATCTGTATCTTATCTAGTGATACGTCTGTATCTGAGCTCAGTGATATTATATTACTGTACTATGTAGTATAATGTATCCTCTATAGTATATGATGTTATATCTGTATCTTATCTAGTGATACGTCTGTATCTGAGCTCAGTGATATTATATTACTGTACTATGTAGTATAATGTATCCTCTATAGTATATGATGTTATATCTGTATCTTATCTAGTGATACGTCTGTATCTGAGCTCAGTGATATTATATTACTGTACTATGTAGTATAATGTATCCTCTATAGTATATGATGTTATATCTGTATCTTATCTAGTGATACGTCTGTATCTGAGCTCAGTGATATTATATTACTGTACTATGTAGTATAATGTATCCTCTATAGTATATGATGTTATATCTGTATCTTATCTAGTGATACGTCTGTATCTGAGCTCACATGATATTATATTACTGTACTATGTAGTATAATGTATCCTCTATAGTATATGATGTTATATCTGTATCTTATCTAGTGATACGTCTGTATCTGAGCTCAGTGATATTATATTACTGTACTATGTAGTATAATGTATCCTCTATAGTATATGATGTTATATCTGTATCTTATCTAGTGATACGTCTGTATCTGAGCTCAGTGATATTATATTACTGTACTATGTAGTATAATGTATCCTCTATAGTATATGATGTTATATCTGTATCTTATCTAGTGATACGTCTGTATCTGAGCTCAGTGATATTATATTACTGTACTATGTAGTATAATGTATCCTCTATAGTATATGATGTTATATCTGTATCTTATCTAGTGATACGTGTGTATCTGAGCTCAGTGATATTATATTACTGTACTATGTAGTATAATGTATCCTCTATAGTATATGATGTTATATCTGTATCTTATCCAGTGATACGTCTGTATCTGAGCTCAGTGATATTATATTACTGTACTATGTAGTATAATGTATCCTCTATAGTATATGATGTTATATCTGTATCTTATCTAGTGATACGTCTGTATCTGAGCTCAGTGATATTATATTACTGTACTATGTAGTATAATGTATCCTCTATAGTATATGATGTTATATCTGTATCTTATCTAGTGATACGTCTGTATCTGAGCTCACAGATATTATATTACTGTACTATGTAGTATAATGTATCCTCTATAGTATATGATGTTATATCTGTATCTTATCTAGTGATACGTCTGTATCTGAGCTCACAGTGATATTATATTACTGTACTATGTAGTATAATGTATCCTCTATAGTATATGATGTTATATCTGTATCTTATCTAGTGATACGTCTGTATCTGAGCTCAGTGATATTATATTACTGTACTATGTAGTATAATGTATCCTCTATAGTATATGATGTTATATCTGTATCTTATCTAGTGATACGTCTGTATCTGAGCTCAGTGATATTATATTACTGTACTATGTAGTATAATGTATCCTCTATAGTATATGATGTTATATCTGTATCTTATCTAGTGATACGTCTGTATCTGAGCTCAGTGATATTATATTACTGTACTATGTAGTATAATGTATCCTCTATAGTATATGATGTTATATCTGTATCTTATCTAGTGATACGTCTGTATCTGAGCTCAGTGATATTATATTACTGTACTATGTAGTATAATGTATCCTCTATAGTATATGATGTTATATCTGTATCTTATCTAGTGATACGTCTGTATCTGAGCTCAGTGATATTATATTACTGTACTATGTAGTATAATGTATCCTCTATAGTATATGATGTTATATCTGTATCTTATCCAGTGATACGTCTGTATCTGAGCTCAGTGATATTATATTACTGTACTATGTAGTATAATGTATCCTCTATAGTATATGATGTTATATCTGTATCTTATCTAGTGATACGTCTGTATCTGAGCTCAAGTGATATTATATTACTGTACTATGTAGTATAATGTATCCTCTATAGTATATGATGTTATATCTGTATCTTATCTAGTGATACGTCTGTATCTGAGCTCACAGTGATATTATTACTGTACTATGTAGTATAATGTATCCTCTATAGTATATGATGTTATATCTGTATCTTATCTAGTGATACGTCTGTATCTGAGCTCACAGTGATATTATATTACTGTACTATGTAGTATAATGTATCCTCTATAGTATATGATGTTATATCTGTATCTTATCTAGTGATACGTCTGTATCTGAGCTCAGTGATATTATATTACTGTACTATGTAGTATAATGTATCCTCTATAGTATATGATGTTATATCTGTATCTTATCTAGTGATACGTCTGTATCTGAGCTCAGTGATATTATATTACTGTACTATGTAGTATAATGTATCCTCTATAGTATATGATGTTATATCTGTATCTTATCTAGTGATACGTCTGTATCTGAGCTCAGTGATATTATATTACTGTACTATGTAGTATAATGTATCCTCTATAGTATATGATGTTATATCTTTATCTTATCTAGTGATACGTCTGTATCTGAGCTCACAGTGATATTATATTACTGTACTATGTAGTATAATGTATCCTCTATAGTATATGATGTTATATCTGTATCTTATCTAGTGATACGTCTGTATCTGAGCGCACAGATATTATATTAATGTGACTATTTAGTATAATATAACATCTTCAGTATATGACTTTATATCACTTTACCTATGGGATAAAAGATATTTCTATATCTTATTCCCAGTAGAAATTTTCTCTGCTGTAAATAAGTAATAGTTTGTCGGTGTTCCCTCTAGAGCGGTTATTACGCTGATATATCCGTTTCCTACCCTGTCATTATGACTGTGAATGAGCACCATGTGGCGGGGGATTACTATACTGGGCACATAGTGAGATGTATCCTCTATAGGAGATGCCGTTCTATCTGGCATCGGCTTCATTCTTACTATTCCCTTTGTATCTCGGTCGCTCACGGTGTAATTATGTATCCAGGTGACTCCGGGATGTATTACAGATTTATCCATGTAGTGTAGGAGTGAGGGAGGTGTGAGCGTAGCTAGTGACAGCTGTGACTGCCACTGTGACCTGTCATGTGTGATACACTGTAATATCTAATACAATGTATAATACCATACACTGATAGGAAGGGATCTGTATAGATTATATAATACACTGTATAATACCATACACTGATAGGACTGGACTGATATAGATTACTGTAATATGTACTGTATAATGCCATACTCTGATAGGATGGGATGTTATATCTACATTATATAGGATACACTGTATAATACCATACACTGATAGGATAGGGACTGTACTATGATTATATAATACATCCTGATAGGATATGGTGTATATATCTGTATCTTACCTAGTAGATAAGGTTGGATGAAGACATCGGTCCATCAAGTCCAACCTATAACCCTACAGTGTTGATCCAGAGGAAGTCTTATGCCAATACCCCCCCCGACTCCAATCTGGCAATCAGTATAAAAGCCTGGATCAACTTGTCTTTAACAATGTACTATATTCTATAACACAGTATACAGAATACACAGAGGGTGGAATGTTCTGCAGACAGCCTGCATAGTTTACACATAGAATATAGACTCAGAGTCTGGGAAGAATATCAACAGTTCTGCTGTTCTCAGCGATCTGCCATTCTCAGGAAAGATAAGGGGAACATTTAGATAAGGTAAAAAGGAAACATTTGGGGTGATGAGAAACTGAACAAATTTGTCTTGTAACGGAACTGGAAAAACCATATATGTACATTGATCACATGACTGTTATGTAACTGAGCTAGCTTTTAAAACTGTATTGTCTACGTAATAAAGGGAGGAACTATTCATACACGATACCTGTGTGTACGTCTTGTTTCCCAAGCGCAACTGGTTACTAATTTAATTAGGATTACGGTGACATCCATCCCGGGGGCACTTAACCCCTGACAGAAATTGGCGACACAACGTGGGGCTCGAGATCGTCTGGTGTGCAGCCGATAGAGTGCCGACCCACTCACCGATCGACTTGAGGACGGGACCAGAGGACCTCAGATAGATAAAAACAGTACTGTGAGGTAGGACCTTATCTTGCCAATTAGTATATCTGAGCTCCTGTGTGTCTATACTCTGTATCGATGAGTGAGGTAAGCTGCTGCATGTTTATATGACATCTCGATGCCAATTAAATAGTGCGTAAGAACCTAATAAGGGACATGTCACCTGTAAATGATGTAGAAATTGCTTTCTTTGCTGTCTGTCTTACCATCCTACTGATTTTTGTATCTTACCTGTGTTATAAGATATATAAGGCTGCAAGAAACGGGGAAAAGTTCTCTGTTTTAAACCCCTAGAGTTGCGGACAAGGTTCGAAACTGAGAAGCACTGAGTTGCACAAGTAGTTCATAGAAGACAGAAGTGTCTGTCTGGGAGTTCTCACTAAAGTAGTCATAAGTGACCCTCTATTGTCTCAAAGGTTGCCCTAGAGGAGTGAGAAGCTCACTGGCTGATTAGCTACCAGCCAAGATGGGGATGGGACCCTCTAAGATATGGTACACCCCATTTGAACTAATAGAGATAGGGGAAGGAAAAGAAGTAGCCACACAGGTAAAGACAATTCTGAAAAAGAGCAGGAATACACAAAACTGGGTTGGTAGACAGTACCAGTTTTTTTTTGTTTTTTTTTCCAAGATAGCGCCGCTGGAGTGGCTGCCTATCACAGTAGCTCTGAGACTCTATATCTTCTTTTTCTTTCTATGTCTCATTTTTTACCTCTCTACTTAAGGACTTTGCACTATGAAGAAACACACACAAAGACTTGGACCCTTGTGATACTTTTTTTTGTTTGTTTTTTATCTGTCTTTTTGTTCTGCTTGAAAATGGGATCTTTTGTGTATGCAGACAATTCCTTTGTCTATACAAGAGAGGAAATTCTGCAGCTCAGAGACACAGCAGGACGGCATACCATCTGGTCACACATCCCCCGCGAGCTTTGGAGAAAGAAAAAGCGGGTGAGGGGATGCAGAGCTGGTACTCTTCAGAGGATTAAAAAGAGGCGTTACCGACCAGCTGTTCCCTCCATCATTATGGGCAATGTGAGATCTCTTGCAAAGAAGATGGATGAACTAACAGCGCTCACCAGGCATCATCAGTAGTTTCGGGCGTGCAGCATGATGCTACTTACAGAGACTTGGCTCACTGAAGTTACTCCTGACCCTCTGGTCTCCTTGGATGGTTTTAAACTCCTTCGGGCAGACAGGACAAGGGAGAGCGGTAAGAGGAAAGGAGGAGGGCTGGCAATGTTTGTGAATAATAGATGGTGTAATCCTAGGCACATTGTGATTAAGGAGCAAACTTGCTGTGAGGACATTGAACTATTAGCTGTGAGCATGAGACCTTTCTATCTACCAAGGGAACTATCATATGTCATCATGATAGCTGCATATGTCCCCCCCTCTGCGAAAGCTGACACTGCCTGCGAGGTCCTACAAGCCACGGTGAGCCTTTTACAGTTAAAACATCCCCAGGCCCTCTTTCTTCTGTCGGGTGATTTCAACCATGCCTCTCCATCATCCACACTGCCCAGTTTCACACAGTATGTAACCTGCCACACAAGAGACAACAAAACACTGGACTTGTTCTTTGCCAACGTGAGGGAGGCATATAACTCAGCAGCCCTACCGCCCCTGAGAAGATCGGATCACAACCTAGTACATCTCCGACCTGTGTACAAGCCACTTGTACGTAGAGAACCAGCTGTCACCCGCACAGTGAGGATATGGTCCGAGGAGAGTGATGAGGCTCTGAGGGATTGTTTTGACACAACCGCATGGGAAGTTCTGCAGGATTCTTATGGGGAAGATATAGAAGGACTCACACACTGCATAACGGACTACATTAATTTTTGTGTGGACAACACAGTACCCACAAAAGTGGTGAGGTGCTTCTCCAACAACAAACCATGGATTAACTCTGATATAAAAACACTACTTAAGGAGAAAAAGATGGCATTCAGGACAAGAGATAAGGAGAGGCTGAGGGAAGTACAAAAGGAGCTGAGGCATCAAATCAGGCAAGGAAAAGCCAGTTATAAAGAAAAAATGGAAAAGCAAATGGAAAGAAAAGACATAAGGGGGGTCTGGGAGGGGCTTAAGTCAATTTCGGGTCATAAACAGTCTGTCTGCCAGATTGAGGCAGATGTTAATTGGCTTAATGAACTAAACCTATTCTTCAACAGATTTGATCACACACCAGCTGCTCCCACCCCAGCTTGTCCTTCAGCTCCCCCCACCACAATGACTTCACCCCATTCACCCCATGCGGCTACTTCCCAACAGACCAGTAAATCCAGAAATCCGTCTTTATCTGACCACAGTCTGACCTTCACACGGGCCTAGGTGAGGAAGGAGATGAAAAAGATCAAGGCGAGGAAAGCCGCAGGGCCAGATGACATCAGTGCAAGGCTAATTAAGACTTGCGGGGACCAGCTGTGTGGTATAATTACATATATGTATAATATGAGCCTGAGGCAGGAAATAGTCCCTGAATTATGTAAATCTTCTTGTGTGGTACCAGTTCCAAAGAAACCCCACCCTATGGACCTCAACGACTACAGACCTGTAGCACTGACATCCCACTTGATGAAGATCTTAGAGAGATTGGTTCTCACACATCTCCGCCCTCTAGTGAGCCCCGCTATGGACCCCCTCCAGTTTGCTTATCGACCGGGCATTGGGGTAGATGATGCCATCATCCATCTTCTGCACAGGGCTCTGTCTCACCTGGAGAAACCAGGACACACAGTGAGAATAATGTTCTTTGACTTCTCCAGTGCTTTTAACACCATACAGCCCAGGTTATTGAGGGACAAGCTGGGCCTTGCTGGAGTGGACCACCACCTCTCCAACTGGATCCTAGACTACCTCACAAATCGACCTCAATACGTGAGAGCCCAAGACTGTGTGTCAGGTACCGTGATCTGTAATACGGGGGGCACCTCAGGGTACGGTTCTCGCCCCTTCCTCCTCCACACTGTACACTGCAGATTTTAGGTGCAACTCATCCAGCTGCTACCTACAGAAGTATTCTGACGACTCTGCAATAGTGGGTCTCATCACAGATGATGATGACAGGGAGTACAGAGAACTGAACCAGGATTTTGTGGACTGGTGCCACCGGAACCACCTGAAGATTAACGCGGGGAAGACCAAGGAGATGGTGGTGGACTTCCGCAAAGGCAGAAGCCCTCCTAAACCAGTGGACATCCTGGGGATGGGCATCGAGATTGTGAACACCTATAAGTACCTGCGGTTTGCTCCTTAATAATAAGCTGGACTGGGCAGATCATATGGAGGCCCTGTACAGGAAGGGCCACAGCAGCATCAGCCATTTTCTTTGGAGTGGCCTGCTGGGGGAGCAGTATATCAACCAGGGACAGAAATAAACTTGACAAGCTGATTAGAAGGGCCAGCTCTGTCCTGGGGAGCCCCCTGGACCCAGTGCAGGTGGTGGGTGACAGAAGGATACTGTCCGTGGTGAGCTCCATGCAGAAGAAGAAGTCCCATCCCATGCATGAGACTGTGATCGCGCTGAGCAGTACTGTCAGTGACCGACTGCTCCACCCTAGGTGTGAGAAGGAGCGCTATCGGAAGTCTTTCCTCCCCACCGCGGTTAGGCTGTACAACCAACACCGACCTAAGCGGAGATCATTACACACAGAGAACTGAAATATCTCTCTGCCTGTTAAATCCCCCCCCCCCCCTATGTCCTATCTGTCTGTCTGCTATTAATGTAATGCCTCTCACCTTGGAACATTCCTGTACATGTTGTATTTGTATTTGTATCTGCTTATCTTTGCTGCTGTAACACACTGAATTTCCCCATTGTGGGACTATTAAAGGACTATTATTATTATTAGTAAGTTTTGGGATCAGTGGAGATTAGACCATGCGGGATTGATTCAGGACAATAAGTTACAAAGAGGTATATATGCCCTGATAGAAGGAAGCAATAGAATAGAAAAAGGCAGTGCAGAGCTCCAAGAAGGAAGGTCAAAGGGGATGATAGTTCAGGAAATAATGAATCACCCCCACCTCACTCCGAGAATCAGGCTTGAAGGGAGACATCACCCTTCTCAGTATTATTGTTTAATATAACCCATCTTATCTCCCAGTTCTGTGTGAAATATTATTTACCTTAACAAAACACTCAGAGAATCTGATATAGTGCAAAGAGAAAAACTGTACACCATCGGTATGATGTTTATTGATTGTATTATATATATATATATATATATATATATATATATGTGTGTCAACCTGTATTTGTAATATTCATTCTGTTTATATCAATGCCAGGATTCAACTTTTATGCTTTTTGTGAAATTAAATCCGCTTTCAGGAAGTGTCCCCTAAAAAGAAGAAACTAGGATATTGTGATGTTCCACAGGGGTTCAACTTTTGGTTGGAATCCAGTGAAGAAAATTCTAAAGTCTGGCAGTTTGCCCTTAAGGTAACCTGAAGTACAACTCAGGGGTTTTCGAACACCTGTGGTAATGACAAAAGGTGGGGTTTGGAAAATATTTGAAAATTGTACAAAAATAGTAATATGTAATTTTGGTGTCAGTATTAACTGCTATCTGCTTGAATTGTATTCCTGTATTCTGTTGTAGCGTTTTTTGCGTGGAGGCAATACATTAATTGACTGCCAAGTAGCTCCAAGGACGTTGTATCTGATGTGATGGATATGCAGAAAATCACAAGCTGAACATGATACTGTGTTACCCAATAATATTACATGTCAATTATTACTAAGTGAAACTTGGCTTTGGGCCTCCGGGGTCCGGGTCCGCAGCCTGGGTATGATGACTATTTATGCCCAAAGGGAAAATATTTTGATAAAAGTGTTAGCCTAAGGTTAAATGGAAAAGTAAGGAACAATGACAATATATATATATATATTGTGTAATATATATGTGTAAAATATTCAAGAAAGTATTCAAACATATGAAATTGTGTCTTGTACTATGTTATGTGAATTTATTGTCTTGCCTGTTATCACCTGAAGTAAGGTATCTGCTAATAGAGAGAAAGGTGAATCAGTGGAAGCTTATTATGGAAGACTTCTCACTAAAACGGTGGATGCTTTAGATCAAACTGATCCTGTAGAAACCCCATTTCAGGGTTGCAGGATACTCACTAGGTACTTAGTCTCTGACACATCAGATAACATTCTTGGTACAGATGTGATGGGAGCATTAGGTTTTAACATCATGTTGCATCCATCAGGGGAAGCATATGTAAAGGTCACACATACCAATCATGAGATTTTATGCTTGTTATCCACCGAGTTAAATACACCAAGTTGTATTTTTGTCCTTACTGAAGAAGAAAATGTACTGTTATCCCAAGTGCCAACAGCATTATGGGCAACTGGGAAAACAGACTTGGGTAAATTGGATGTACCCCCTGTCATGGTAACACTGAAACCTGGAGCTCAGCCACCTAGGATTAAACAATATCCTCTGACTCATGCCCAAGAGGATGCCATAGCAGTAACAATAGTAGAATTAGTGAAGGCAGAGGCATTGAAGGAATGCACTTCTGTAGCAAACACTCCTCTTTTCCCAGTGAAGAAAAAGGGCAAAAAGGGAGAACCAGACATGTACCGTATGGTTCACGATCTCAGGGAATTAAACAAAGTGACATTACTTGAAACCCCTGTGGTGCCCAATCCACATACCCTGTTATCAGCTGTCCCCACTGGAACCACTTATTACAGCGCTGTAGATCTTTGCAATGTTTTTTTTTCTTTTTTTTTTCCTCTTTCCGTACCTTTGCACCCCGATTGCCAGTATTTGTTTGCATTCACATTTAGGGGAAAACAGTACACTTGGGCAGTACTACCACAAGGGGCGCAAAACAGTCCTAACCAATTCACAAGATGTCTTACACTAATCATGAGTACTTGGTATTTTCCACATGATGATGTTGTTTTATTACAATATGTTGATGATCTTCTTCTTTATGCTCCAGACAAACCAACCTGTGAAGCAGCGACCATCAGCCTGTTGTGTTTCCTCTGCCAGAACAGCTGCAAGGCCAGCAAGGATAAGTTGCAATTTTGCAAACAGAAAAGTGTTGTTTCTGGGACACTGTCTTGGCCAGGGTACCAAGCACCTGTTAGATGAGAGGACCAAGGTGGTGAGAGACATGCAGGTGCCGACCTCTCATGCTCAGCTACGTACCTTTTTGGAATTAGTATCCTACTGTAGGCCATGGATCAGATCTGCATCTCTGACCATGCAACCTCTGTACGATAGCCTCTCCTCAAAACCATTCAGCCTTACATCTGAGGCTTTGGATGTGTTTTACCAGCTGAAGTTGCAGATAGTCAGTGCTCCGGCCTTAGGCCTACCTGACTATCAGAAACCTTTTCAGCTCTACGTGACTGAGATGATGGGACATGCAACTGCAGTTCTCACACAACAACACGGGGATAAGAAACGCCCTGTGGCCTATTACAGCTCACGGTTAGATGCTGTAGCCGGGGGGACCCCCTCCTGTGTGCGGGTTGTCCTCTCGGTACAAGCGTTGCTTGATAAAAGCTCAGACATTGTCCTAGATCATTTATTGGTTGTGTATACACCTCATGACATCCATGCTATACTCACACAGGTAGACAGACGTCACCTTTCTTTGGCACGGCAGAGCAAAATGGAATTTGCTCTGCAGTCCTCCTCAAACATCTCCTTTCAACGCTGTTTAACTTTGAATCCTGCAACTCTTCTTCCTGTAGGAGTTCATGATTCAAAAGGGGGAGTAGAGGATGAGATATTTTTAAACTCCCTCTCTGAAGAAGAACTGTTTGACAGCCAACATGAACATGATTGTGTGGCTCTTATGTCACAGGAAACAGTGGGATTTGACCATGTCACGGATGTGCCGTTACAAAATCCTGATTATGAGATATTTGTGGACGGCTCAAGGTATCTGACAGATGAGGCAAATTTGTTACAGGGTATGCTGTAGTCACTGAACATGACATCATAGTCCAAGAGGCTCTTCCACCACACATGTCAGCCCAAGAAGCTGAGCTTAAAGCCCTTATGGAGGCTTGTAAGATAGCCAAAGGTAGAACAGCCAACATACACACTGACTCCAGGTATGCTTTTGGCATCACACATGATTATGGTCCGATATGGAGGTCAAGGAACTTCCTAACGGCCCAGGGCAAGCCAATTAAGATTGGAGATGTGGTAAGTCGACTGATGGAGGCCATACTGCTCCCAAAGCAGGTGGCAATTGTGAAAGTCAGAGCTCACGCAAAAGGAAGGGACCCTGAAAGCCATGGAAATGAGAGAGCTGACAAAGCAGCCAAGGCTGCAGCACTACTGGCCAGAAAGGGTCCCAACCAGGTGAGCAAAATGGACATTGACCTAGCAGACCCAAAAGGGCTGTACTCAAAGGTTACCAGTGTGGAAACTGAAAGATGGAAGAAAGCAGGTGCTACAGAAGATGATGGTATGTGGAAAATGGGGGATCGATTATGTCTGCCCGCAGCAGTTTACCCCCAGATGGCTGGCTTGGCCCACGGTAATGTGCATGCCTCTCGAAATGCCATGGAGTCATTAGTAGGTAAGCTATGGTTTGCACCTGGCTTTGGAAGAGCTGCTAGCAATCACGTAAAAGCATGTCACATATGTGCTCTACACAACCCAGGGCAGGTAGTTAAAACACCCACCAAGTGTACACCAAAATCCCTGTACCCATTTCAGAGAATACAGATAGATTACATACAGTTGCCTAAGTCTGGAACATACAAGTATGTATTGGTCTGTGTGGATTTGTTTTCAGGATGGCCTGAGGCCTACCCTGTGAGCAAAGCAACTGCCAAGAAACTGATGTCCGAGCTTGTGTGTAGGTTTGGAGTGCCCGAGGTGATTGAGTCTGACAGAGGTACACATTTCACAGGTGAGATAATGAAAGAAATAATGTCTGCACTAGGGATTGAGCAAGCTTTCCACACACCCTACCATCCTCAGAGTTCAGGCAAGGTGGAGAGGCTGAATGGTACACTTAAGTTGAAGATTCAGAAAGCCATGGCAGAGACAGGAAAGCCTTGGCCTGAATGCCTGTTTTTAGCCTTATATTCAGTAAGAACTACTCCTAACAGGAGGACAGGGTTGTCACCATTTGAAATATTGTTTGGAAGTGCACCCAAAACAGGATTGTACTTCCCTCAGACGTTACAGCTTAACTATAAACCCTTTGCTGCTTAGACTCGGTGGCAAAAGCAAATTGGGACGTACACCAACAGAGGCGCATGGCTCTCCAGCCCTTTCCCATCAGCTTAACTATGACAGTATTGCCAGTTATGTACAAAGTTTGTGTCAAAAACTGAAAGAAACACATAAACAAGTGTTCTCTTCTATTCCAGACCCTTCTGATTTTTCAGGAACGCATAGCTTGCAGCCTGGTGATTGGGTAGTCGTGAAAAGACACTCCAGGAAATCTCTTGAACTCAGATATGATGGCCCCTTGCAGATATTGCTGACAACTGCCACCTCAGTAAAGTTGGAGGGAAAATCTACCTGGATACACGCTTCACATTGCAAGAAAGTTGAAGCGCTGAGAAGGAAATGGAATACAGTTAACCAATATGTGAGATAGGATGTTATTTTTAACCTCTTCAATGGAGGATCCATCATAGATGGCACACAAACAGTGTGAAGGTATTCATTGAACTTGATTAAAAATAAATTCCTAAAATGGGGGAATTGTAAGGGTTAAAATATAACTTGTACTATATTCTATAACACAGTATACAGAATACACAGAGGGTGGAATGTTCTGCAGACAGCCTGCATAGTTTACACATAGAATATAGACTCAGAGTCTGGGAAGAATATCAACAGTTCTACTGTTCTCAGCGATCTGCCATTCTCAGGAAAGATAAGGGGAACATTTAGATAAGGTAAAAAGGAAACACTTGGGGTGATGAGAAACTGAACAAATTTGTCTTGTAACGGAACTGGAAAAACCATATATGTACATTGATCACATGACTGTTATGTAACTGAGCTAGCTTTTAAAACTGTATTGTCTACGTAATAAAGGGAGGAACTATTCATACACGATACCTGTGTGTACGTCTTGTTTCCCGAGCGCAATCTGGTTACTAATTTAATTAGGATTACGGTGACATCCATCCCGGGGGCACTTAACCCCTCCCCCCCCCGGCCCCCCCCCCCCCGGGGGGGGGTGGTTTTGGGGGTTGGGGTGGGGCGCCCCCCCCCCCCCGGGGGGGGGGGAACGGGTATGGTGGGGGGGCCCCCGGCGGGTGGGGTGGTTTTTTTTTGGGGGGGGGGGGGGGGGCCCCTCCCGTCTCTTTTTTTTTTTTTTTAAAAGGGGGGGGGGCGGCGGGGGGGTTTGTGGTGGGGGGGGGGGGGCCCGGGGGGGGGGGGGGGGGGTTGGGGGCAGTGGATAGCTGTTTGGGGTTGCGGGATAGGGCAGATATTAGTACGGAGAAGTAGACCTGCTTTGCAGAGGTGAGTGCGTTCTTGAATGTGAGAACTGCCTCTTTATACCTAAGGAAGTTCTCCTGGGAGTGGCTTTTCTTCCAGAGGCGTTCTGCAAACCGTGAGGCATGTCTCAGTTTTTTAGTCAGGTCAGTGTGCCAGGGTTGTCTATTGATCAGCCGGGTTCTGGTGTTAGTGAAGGGGGCTACAGAGTCAAGGGCTGCAGTGATGGTGGTGTTGTAGAAGTCAGCAGCGGTATCTGCGTCTTGGAGCGAGGCTATGTCAGCGAGCAGTCGGAGAGAGTCTGAGAGCGTGTGGATGTCAAGGTGATTAAGGTTCCTGCGGGGGCGTGTTGGTTTAGGGGTTTGGGGGTCAATTACAGAGGAGAGGGCCGAGAATGTCAGCAGGTTGTGGTCAGAGAGCGTGGACTGAGCATTGTATAAGCAATGCTACGTCTGTTGCCGCCCCTGCTACCTCTTGTGTCCACCCCTCTACCTCATAGATTGTAGCTCTTGTGAGCAGGGCCCTCAGTCCCAGTGTGTGAATTGACAATTTTTTTTGTAATGTATCTTTTTTTGTCAGTACTTGAACCCTAGAAGTTGTACAGTGCTGCGGAATATGTTGGCGTTATATAAATAAAATGTATTATTATTATTAGAGAGGTTGACTAGAGGGCAGAGGCAGGTGAATATGAGGTCCAGCGTGTGTCCCTTTGTGTGGGTGGCAGAGGAGGACCATTGAGAGAGACTAAAGGAGGTAGTGAGGGACAGGAGACTGGATGCGGAGGGGTGGGTTGTGTTAATGGGGATGTTGAAATCCCCCATGATGATGGTGGGGGTGTCTGTGGATAGGAAGTGCATTAGCCTCGTGGTGAAGTGGTCAATAAAGGCAGCGGTAGGTCCTGGCGGTCGATATATGATGGCCATTGAAGGTTGGAGGGCGAGTAAATGCGAACAGAGTGCACTTCAAAGGAGGGGAGGGTGAGAGCAGGTATCGGTTGGATTGGAGCAATCGTCAGACAGGAGTACGCCTACACCACCACCCGGATTATTGTTGGGGCAGGGAGTGTGCGAGAATTGCAGACCTCCATAGGAGAGGGCAGCAGGGGAGGTGGTGTTTTTATTCACATTTCTGTGAGACCCAGAAATTATAATTTATGAGAAATGAAGAGGTTGTGGATGTAGTCAAGTTTGTTGCATACAGAGTGAGCGTTCTATAGTGCACCGGAGAGGGTGTGGGGAGGGGCAGGAGCGGGTGGGATAGGTGTAAGATTTAGGGGGTTCCGTGCACTGATGCCGGTCGTGTAGAAAGATCTGACAGCAGGGAAGTGCTGGGGCGGTCCAGGATTAGGAGATGTGTCACCAGAAGTGAGGAGTAGCAAGGAGAGGGATAGCAGGTGTAAATAGGAGAGAGTGTGAGGAGGTTGTGTGTGTCTGGGGTGGAAAGCTTGTAGGTGTGTGAGTAGCTGTGCAGAGAAGGTCAGATGGTTGGGTAGAATAGATGGAGAGATAAAAATATTCTTAGTGACATGGCTGGTTTGGGGTGGAAAAGTGTTTTTTACAAGAATGGGAAGAACAACAGTGATTATAGTGAGAAGCATTTCTATAGTTTATAACTAAGTGTCCTTTTAGTGGCTTGTTACCTTCTGTTCCGTTCTGGCCTAAGTCTGGTCTATACACTTAGAAACTGTACTTGGAATATGCACTGACCAAGGTCATAGCTGACCACTGGCCGCAAATTTATACTAACTGGCAATACATTTGTTTCATGTGTATCAGGTGTGAATAGGGGGTGTGGAAACAGCAGATAGAATCAGAGACATCAGGAAGGCATTGGTGAGAAGTCAGCAGGGGGAAGGAGACAGTGGTTTAAAAGTTAATACACTAACAAAGTGGAAGACACATACCAGCAGATAGAGAAGATATAATTAAAACAGCAGCAGATGTATATTTGAATGGAACAGGCAAGATCAGTATATAGTAGTAGAGAATTAGAGAAGTTATTTACAACCGGTCAAAAAATAAAAAATCTGGAAAGTTGTGGTGCGTGGCGGAGAGATGACTATTTCTTGCTGTTATCTGTTTGCTATCAGGAGGTGATTTGTGTCCCTCACAGGTCATACATAGTGTGACATGAAACTGGCATGAATACTGAGTCCAAAGTGCAGAGTCTGAAATTTTTGCACTACCTTATATTCCCATTCCTTTCTCTCTCTCTGCGTCTTAAAATGTCCCATTAAAACCACAACCCACAAATCTTCAATAGAGTGGTCTTCTCCGGAGAAATGTGCGGCCACTGGGAGATCTGTTCTGCTGTTATTAATGGTGGATCTGTGTGAGTTAATTCACTGATTGAGTCTCTGCCCTGTTTCCCCCACATAGAGGCCTGTGGTGGGACATTGCACACACATTATGAGATACACCACATTACAAGACCTGCAGGAGAATGTCCCCCTAATTCTGTGCACCTGTTGCGACTGTGGGATAGGTACACTGTCAGCGGTGTGGATGTGCTTGCAGGTCTTGCACCTATTTTGCAGGCAAGGTGAGGTGCCATTTTCAGTTGGAGCTTTCAGGGCACTCCGGACAATAATACGTCTCAGGTTTGTTGGTTGCCGAAAGGAAAGGAGAGGGGGGACTGGAAATATGTCCTTGAGTCTGTTGTCCCTATGTAGCACAGGTTGGAGATCCTTGGCAATCCTTCGTAGGATCTCCAGCTGTGGGTTGTAGGTGACAACTAGGGGCACTCGGGCTTCTTTCTGGGTCTCTCTATATGTGAGCAGACTGTCTCTGTTAATGGCTGCCGCTTTGTTTAATTGGTTGTCCGTCACTTTTGGTTTGTATCCCAATCTGAGAAATTTCGTCCTCAGATCCAGAAGGTGCTTGTCCAAGTCTGCTTTGTCGGAGCAAATACGATTGTATGGTATAGCCTGGCTGTAAATAATAAATTGTCTTGTGTGCTTGGGGTGGAAGCTGTCGTTTCTCAGGTAGGCCGTTCTGTCTGTGGGTTTGTGGTATATCAATGTGAGTAGCCGGTGGTCTTTGATGTATATTGTGGTGTCCAGAAAGTGGATTTCACTCTCTGAATAGCTAAGTTTAAGGTTGATGGTAGGGTGAAAGTCATTGAAGTCATTATGGAATTGAAGTAGGGCCTCCTCACCTGCAGTCCAGATGACAAGGATATCATCGATATAACGAAGGTAAATCATATATCAGAGAGTTAACATTACCTCTAATCATGTCATTGGCCATTGGATTTTCTTGTGTAAACACCGTAGAGAAGAAGACGTGTAGTAGTTGTGTCTTTTCCTCATCCTCCTGCACCATTACTCCCAGATTACATTGTCAGTCTTTATTTTCTTATTATTTACTGTATATAATTGAAGAATAATTTTGGATTAGCTTTACTGTCCTTGGCAATTATTCTCTAAGCCTCGATCTTCGCCTCCTTTATTTGTCTTTTACACAATTTATTTTTCCCCTTATAGTTTTTTAATGCTGTGTCACTACTTTCTTGTTTTATTACTTTAAAAGTTTCCTTTTTATCCCTCATTGCACTCCCTACTGTTTTAGTTAGCCATATTGGTTTTTTATGATTTTTGGCCCGCTTATTCCCATAAGGTATATGGTTTTTAGTGGTCTTATTTAGAAGGCTTTTGAAAATGTCCCATTTTGTTTGTGTTACGGTCACTTTGAGGACATTGTCCAAGTTTATGCTGCTAAGCTCCTCTCTTAGCTAGTGCCAATTGGCCTTCCTGAAGTTTAGTCTTTTTGTTCCCCCTCAACATTTTATTAATGTGTACAAGAAAAATTATTACGTTGTGGTCACTGTTACCTCGATGACCTCAGACCCCTACTTTTGATAATGTGTCAGGTTCCTTTGGTACAATTAGGTCTAGACGTGCCTTGCCTCTTGTTGGGTCCTGCACTAGTTGTGATCGGTCAGTGTCTCTTATTCCTGACATGATTCTGTCCCCTTTGTTGGACCTGCAGGTTTCTGCCTCCCAGTTGATATCTGGGTAGTTGAATTCCCCCATAATAATGACACAGATTCACAAATTAGAAACCTGACCTTTAGGCCGGTGCCCAACGTTGTGAAAATGCGGCCTTCTGCTGCATATCAATCATACCTATGGAAATGCTGGCGTTTTCCCTATAGGTATAATAGGGGCTGTGGCTCGCTACGTGGGGCCTCAAAGGGGTTTTCCAGGATAAAAATATTGCTAAGCTATCCTAAAGACAGGTCATACATATCAGATTAGTTTGGCTCCACTGAACAGCAGCTCATGCACAGAGAATGGATCAGGACGCAGACAGCGCTGTTCTCTGTGAACTGCATTGGCATTTATGGAACATGCTCTGAATATGCCCTACATTCCATAGGGTTATCGTATAACGAAAAAATATGTTTATTATATAGGGTAGAAAACAAAAAAGAGCCCAACTAGCAAATGAAGAACAGCATATTCAGGATACAATGGTGAGTTCTATAAAGCAGGCCGTGCTGTATAGGGGCTGTATAGGGTACATAGGGAGTGTATAGGGGCTGTATGGGGGTGTGTAGGGGGTGTTCTGTTTACAAAAGCTATTAGGTTCTCGGTCATAGATACAATTTTATTTTAGCATATATCTGTAATTACATTTACTGATGGAAAAGAAATCTATTATGACACTATAAAACTACTGTATTTGGCTGAGCCTAGGAGGCTTCTTTGGGACCACAGGCACCCACTTCATGCTGACCTAGTAGGGACTGCGCATTGTTGGGATCAGGTGATTGGAGATCTAGTCCCTGATGTGGAAAGTGATTGTGATGGAAACGGATTCTAATAGGTCATTGTTATTGCTTTATAATTCTATAGACAATTTACCTCATGTCCTAAGGTCGACTTTTATACAATCAGGTTTTCATTAAGATTTTGATGCAATTTTAAGTCCTTACTTGAATATGTTCAAAAACCTGATCACAGTGGTTAGCATGGTGGTTCGGTGGTTAGCACGGTGGCTGGGTGGTTAGCACGGTGGTTCAGTGGTTAGCACGGTGGTTCATTGGTTAGCACGGTGGCTCGGTAGTTAGCACGGTGACCTTGCAGTTCTAGGTTCAAATCTGAGAAAGGGCAACATATGCATGGAGTTTGTAAGGATGGACACTTGTTTCAAGAAACTTTGTATAAATGAACAGTACAAGCAATGAAACAATAAATGCTGCGATTTCTGAGACAAATCTCTCTCTCTACTGATTCATCTCCTAAACTATTACACTTAATAACTGTGTCAGAAACGACCTCGGGAGGAGAGAGGAAGATCCTTTACTACTGACTGTGATGTCTATGGCGGCGAGCCTCTACCTTCCAGCTCAGAGACTAAAAAGCTAAACATTTCCACTGAAATACACAAAGATCCATCTAGATAATAAATGCACTACAATGTGAGAAACTACAACAACAATAAGAAAATGTCAGCTCTAATCCCCTACACATAGTATAGGACTGTATATTTGGATTGGTAGGGTCCCTGGCTTTAAAGGGGTATTTACTCTACTCCCCTATCCATAGTATAGGACTGTATATTTGGATTGGTAGGGCCCCTGCTTTAATGGGGTATTTGCTTTTATCCACTACCCATAGTATAGGACTGTATATTTGGATTGGTAGGGCCCCTGGCTTTAAAAGGGTATTAACTCTAATCCCCTACCCATAGTATAGGACTGTATAGGTGTTAATATTCAGATCGGTGGGGGTCCGACCCTTCAGAAGCTTAACCATCAGGAGAGAGGGGGTGTTTTGGCCATAGGTTCCTGTATGTATGCAGAATGTGCACCAACAGCTCCTTACAAAATGGGGGACAAAACTCCCCCATTCTACTGATCGCTAAACCTCTGAGCAGTCGGCCCCCCACACTGAACATTATCACCTATGATATGGATATTGGTAAAATTCTATAATCCTCTAAACCCGGGGTCTTGCCAGTCCACTCTGCCCACTTCACTCACAAAATAATTGGCAAAAGAGTCTCTCACATGAATCGTAAGTAGCTCTGAAGTCAGAACCACCAACATCTTCAAGATGAGAGGCTATGTGCTGTTCAAGGACATGATGTGGTTCATGGAGACGTACAAAGTTGTGTCATACAACACAAACCTTCACATCATTGTCACTTGTATCTGTGTGTAGGTGGATCGTCTTGGAGAGGATGCGCCATTTTTCTGTGAGAATGCCAAATGTGCCTTCTGCAAATCGTCTGGCACGTGTGAGTCTATTGTTAGAAATGTTCTTTTTGTAGTCTGACCTCGCTTAGTCTAAGGCTTCAGCAGGTTTCACACATGGTAAAGGCCTCGTCTTCCATAAAGACATATGGTAATGGTGGACCTTGTGTTCCTGAAAGGGGTCTGGGGTCAGGAACATTGAAGAATTTTTTGTACACTTTTTGACCCATTATGGAGCCTGCAGAATCATTACTCTTTCCATATCCACCGATGTCAACTGCTAAGAATTTGCGATCTACGTGGACAATAGCCATAAGATCTATTGAGAAAAATCTTTTTTGTGCTCGGTGGTTTTTGTATCCTTTTATGTTTTCCATCTACTGCACTGAGGCAACTTGGGAACTGCCTCATATTATAAGATTTTTCTGAGACCTCGATCCACTTTTCCTGATTTGGCTCCTGAAGAACAATAGGTTGAATAACATCCCAAATAACTTTACAAGTTTCCCTTATTATTGCAGGCAGTGTGGATTTCCCCACCGGAGGTCATAGTGTGTAGATGACATTGATTCTCCTGGTGCAAGGAACCTTAAAATAATAAAATAGAACAATTAGGTTATATCAAGGGCAGACATAGCATTGGTGCACCTGTACAGGGTCCCAGTAGGTCGGAGGGGGGGGGGGGGGTCTATTACATGTTACTGTCTATTAGGTGGCAGGTTATTATTATTATTATTATTATTATTATTATTATTATTTATTTATTTATTTATATAGCACCATTAATTCCATGGTGCTTTACATTATTATATTAATTCCATGGTGCTTTACATTTGCGGATTTACATACAGTGCACCAGATATACAAAACAGATAATGCTAACAGAGACTAACTGGTACAGTGGGATAGAGGGCCCTGCCCGCAAGGGCTTACAATCTATGAGGGAAGGTAAATGCCTAAACTGATGAAGAACAAGGCTAATAATGACTGCTGGATTGTAATGCTGCTGTGGGCATGTGAGGTCCATGGACAGCACCTATGCCACATGAATAAGCACACTGAAATTAATGGGTATGTTGGGCATCCACACAGACACCAACAGGTAGGTGATCTGCTGATGTGTGAATAAGGCCTTTTATACAGAGACAAAAAGGGAAGGACCTGGTCCTGTTAAGCAGAGGAAGGAAGAATACAGGGTGGAAGGGTGACATCTTTGGAGGAACACAAGTGCCCTCAGTGGTCCAAAGAGCTAATTTGCATATTTACAAAAATGGTGATCTCTCAACAACAGAAGCACTAGATTCACAAAGGGAAAACCCCCTTGGATTCAGGTAAGTCTAACCTATCCAGGTGTAGATGCTGGCTTCTGCTGACAGACTCCCTTTAATGTTGAGCTCTACCTGCAGTCACAATGAATGCATTGATCTGTATGGAATCTTATGGCTGCCTACAGTGGTTACACAATAGGTAACATCAATCAGTCGTCCTAGAAAATGTCGTCATGTAGCCATGGCCTAAAACTGTGTAAGAAAATCTATATATAATTAAAGATGAGTTCCCTCAGTGTCATCATAAGCCTTTGTGTGGTGAAATAGTTCTCGTGTAATGGGATGGTCTTCGCACTATTTGGTCTGATACCAAAGCTAATAGCTTATGAAATGACGTAGTAGTCATCCTCATGTAGTTGTAAAATTTCTCTGGATACTGACGGAGCTCTGGGAACAAACTTGCAAAATTTCCCAGTTGTGGGTTTCTTTGCAATATTTGGTGAACCCAATATCTTCTTCTTGACCTCTTCCTTCTTCTCAAAAGCATCATTAATGGAAGGAATGGGAGCCATACCCAAAATATGGTGGTGGAAGACTACTACAAGTTGTTATTGTGGGTCACATGGCACCTACACAAACGTCTATTTGCAATGATCTGTACAGTGTTATAAAGGTATAAGCCATGACAGGAGTGGGTTCCCCAGAATACAGCAAAGTCATAGACAAGAAGGAAGACCCAATACCACATCAGTGAAAACATATTTTACTAAGACCACAGTAAAAGAACCACACAGAATTTCACACCCACTCGACTGGTTACCTGAGACCTGGTAGGCTCTATATGTCCAAACTATCTCACTCTAGTTTGCCTACCAACAGGACCGTCTAGGACGGCTGTCCCAAATTACCTATTAATACATCTGATAAAGAAGGGAGACTTTTGTGTATAATACCGGCTTACCGGTGATGCAGCATGGGGCTAACAAACTTATAGGAAACTGTAAACCCAGACCTCCCTGTTTACCCCTTGTGAATATCAGTATCCAGTCCTGAGCAAGTGGAAACAGGCAAGTTGATGAATTTGGTAATATTTCCAAAAATGCACAGGATCCTCTGAGATTAGGTTGTAACAGGTGAAGAATTCACAGTCCTTAATAATGCAAATAATAAATAACTGAAGATGTCTTTAACTGATAGCAACAGACCGAACTGAGTGTGAATAGAAGGTGCTAACACCCTAATACTATATTTTGGCGCCAAAGCTAACTGTCGTTGTGTGGACATTGTAGACCACCGCCGCATGGCGGACCTGAGCTCAGGATTACTGACCTGGGTCATGGACCTTTCCAGCTGAAACAACTTCTGATGATACAGGGTCTCTTCCACTGCGAGCAGCACTGCCATATCTTCGGTCGCAGTTCCCGATGCGCCTCCTCACAAGGCCCGGCTTTCGTTGCTCCCTAGCGGCACTCTCCTGTGCGATAGGTCATCTCAGAGCTGTTCTCGGATCTGGCAGAATGTTCTCCAGAGCTGATGGTGACAGATCCTATGCCAATATCTCTGCCTTTCACAGATGCTTGGAGACTAACCAACTAACTTGGTCACATCAGAGCTTCCTGTGAACAACTTCCTCCTACCAAGAAGTCTCTAACAAAGTATGTGGAGGAACAGCAGGGGGAAGGGACAGAAGCATCTTGTGACCAAAGGGCAATACTGCGGGCATTAGTCCATACAATATAATGTAATCTGCATACATTGTGTAACTATATACAACGATACTCATTCAGGATATACAGGTTGTCAAACATGGGCAAGTGTGGTATATTTGCCTGCCTCTCACACAGGAATGAAACTCCTCCCTACTTTACTCACATACAAAGGGGGCAAGCTACAGCCTAGTTGGGGAACTTTTGCCCCTCAGTTTATTGTCTCTAAAACACTTTGTATTCACACTGTAAATGCACCTTAATATTGTAGTCAATGGTGAAAAATTATGTATGTGCCATTTCAATGTCAAAGGCTTCCCAATTGATTAGTCATGATTTGTGACACTGTTGACATATAAGGCCAAATTCACACCTTCGCTAGAGTGGAGAATCCATCACCGCAACCGCTGAAAATTGGCAGAGGAAGAATCCTGTATGGCGGACTTTATGCTGCACCAGTTTCAGTTTTAAAACCACAGACATCTGATAGACCCAATTATAGTCACTGGGGACTGTTTATAAGTGCTATTACAGTGATCCGCCTCTCCAACAGAGCAGAACAATGGACAGCCAGTGCTAGAGTGAACCTCGTGTCAATGGGGTCTGTGTATAAGCGCTATTATTATTATTATTATTATTATTATTATTATTATTATTATTATTATTATTATTATTATTATTATTATTCCATAATGATGTATAGAAGTATTATTATTATTATTATTATTATTATTATTATTATTATTATTATTATTATTATAATAATAAATATGTATATTTTTCATTGTAATGTACATTATTTTTATTATTATTCCATAGTGATGTACATTATTATTATTATTATTATTATTATTATTATTATTATTATTATTATTATTCATATTGATATTATTCATTGTAATGTACAGTATTATTATTAATATTATTATTACTCTATATGAATGTACAGTATTATTATTATTATTATTATTATTATTATTATTATTATTATTATTATTATTATTATTATTTTATTCCATAGTACTGTACAGTGTTATTATTATTATTATTAACTATTACTATTATTATTATTATTATTATTATTATTATTATTATTATTATTATTATCATTATTATTAGTATTATTCCATAGTGATGTACAGTATTATTATTATTATTATTATTATTATTATTATTATTATTATTATTATTATTATTATTATTATTTTTATTCCATAGTTATGTACAGTATTATTATTATTATTATTTCATAGTAATGTACAGCGTTGTTATTATTATTATTATTATTATTATTATTATTATTATTATTCCATAGTTATGTACAGTATTATTATTATTATTATTATTATTATTATTATTCCATAGTAATGTGCACCGTTATTATTATTATTATTATTATTATTATTATTATTATTATTATTATTATTATTATTATTATTAATTATTATTATTATTATTATTATTATTATTATTATTATTATTATATTCCCATAGTTATGTACAGTATTATTATTATTAGTAGTATTATTATTTATATTATTAATTTATTATTATTATTATTATTAGTAGTAGTAGTAGTAGTAGTAGTATAATCCTTTATTATTATTATTATTATTATTATTATTATTATTATTATTATTATTATTATTATTATTATTGAGTGAATTTCTCGGTGGTATGTTTAGGTGGCATTTGCACAAATGACTCCAAGGGACTCCCTGCATCCATCTCCACTGCATACTGCCACGGTGTGTCTGGGTCATCTGCCTTATCCTCCTCATCTCCCTCTGGCTATTCTGGTTGCTCTGGTTGCTCCTGCTCCTCCTCTCCACCCATTTGGCTACACATTGTTTGTGCCCCAATGTTCTCCTCATCCTCCTTCTCCTCCAGGTCAGCCCCCACAGGGCTCATGTGGCCTTGAGATGTAGATGCCACATCTCCAGTCCCCTGACCAGCCAGATTGATAAGCATCTTTTCCAGGATGTGAATCAGTGGAATGACGTTGTTCATCCCATAGTCCTGGCGACTGGGTGGTCGCATGGTCTGTAGCTAAAGATTATTTGTAACAACCAGATTATCATATATTTTTTCTATGGCCTATTTTTTTGCTATGTTCTAGCACTTATAGGTGTTTATTTTGCATTTTGGATATTTTAAATTGTTTTTCTGATAAGAACCATGTTTCTTGAACTTTATCTTTTGATATACCTTTATTCTTAATGTTATTAACATGTTCAGTATATTGATATCTGGATTTTCACATTTCAATGCTTCATATACGATGCCATGTAATTTATCTGGTATACTGGTACACTATTTGACTTTACAAGTCTTACCCCGTCTATATGTATTGTTATATTTTTGTGATATCATTGTAGTGTCCATATATGTGTTTTTTATTGGATACTAATAAATATTTATTAATTTTATATTGGTATGGATATTTTTCCTTATGTTTATTTTAGTTTATTATCCCACTTTGTTGTGTTATAAATGCCTTTATGTTATATTGGCAATGACAGAGGTCAAACGTTTTCTGTAAGTCTTCACAAGGTTGGCACACACTGTTGCTGGTATGTTGGCCCATTCCTCCATGCAGATCTCCTCTAGAGCAGGGATGTTTTGGGGCTGTCGCTGGGCAACACGGACTTTCAACTCCTTCCAAAGGTTTTCTATGGGGTTCAGATCTGGAGACTGGCTAGGCCACTCCAGGACCTTGAAATGCTTCTTACGAAGCCACTCCTTCATTGCCCTGGCAGTGTGATTGGGATCATTGTCATGCTGAAAGACCCAGCCACGTTTCATCTTCAATGCCCTTGCTGATGGAAGGAGGTCTGCACTCACAATCTCACCATACATGGCCCCATTCATTCTTTCATGTACACGGATCAGTCGTCCTGATCCCTTTGCAGAAGAAACCGCCCCAAAGCATGATGTTGCCCCCCCCCCATGCTTCACAGTAGGTCTGGTGTTCTTTGGATGCAACTCAGCATTCACTCTCCTCCAAACACAAGAGTTGTGTTTGTACCAAACAGTTCTACTTTGGTTTCATCTGACCATATGACATTCTCCCAATACTCTTCTGGAACATCCAAATGCTCTCTAGCAAACTTCAGACGGGCCCGGATATGTACTGGCTTAAGCAGGGGGACACGTCTGGCACTGCAGGATCTGAGTCCCTGGCGGCGTAGTGTGTTACTGACGGTAGCCTTTGTTACGTTAGTCCCAGCTTTCTGCAGGTCACTCACTAGGTCCCCCCGTGTGGTTCTGGGATTTTTGCTCACCGTTCTTGTGATCATTTTGACCCCACAGGGTGAGATCTTGCGTGGAGCCCCTGATGGAGGGAGATTATCAGTGGTCTTGTATGTCTTCCAATTTCTAATTATTGCTCCCACAGGTGATTTCTTCACACCAAGCTGCTTGCCTAATGCAGATTCAGTCTTCCCAGCCTGGTGCAGGTCTACCATTTTGTTACTGGTCCTTCCACAGCTCTTTGGTCTTCACCATAGTGGAGTTTGGAGTGTGACTGTTTGAGGTTGTGGACAGGTGTCTTTTATACTGATAACAATGTCAAACAGGAGCCATTACTACAGGTAATAAGTGGAGGACAGAGGAGCCTCTTAAAGAAGAAGTTACAGGTCTGTGAGAGCCAGAAATCTTGCTTGTTTGTAGGTGACCAAATACTTATTTTCCACCATAATTTGCAAATAAATTCTTTAAAATTAGACAATGTGATTTTCTGGATTTGTTTTCTCATTTTGTCTCTCATAGTTGATGTCTACCTATGCTGTCAATTACAGGCCGACCTCATCTTTTTAAGTGGGAGAACTTGCACAATTGGTGGCTGATTGAATAATTTTTTTCCCACTGTATCAATCAAGTGGAGAATACATCTGGTATTGTCTGGAGCTTGATGGCCTTTAAAAATCCCACTTAGTCAAATCCAACCAGATTGGGTAAGAAAGGAGCCATGCTAGATGCAAGCAATTTAACGTATACGTTAATGTCCATGTTTAATAGGGAAATCGGCCGGAAGTTTTGTGGAGAGTCCGGAGTTTTGCCAGGTTTGGGTAGAGTATTGATCAGTGCTGCTAGGGATTCCCTTGGAAATTGTAGAGGATATTCATTGGAGAAGCCATCTGGGCCTGGGAATTTGCCTTTAAGGAGGAATTTAAGAATCTGTTGTATTTCTGTGCATTTAGAGTAGTCAACTGGTCCTGTGATCTAATATTAGGTCTGATATTAGAATCAAGTGGTTTGGTGGCAGGGGTGACTGATCCTGCAAGTTGTAAAGGAATGCATAATAGTCCTTACAGGAGTTATCTATGTCTCGGGGGTCCGTCAACTTGGTGCTGTTTACTGGGTGAGTGAGGTATAGGATTTTAGCTTTTGCTATCTTAGTTTTCCAGCCTTGTTGCTTTGAGAGTAATATTTGGTTTACGATTTTTAAGAGCTTTTTCGTAATCCTGGATAAATAATTTGCTTTGTTTGACTGTTCCAAAGAGGAGAGTTTATTTGGAGTGCCAGTGATGTCCTTTTGGTGATTTGTTTTGTCTCTATCTGCAAGCTTTATAAGTGTACCTCGGATATACAGTGCCTTGCGAAAGTATTCGGCCCCCTTGAACTTTTCAACCTTTTGCCACATTTCAGGCTTCAAACATAAAGTTATAAAATTTTAAATTTTTGGTGAAGAATCAACAACAAGATGAACACAGTTGTGTAGTGGAATGAAATTTATTGGTTATTATAAACATTTGTAAAAAATAAAAAACTGAAACTCACTCCAGAAGTTCAGTGAGGATCTCTGAATGATCCAATGTTGTCCTAAATGACTGATGATGATAAATATAATCCACCTGTGTGTAATCAAGTCTCCGTATAAAATGCACCTGCTCTGTGATAGTCTCAGGGTTCTGTTTAAAGCGCAGAGAGCATAATGGAGCCCAAGGAACACACCAGGCAGGTCCGTGATACTGTTGTGGAGAAGTTTAAAGCCGGATTTGGATACAAAAAGATTTCCCAAAAATTAAACATCCCAAGGAACACTGTGCAAGCGATCATATTGAAATGGAAGGAGTATCAGACCACTGCAAATCTACCAAGACCTGGCCGTCCCTCTAAACTTTCATCTCAAACAAGAAGAAGACTTATCAGAGATGCAGCCAAGAGGCCCATGATCACTCTGGATGAACTGCAGAGATCTACAGCTGAGGTGGGAGAGTCTGTCCATAGGACAACAATCAGTCGTACACTGCACAAATCTGGCCTTTATGGAAGAGTAGCAAGAAGAAAGCCATTTCTCAAAAATATCCATAAAAAGTCTTGTTTAGAGTTTGCCACAAGCCACCTGGGAGACACCAAACATGTGGAAGAAGGTGCTCTGGTCAGATGAAACCAAAATTCAACTTTTTGGCCACAATGCAAAACGATATGTTTGGCGTAAAAGCAACACAGCTCATCCCCCTGAACACACCATCCCCACTGTCACACATGGTGGTGGCAGCATCATGGTTTGGGCCTGCTTTTCTTCAGCAGGGACAGGGAAGATGGTTAAAATTGATGGGAAGATGGATGGAGCTAAATACAGGACCATTCTGGAAGAAAACCTGTTGGAGTCTGCAAAAGAACCAGAGAATTAATATAATAATGTACAAAGCACCAAGTAACTAATATAATAACGTAAAGATCACCATGGAATTAATATAATATTGTATAGCACCATAGGATTAATATAATAATGTACATTTCACCATGGGATTAATATAATAATGTACAGAACACAAAGGAAATAATTTAAAAATGCACAACAACATGGAATTAATATCATAATGTATAGGGCACTATGATATTAATTTAATAATGTACAAAGCACCAGGGAATTAATATATTTATGTTTAGCACCATGGGCTTAATATACAGTCATGGCCAAAAGTTTTGAGAATGATACAAAATATAAATTTTTACAAAGTCCTACTGCTTCAGTTTTTCTAATGGCAATTTGCATATACTCCAGAATGTTATAAAGAGTGATCAGCTTAACAGCAATTACTTGCAAAGTCAATATTTGCCTAGAAAATGAACTTTATCACCCAAAACACATTTCAACATCATTGCAGCCCTGCCTTAAAAGGACCACCTAACATCGTTTCAGTGATTGCTCCATTAACACAGGTGTGGGTGTTGATGAGGACAGGGCTGGAGATCAATCTGTCATGATTAAGTAAGAATGACACCACTGGACACTTTAAAAGGAGGCTGGTGCTTGCCATCATTGTTTCTCTTCTGTTAACCATGGTTATCTCTAAAGAAACACGTGCAGTCATCATTGCACTGCACAAAAATGGCCTAACTGGGAAGAGTATTGCAGCTAGAAAGATTGCACCTCAGTCAACAATCTATCGCATCATCAAGAACTTCAAGGAGAGAGGTTCCATTGGTGCCAAAAAGGCTCCAGGGCGCCCAAGAAAGACCAGCAAGCGGCAGGACCGTCTCTTAAAAGTGTTTCAGCTGCGGGATCGGGCTACCAGCAGTGCAGAGCTTGCTGAGGAATGGCAGCAGGCAGGTGTGAGTGCATCTGCACGCACTGTGAGGCGGAGACTCTTGGAGCAAGGCCTGGTCTCAAGGAGGGCAGCAAAGAAGCCACTTCTCTCCAGAAAAAACATCAGGGACAGACTGATATTCTGCAAAAGGTACAGGGAGTGGACTGCTGAGGACTGGGGGAACGTCATTTTCTCTGATGAATCCCCTTTTCGATTGTTTGGAACATCTGGAAAACAGCTTATTCGGAGAAGAAGAGGTGAGCGCTACCACCCCCCCTTCCCCCCCCCCCCCAAAAAAACACCCAAAAACACACCCATTGGGGGGTCCCCCCCCCCCCAAGGGAACCGCCCCCCCCACCCCCCCCCCCAAAAACACCCCCAAGAAAAAAAAATGGTACTAGTATGTCCTCCCAGAGCCACCTCCCCCAACCCCCCCAGAGCAGTTTGGCGCCCAACAAACCCTTTTCCAGCATGATGGGGCCCCCCGCCAAAAAACAAAGGTGGTAACTAAATGGCTCAGGGAACAAAACATAGAGATTTTGGGTCCATGGCCTAGAAACTCCCCAGATCTTAATCCCATTGAGAACTTGTGGTCAATCATCAAGAGACGGGTGGACAAACAAAAACCAACAAATTCAGACAAAATTAAAGCATTGATTCTGCAAGAATGGACTGCTATCAGTCAGGATTTGGTCCAGAAGCTGATTGAGAGCCCCCCAACAAAAAAAAAAGAAAAAAAGAAAAAAAAAAAAAAGAAAAAAAAAAAAAATTTTTTTTTTTATTTTATTTTTTTAAATAATAATAAAATTATTTTTTTATTATAATTTTTATAATAATTTTTTTTTTTTTTTTTTTTTAAAATTTGAAAAAAAAAAAAAAAAAAAAAAGGGGGGGAGAAAAAATGGAAATTTTATTTTTTTTTTTTTTTTAAAAATTTTTGGGCAAAAATGTAATATTTTTTAGAACACCATTGATTTTTTTTTGTTCTGTTCCGCACCATGTGATTAATATGATAATGTAAAGTACCATGGGATTAATATAGTACAGAGCACCATTGAATTTATATAGTAATGTATAGCATCATGGAAATAATATAATAATGTATAGAGCACCATTTACTTTATATAGTATCGTACATTACTATGGGATTAATATAATTATTTACAGAGTGCCATTGAATTAATATAATACTATATAGCAACATGAAATTAATATAATTTTGTACAGTGCACCATGGAAATAATATAATAATGCATAGAACCAAGTAATTAATATAACAATGTACAGATCCATGGGAATAATATAAAAATGTACAGAGCACCATGGAATTAATATTAAATTGTACAATACTATGGGATTAATATAATAATGTACAGAGCACCAAGGGCATAATTTAATAATCAACAACACCAAGGAATTAATAAAATAATAATGTACATTTCTATGGAAATAATATAAAAATGTACAGAGCACCATTGAATTAATATAATATTGTAAGGAAAGCCATGGATTTAATATAAAAATGTACAGTACCATGGGATTAATATAATAATATACAGAGCATTATGAAATTATTTCAATAATGTACAACAGCACGAGATTAATATTATAATGTACAGGTCACCATGGAATTATTACTTTAAAAATAAGCAGCATGGAGAAAATATAATAATGTAGAACACCATGAAATTAATATAAAAATTTACAGAGCACAATGGAAAGAAGTACAGAGCTTCATGGAATTAATATAATGATGTACAGAGTACCATGGGATTAATATTATAATGCACAGCACTATGTGGAGTTAATATAATAATGTACAACACCATGGAATTAATATAAAAATGTAAACCACCATGGAAATGATATAAAAAGTACAACAGCATCTAATAATGTACAGATCACCATGGATTTAAATTATTAATGTACAGAGTTCCATGGGAATAATAAAATAATATTCAGAGCACTATGGGATAAATATAATAATGTATAGTATCATGGAGTTAATATAATAATGTACAGCACCATGGAAATTATGTAATAATATACAGAGTACAGTAATACCTCGTACACTCGCATTTCCGAATTTGCGAATTCACAGATTCGCGATATTTTTATTGGAACCTAACATATATAGATTTTGCTGTTTTTCACATATCTGTGAATTTAAAAAAAAAAAAAAACCTTCGCTATTGGGTAGTAGCGTCCTGTTCGTTACGTACCCGGTAATTGGTTTCATTTTACTGTGAGTGTATAAGACAAATGAATGAATGAATTAATTAATTAATTAATGTATTAATATACTGTGCTGTACAGTATACTTTAGTATACTGTACAGTACTCTAGGGTAAAGTTTTTTGGTATTTAGGGGTTAAACTTTAGAAACCGGCATTGTAAGCGCTTCTAAGCGCTTGTAACAAACATTTGCGATTCCTCGCGATCCGCGACCCTCTCTGGAACCTAACCTCGCGAATGTACGAGGTATTACTGTACTATGAAAAAAATATAATAATGTAATAATGAAGGGCTCCATTCAATTAATATTATAATATACAGCAGCATGAAATTGATATTATAGTGTACAGAACACCATGAAAATAATATATTAATGTACAGGACCAAGGAATTAATATAATAATATACAGTACCATGGGAATAATAAAATGATATACAGAGCATCATTTACATGATATAGTAAGGAACAGAACCAAGGAATTAATATAATTATGTGCAGAGCACCATGGGACTATTATAATAATGTACAGAGCACCATGCAATTAATATAATATTGTATAGATCACCATGGGATTAATATAATAATGTACAGAGCACAATGGAAACAATAAATAATGCAGAGAACTAAGGAGTTAATATAGTAATGTACAGAGCACCATGGAATTAATATAATAATTTACAATGCAAAATGAAAATAATATATTAATGTTCAGTACCATGGGATTAATATTGTAATGTTCAGAGAACCAGGGATTTAATATATTATTGTTCAGCGCCATGGAATTATTATTATCATTTTCAGCAACTTGGGATTAATATAATAATGTACATAGCACCATGGAAACTTTGTAGTAATTTACAGTACCATGGGATTAAGACAGTAATGCACAGAGCTCTATTGAATTAATATAATAATACACAGCACAATGAAATTAATATTATAGTGTACAGAACACCATGAAAATAATATAATAATATACAGAGCAACATGGAAATAATATTATAATGTACAGAACCAAGAAATTAATATAATAATGTACAGTAATATGGTAATAATATAATATATACAGAGCACCAGGGAATCAATATATTAATGTTCAGCACTATGGAATTAATATAATATTATATAGAGCACCACGGAATTTTTATATTAATATACTGCACCATGGTATTAATATAATAATGTAAAGAACCAAGGGATTAATATAATAATGTACAGAGCCATGGAATTAATATAATAATGTATATTTCCATGGGATTAATATAATAATGTTCAGAGCATCAAGGAAATAATTTAATAGTGTACAACAACATGTAATTAATATAAGGATATACACCACCATGGAATAAATATAATAATGTACATAGTACCATGGAAAAAATATAATAATGTTTAGCACACCATTGAATTTATATATTAATGTAAAGCACCAGGGGAATAATATAATAAGGTATAGTACAATGGGATTAATATAATAATGGACAGAGCACCATTGAATGTATATAGTAATGCACAGCACCATGGAATTAATATTAGAATGTGCAGCACCATGGAATTAATATCATGTACAGCACCATTAGATTTATAAAATAATGTACAGAGCACCAGTGAATTAATAGATTAATATTCATCAAGATATAATTAATATTATACAGCACCATGGAATTAATATAATAGTGTAAAGAGCATCATGCCAATAATATCATAGTATATAGATCCAAGGAATTAATATAATAATGTAAAGAGCACCAAGGAAATAATAAAATAATGTACAGAGTATCATGGGATTATTATAATAATATACATAGCACCAATGACATAATATAATAACGTACAGAACCAAGGAATTAATATAATAATGTAAAGAGCAACATGGAATTAATATAATATTGTATATTACCATGGTATTAATATAATAATATAAAGAACACCAAGGAAATAATTTAATAATGTACAACACTATGAAATCAATATAATAATGTACAGAGCACCATGTAAAAAATATCATAATTTAGAGAACCAAGGAATTAATATAATAATGTGCAGAGCACCATGGAACTAAAATAATAATGTAAAGAGCACCAAGAAATTAATACAATATTTTACAGTACCATGGGAATTATCTATTAATATACAGAGCACCATGGAATTAATATATTAATGTACAGCACTATGGAATTAATATAATAGTGTACAGAGCATCATGGAACTAAAATAATAATGAAAAGAGCACCATGAAATTAATACAATATTTTACAGTACCATGGGAATTATCTATTAATGTACAGATCATGGAATTAATATATTAATGTACAGCATCATGGGATTAATATAGTAATGTGAAAAGCACCAAGAAAGTAATATAATAATGTCCAGAGCACCATGGAGTTAATATTATAATATACAGCACCAGGGAATTAATATAATAGTGTACAGAGCATCATGGAAATAAAATATTAATATACAGAACCAAGGAATTAATATAATATTGTACAGTACCATGGTAGTAATAAAAATGTTGTATGGAGCATCAAGTAAATAATATAATAATCTACAGAACCAAGGAATTAATATAATTATGTGCAGAGCACCATGGAATTATTATAATAATGTAAAGGTCGCCATGCAATTAATATAATAATGTTTAGAGCACTATGGGATTAATATAATAATGTAATATAATAATGCAGAGAACCAAAGAATGAATATAATAGTGTACAGAGCACTATGGAATTAATATAATAATATAGAGCACACAATGTAAATAATATATTAATGCACAGTACCATGGGATTAATATATTAATGTTCAGAGCACCATGGAATTAAAATTATAATATACAGTAACATGGTATTAATATAATCATTTAAGGAGCACCATGGAAACTATGTAGTAATGTACTGTACCATGGGATTAAAATAAAAATGTACAGAGCACCATGGACATAATATAATAATGTAGAGAACCAAGGAATGTATATAATAATGTATAACACCATGTAAATAATATAATAATGTACAGAAACAAGGAATTAATATAATAATGTGAAGAGCACCATGAAACTAATATAACATGGTACAGTATCATTGAAATTATATATTAATGTAAAGAGCACCATGAAATTAATGTAATAATGTACAGCATCATGGGATTAATAGTGTAAAAAGCATCATGGATGTAATTTAATAATGTTCAGAGCACTAAGGAATTAATATTTTAATGTTCAGCACCAAGGAATTAATTATATAATGTACAGCACCATGGAATTAATATAATAGTGTACAAAGCACCATGCAGTTAATATAATAATGTACAGAGCCAAGGAATTAATATAATTATGTGCAGAGCACCATGGAACTATTATAATAATGTAAAGATCACCATGCAATTAATATAATAATGCATAGAGCACCATGGGATTAATATAATAATGTACAGAGCACCATGAAAACAAAATAATAATTAAGAGAACCAAGGAATTAATATAATTATGTACAGAGCACCATGGAATTAATATAATATTTTACACAGCACAATGTATTTAATATATTAATGTTCAGCACCATGGAATTAATATTATAATGTACAGCTTCATGGGATTAATATAATAATGTACAGAGCACCACGGAAACCATGTATTAATGTACAGTACCATGGGATTAATTTAGCAATGTGCAGAGCTCCATTGAATTAATATTATAATATACAGCACCATGAAATTGATATTATAGTGTACAGAGCAAAATGAAAATAATATATTAATGTACAGGACCAAGGAATTAATATAATAATATACAGTACCATGGGAATAATAAAATGATATACAGAGCATCATTTACATGATATAGTAAGGAACAGAACCAAGGAATTAATATAATTATGTGCAGAGCACCATGGGACTATTATAATAATGTACAGAGCACCATGCAATTAATATAATATTGTATAGATCACCATGGGATTAATATAATAATGTACAGAGCACAATGGAAACAATAAATAATGCAGAGAACTAAGGAGTTAATATAGTAATGTACAGAGCACCATGGAATTAATATAATAATTTACAATGCAAAATGAAAATAATATATTAATGTTCAGTACCATGGGATTAATATTGTAATGTTCAGAGAACCAGGGATTTAATATATTATTGTTCAGCGCCATGGAATTATTATTATCATTTTCAGCAATTTGGGATTAATATAATAATGTACATAGCACCATGGAAATTATGTAGTAATGTACAGTACCATGGGATTAAGACAGTAATGCACAGAGCTCTATTGAATTAATATAATAATACACAGCACAATGAAATTAATATTATAGTGTACAGAACACCATGAAAATATAATAATATACAGAGCAACATGGAAATAATATTATAATGTACAGAACCAAGAAATTAATATAATAATGTACAGTAATATGGTAATAATATAATATATACAGAGCACCAGGGAATCAATATATTAATGTTCAGCACTATGGAATTAATATAATAATGTATAGAGCAGCACTGAATTTTTATATTAATATACTGCACCATGGTATTAATATAATAATGTAAAGAAACAAGAGATTAATATAATAATGTACAGAGCCATGGAATTAATAAAATAATGTATAGTTCCATGGGATTAATATAATAATGTTCAGAGCATCAAGGAAATAATTTAATATTGTACAACAACATGTAATTAATATAAGGATATACACCACCATGAAATAAATATAATAATGTACATAGTACCATGGAAAAAATATAATAATGTTTAGCACACCATTGAATTTATATATTAATGTAAAGCACCAGGGGAATAATATAATAAGGTATAGTACAATGGGATTAATATAATAATGGACAGAGCACCATTGAATGTATATAGTAATGCACAGCACCATGGAATTAATATTAGAATGTGCAGCACCATTAGATTTATAAAATAATGTACAGAGCACCAGTGAATTAATAGATTAATATTCATCAAGATATAATTAATATTATACAGCACCATGGAATTAATATAATAGTGTAAAGAGCATCATGCCAATAATATCATAGTATATAGATCCAAGGAATTAATATAATAATGTAAAGAGCACCAAGGAAATAATAAAATAATGTACAGAGTATCATGGGATTATTATAATAATATACATAGCACCAATGACATAATATAATAACGTACAGAACCAAGGAATTAATATAATAATGTAAAGAGCAACATGGAATTAATATAATATTGTATATTACCATGGTATTAATATAATAATATAAAGAACACCAAGGAAATAATTTAATAATGTACAACACTATGAAATCAATATAATAATGTACAGAGCACCATGTAAAAAATATCATAATTTAGAGAACCAAGGAATTAATATAATAATGTGCAGAGCACCATGGAACTAAAATAATAATGTAAAGAGCACCATGAAATTAATACAATATTTTACAGTACCATGGGAATTATCTATTAATGTACAGATCATGGAATTAATATATTAATGTACAGCATCATGGGATTAATATAGTTAATGTGAAAAGCACCAAGAAAGTAATATAATAATGTTCAGAGCACCATGGAGTTAATATTATAATATACAGCACCAGGGAATTAATATAATAGTGTACAGAGCATCATGGAAATAAAATATTAATATACAGAACCAAGGAATTAATATAATATTGTACAGTACCATGGGAGTAATAAAAATGATGTACGGAGCACCAAGTAAATAATATAATAATCTACAGAACCAAGGAATTAATATAATTATGTGCAGAGCACCATGGAATTATTATAATAATGTAAAGGTCGCCATGCAATTAATATAATAATGTTTAGAGCACCATGGGATTAATATAATAATGCAGAGAACCAAAGAATTAATATAATAGTGTACAGAGCACTATGGAATTAATATAATAATATAGAGCACACAATGTAAATAATATATTAATGCACAGTACCATGGGATTAATATATTAATGGAAATTTTATAATAAAGTAAAGATCACCATGCAATAATATAATAATGTATAGAGCACCATGGGATTAATATAATAATGTACAGAGCACCATGGTAACAATATAATAATGCATAGAACTAAGGAATTAATATAATAATGTACAGAGCACAATGGAAATAATATATTAATGTACAAGGGATTTAATGTACTGATGTTCAGCACCATGAAATTAATATTAAAATGTACAGCTTTGTGGAATTAATATAATAATGTCCACATCACCATGGAAACCATTTAGTAATGTACAATGCCATGGGATTAAGATAGCAATGTACAGAGCACCATTAAAATAATTTATTAATATTTAGCACTATAATAATATTATAGTGTACAGAGCACCATAGAAATTATATAATAATGAACAGAACCAAGGAATTAATATAATAATGTACAGTACCATGGGAATAATATACTATTGTACAGAACATCATGTAAATAATATAATAATGTTTAGAGCACCAAGGAACTAATATAATAATATTAAGATCACCATGGAATTAATATAATATTGTATAGCACAATAGGATTAATATAATAATGGACATAGCACCATGGGATTAATATAATAATTAACAGAGCTCCATGGAATTAATATAATAATGTACAGTCCCATGGGATTAATATAATAATGTACAGAGCACCATGGAAACAATATAATAATGCACAGACACCAAAGAATTTACATAATGATGTAAATCACCATGTAAATAATATAATAATGTAGAGAACCATGGAATTAATTTAATAATGTACAGAGCCAAAGTTTTGCCACCATGGAATTAATATAATAATGTACAGTACTATGGGAATTATATATTAATGTACAGAACACCATGGAATTAAAATAATAATGTACAACATCATGGGATTAATATAATAATGTAGAAAGCACCATGGAAGTAATGTAATAATGTTCAGAGCACCAGGGAATTAATATATTAATGTTCAACACCATGGAATTAATATTATAATATGACAGCATCATGGAATTAATATAATAGTGTTCAGAGCACCATGCAATTAATATAATAATGTACAGAACCAATATATTAATAAAATAATGTACTGACCATGGTAATAATAAAATAATGTGAAGATCACCATGTAATTAAATTTAATAATTTATAGAGCACCAAAGAATTAATACAATAATGCACAGAACACCATGGAATTAATATATGAATTTAAATATCAGAATGGAAATAATATATTAATGTACAGATCACCATGGGATTAATATAATATTGTTTAGAGCACCAAGAATTTAATATATATTTTAATATTCAGCTCCATGGAATTAATATTAGTAATAGTATGTACAGCAACATGGGATTAATAAAATAATGAACAGAGCAACCGGAATCAATATATTAATGTTCAGCACCATGGGATTAATAGAATAATGTACAGTACCATGGGATTAATAGAATAATGTACAGAGTATTATTGAATTTATATAGTAATGTACAACACCATGGAAATAATATAATAATGTACAGATACCATGGGATAAATATAATAATTTTACAGTGCCATGGGAATAATATACTAATGTAAGGAACATCATGTGAATAATCTAATATTATACAGAACCAGAGAATTAATATAATAATGTGCAGAGCACCAAGGAACTAATATAATAATTTAAAAATATATAATAATGTACAGAGCACTATGGAAATAATATAATAATGTACAACACCATGGAATTAATATAATATTGTACAGTACCATGGAATTATTATTATACTAGAGAGCACCATGGAAAAAAATAGTAATTTACAGTGCCATGGGATTAATATAATAATGTATAGAACACCATGGAAATAATAAAATAATGTATAGACCACCAAGGAATTAATATAATAAATCAAAGCACCATGGAAATAATATAATCATGTAAAGAACACCATGGAAATAATATAATAATGTACAGAGCACCATCTAAATAATATATTAATGTTCAGCACGATGTGAATTATATAATAATGTATAGAGCACCATGAAATTATTATAATAATATACAGAACCATGGAATTAATATAATAGTGTACAAAGTATCATATAAATAATACAATAATATAAAGAACCAAGGAAATAATATAATAATGTGCAGAGCACCAAAGAACTTATATAATATTGTAAAGAGCACCATGCAATTAATATATTAATGAACAGCATCATGAGATTAATATAATAATGTACAGAGCACCGTGGAATTAATATAGTAATGTACAGCATCATGGGATTAATATAATAATGTTCAGAGCACCAAGGAATTAATATATTAATGTTCAGCACCATGGAATTATTATTATAATATATAGCACCATGAAATTAATATTGTAATGTACAGATCAACATGGAAATAATATAATAATGTACAGAAGCAAGGAATTAATATAATAATGTATAGAGCACCACTGCATTTATATAGTAATGTACAGCACCGTGTAATTAATATAATAATGTAAAGAACCAAGGGATTAATATAATAATATAGAGAGCACCATTGTATTTATATAATAATATACATCAGCATGGGATTAATATATTAATGTACAGTACCATGTGTTTAATATAATAATATACAGAGCACCATCTTAATAATTTAATGATATACAGAACCAAGAAATTTATATAATAATGTACAGTACCATGGGAATAATATACTAATGTAAAGAACATTATGTAAGTATTATAATAATGTACAGAACCAGAGAATTAATATAATCATGTGCAGAGCACCAAGGAACTTATATAATAATGTAAAGATCACCATGAAATTAATATAATATTGTATAGCACCATAGGATTCATTTAATATTGTACAGAGCACCATGGGATTAAGATAGTAATGTACAGAGCAACATTGAATATAATAATGTACAACACCATGAGATTAATATGATAATTTACAGGTCACCATGAAATTCATATACTAAAAATGAGCAGCATGGAATTTATATAATAATGTACAACACCATGGAATTAATATAATGTACAGAACATAATGGACATAATATAATATTGTACAGAGCTTCATTGAATTAATGTAAAATGTAAAGATTACCAAGGGATTAATATTATAATGTACAGCACCATGGAGTTAATATAATAATGGACAATATCATGGTATTAATATAGTAATGTACAGAATCATGGAATTAATATAATGCCAATAATATGATAGTATATAGATCCAAGGAATTAATATAATAATGTAAAGAACACCATGGAAATAATAAAATAATGTACAGAGTATCATGGGATTATTATGATAATATACATAGCACCAATGACATAATATAATAATGTACAGAACCAAGAAATTAATATAATAATGTAAAAGCAACATGGAATTAATATAATATTGTATATTACCATGGTATTAATATAATAATATAAAGAGCACCAAGGAAATAATTTAATAATGTACAACACTATGAAATCAATATAATAATGTACAAAGCACCATGTAAAAAAAATTTATAATTTACAGAACCAAGGAATTAATATAATAATGTATAGAGCACCATGGGATTAATATATTAATGCTGAAAACCAAAAAATTAATATAATAATGTACAGAGCACTATGGAATTAATATAATAATATAGAGCGCACAATGTAAGTAATATATTAAAGCACAGTACCATGGGATTAATATATTAATGTTCAGAGCACCCAGGAATTAATATATTAATGTTCAGCACCATGAAATTAAAATTATAATATACAGTAACATGGTATTAATATAATAATTTATGGAGCACCATGGAAACTTTGTAGTAATGTACAGAGCACCATGGACATAATATAATAATGTAGAGAACCAAGGAATGTATATAATAATGTATAACACCATGTAAATAATATAATAATGTACAGAAACAAGGAATTAATATAATAATGTGAAGAGCACCATGAAACTAATATAACATGGTACAGTACCATGGAACTTATATATTAATGTAAAGAGCACCATGAAATTAATATAATAATGTACAGCATCATGGGATTAATAGTGTTAAAAGCATCATGGATGTAATTTAATAATGTTTAGAGCACCAAGGAATTAATATTTTAATGTTCTGCACCAAGGAATTAATTATATAATGTACAGCACCATGGAATTAATATAATAGTGTACAAAGCACCATGCAGTTAATATAATAATGTACAGAGCCAAGGAATTAATATAATTATGTGCAGAGCACCATGGAACTATTATAATAATGTAAAGATCACCATGCAATTAATATAATAATGTATAGAGCACCATGGGATTAATATAATAATGTACAGAGCACCATGAAAACAAAATAATAATTAAGAGAACCAAGGATTTAATATAATTATGTACAGAGCACCATGGAATTCATATAATAATTTACACAGCACAATGTATTTAATATATTAATGTTCAGCACCATGGAATTAATATTATAATGTACAGCTTCATGGGATTAATATAATAATGTACAGAGCACCACGGAAACCATGTATTAATGTTCAGTACCATGGGATTAATTTAGCAATGTGCAGAGCTCCATTGAATTAATATTATAATATACAGCACCATGAAATTGATATTATAGTGTACAGAGCAAAATGAAAATAATATATTAATGTACAGGACCAAGGAATTAATATAATAATATACAGTACCATGGGAATAATAAAATGATATACAGAGCATCATTTACATGATATAGTAAGGAACAGAACCAAGGAATTAATATAATTATGTGCAGAGCACCATGGGACTATTATAATAATGTACAGAGCACCATGCAATTAATATAATATTGTATAGATCACCATGGGATTAATATAATAATGTACAGAGCACAATGGAAACAATAAATAATGCAGAGAACTAAGGAGTTAATATAGTAATGTACAGAGCACCATGGAATTAATATAATAATTTACAATGTAAAATGAAAATAATATATTAATGTTCAGTACCTGTAACGTCCTGGCCTGTCCGGGCTTTGGCACCGTCCTCCAGGCGCACGCTGCGGCGCAGGAGGCGTGCCCGGTTGTGATTCTTTTCTTTGGGTTTTTCTTGTACTGTCTGAACACTGTCCTATTCCCTCACCTCCTTAATTGATTTTCCACCACGCCCTTCTCCTTCACCTTGCTCTCCCCCTGCTCCACTAAGTGTTAACTTTGGTACTGCCTTAGTGATTGACAGCCTATCCTCCTATCAAGTCTGAGGCGGGTTCTTTCTCCCTATTTATTGTTTGCCCACTTTCCTATGGGCGCCTGCTATTGCTTTTGCTTTCTGGCTTTACTTCTTGTTATTTGTTACCTGCTCTTCTTATTTTCTGACCACTGGCTTTGACTTTGACTATTCTCTTGGATCTCGATTCTGTGCTGCAATTGCTCGATTATTACTGACCCCTTGGCTAGCTGACCTCCCTTTGTTGTTGTGCGTCTTGTCTGCGTTCTATGTGATCACTTATTATAAGGAGGGACTGTCGACGTGGTTGCTGGCTGTCACCTAGGACAGATCGGGCAAGTTAGCCAGGGACAGTGGGGGGGATTCAGCTTAGGGTCCACTGTCTCGTGTGCCCCTCCCCCCTAGTTCTCCAGCAGCTTCTGGGGAATCGCTCCTCTAGTGATTCCCTTACAGTACCATGGGATTAATATTGTAATGTTCAGAGAACCAGGGATTTAATATATTATTGTTCAGCGCCATGGAATTAATATTATCATTTTCAGCAACTTGGCATTAATATAATAATGTACATAGCACCATGGAAACTTTGTAGTAATTTACAGTACCATGGGATTAAGACAGTAATGCACAGAGCTCTATTGGATTAATATAATAATACACAGCACAATGAAATTAATATTATAGTGTACAGAACACCATTAAATAATATAATAATATACAGAGCACCATCGAAATAATATTATAATGTACAGAACCAAGAAATTAATATAATAATGTACAGTAATATGGTAATAATATAATATATACAGAGCACCGGGGAATCAATATATTAATGTTCAGCACTATGGAATTAATATAATAATGTATAGAGCACCACTGAATTTTTATATTAATATACTGCACCATGGTATTAATATAATAATGTAAAGAACCAAGGGATTAATATAATAATGTACAGAGCCATGGAATTAATAAAATAATGTATAGTTCCATGGGATTAATATAATAATGTTCAGAGCATCAAGGAAATAATTTAATATTGTACAACAACATGTAATTAATATAAGGTGTGGGTGTGTGAGCCAGGGGGCGCTGTTGGGCGACCCGGGCCCGGCCCTGAAGGGGCCTTCAGCCACACCTTTGAGGGGGTGGCGTGTAACTCCAGAGGTCTGGAGTATCCTGCATGGAGCAGGAGGTGGTGGACCAGCAGCACAGATAGACGGTCTGTTTCAGAGGGGCTGGGGCCACAGGGGGCTTTTGCTGAGTGGAGCATTAGTCCGGCTGCTCAAGTGGACCAGCTAAGGACAGAGAGATAGGCTTTGTCCCAGAAGGGCTGGCGTCCACAGAGGACGGTTGCTGGAGTTGAGCAACAGTCAGGACAGTTAGGGGCTCAAGGAGTGAGTTAGGCCTTAACTGTGGCATAGGTTTTTTTTGTTGTTTTGCTGTGTTGCAGTTAAGCTGAATAAAGCCACGTTTTATTTTACGCTTGGACGGTCTGAAAGCTATCTTTCCGGCGCCCAGTACCATGAACCACCGCTGTCCGGACCAGGACAAGACGCCATTTTGAGTGTAATTCCCCCAAGCTGTCACATATGGTGGAGAATCGCGCGCATAAAGAGATCCACGCAAGTCCTGGAAGACAAGTGAATGGTGACTGCAGTACTGCTAAGTGTGCATTGTGGCCTACAGCTGGAAGAAATCAGTGATTTCAACTGAGAAGCCCAGGTGGGTGAGTGAATTGCAACATATCAACGTGTGTGCAAAAAAATAAAAAAACTGGTGAAAGTAAAAACTCTGGATGAGGAATCCAGGGAATGGATTTTGTGTATACTGTGGCACAGAAGTCTATAAAGTGCTTGCTGATGGCAAGAAAGTAAGCAATGTGTATAGAAGCTGGATATTGTAAACAAGTGTATGTGAAAGGCTATGGTTCCATGTTGATGTTTTCTGTGGAAGAAACAACCATCAAGAAAATGCTGGTTGTTGCAGTGCCACATAAGGTAACTGTTTGAATACATGCAACTACAGAAGATAGCAAAAAGTTGCTGCCGGTTGAACCCAAGGTTGCTGTGGAATATTGTGTAATCTTGTTAGTAAACCATGCGCAAGAAAAAGAGAATTTCAGCTTGTAAAAAAGCAGAGAAGTCATGCACAGTTTTATTAGTGCAGAAGTCTGAATGCAGAGAGACACAAAACCCGGAGCAGATCATGTGGAATACAAGTAAAGATAATGTGTTGCATGAGAGTGACTCAGTTTTTCTAAAACACCTCTGTTCTATGAAAGAATATGTCCCTGCTGACTGTATGTCTATGACTATGACTATGTCTCATACTGGAGTGCATGAACGCGCCAAAGATGAAAACATTATGGTGCAGCAGCTTCAAGATGAAGATTAAAACCATCAGGTTCGTTTATGAAGATGAAATATCTGATTGGAAATGGCAACTTGAGGTATCAGAAAAAGAGAACCTTAAGTTAAAGAAAGAGCTTGAAACTGTAAAGAGTTCATATCCTAGTCATTTTGAAAATGTGGTACTGGGTTTGCCTGGAATGGACTGTGTCACTAAGAAGGAGTTTGCTGATATGAAATGTGCTCTATCTAATAAAGTTATACAGAGTGTAGAGCAAAAGCAAGTGATAGAGAAGCAATTGCAGGATTTAAAGGAGCAGCATGTCCAAGACTCCATTGCCAAAGAGAGTGTCATTGAAAAATTAAGAGATGACCTTGGAACTGCTAAACGTGAGAGAAGTGAATTTTTGCAGTGTCAGTCTGAATGTCTGGATGACCAAGTGAGGAAGTGTGAAAAGCTTTCGGCAGCATTAATTAACAAAGAAAATGAAATTGCAGAGATGAGGAAGTATGTCTCTGACCAAGAGAGTGATTTAGAATCTGTGGTGCAGACATTGCAGTCAGAGCAAAACTTGCATGAACTAAAGCAGGTTCGCCTAAATAGTGAAGTCAATGAATGGCGAAGCAAAGCTGGAGTTCTGGAACAAAGAGAAAGGGAACTCAAAGCTAGAATATGCAGCCTGGAGAGGGTGCTGTCAGGATCTTGTGAAGATAAAGAGAAAGTGTCTGTTTTGGTGCAAAATAAAGACAAAGATTTGATGGAAATGTCGTCTGTCCATGCTCAGAAAGTGCAAACCTTACAGGAGAGTCATAAAAAAGTGGAGACTCAACTTCAAGAGCTGCAACTAAAAGTCACAGAAGGGGACAGGTTTCAAGCAGAACTGCTAGACAAGGCAAACAGACTACAGGTGGAATTGGATAATGTCACAGGGCTTCTGTCTCAAGCAGACAGCAAGTTTATCAAACTTTCCAAAGCTTTTTCTACACAAGGATCTCAGATTCAGGACACTCAGGAACTTTTGCAAGAAGAAACCTGTCAGAAGCTTGACCTTAGTACAAAACTAAAACAAATGGAAGATGAGAAAAATGGTTTCCTTGAGCAACTAGAGGAAGAGGAGATAGCAAAAAGAGATTTGACAAAGCAGATTCCAACACTACAGGCTCAGGCGACTGATATGAAGAAAAAAATGGAGGATAGTATTGGGTCCTTGTACTCTGTTGAAGAACTAAAGGAAAAGTTGCAAAAGGAGCTAGAAGTTACAAATCAACTGTTTGAGGAGAAGGTTGCTGCTTATGACAAACTTGAGAAGACGAAAATTAGACTGCAGCGGGAACTAGAAGATGTAGGTGTAGATCGTGATTATCAACATCGGATGGTCTCAAATTTGAAAAGGAAGCAGAAAAAGTTTGATCAGCGGCTTGGGGAAGAGAAGACTCTGCTAGATATGCAGAAGAACGTGACCGTGCTGAAGCAGAGGCCCTTGAATTGAAGGCCAAGTTAAAGAGGCTCAACAAGCAACTGCGCACTGAAATGGAAGATTTGGTTAGCTCCAGGGATGAAGTTGGGAAAAACCTGGAATCTGTGCAGATATTGTATGAGAACAAAGCTAATGCTTATGAGATGCTGGAAAAGGCCAAGAGAGAATTGGACCTCCAGACAGAAGACATGAGGGTTCAGTTTGAAGGAAACCTGTCTAATTTATCTGCTGAGATTGTAGGTCTAAATATGCTTGTTGCTAAATTAAAGGTGCAAGTGAACAAGCAGGAGGAAATCAAGAAACGGCTGGAGTTTCAGATGAATCAAGTGAAGTGTGAATCAGAGATAAAGTTGGAAGAGCGCACTTCTCAGATTGAACAGTTGGAAGCCGAGGTGGAATCTGAAAGAGAAGAATTGGATCGATTGCAGCAGTCTTTATCCAATACGGAACGGTCGGCGTCTGAACTGTCTTCAAAGCTGTCAGCACTAGAAGATGAGAGAGACTCGTTGCAGAGCCTGTTATACTCTAAAGAATCAGAGCTGTTATCCCTGAAAAATGTGATTCAAGAAATAGAGTCCTTATTCAACCAAGAGCAAGATAAGAGAGCCACTGAGATACGGGACTTGAATGAAAGACTTGACAAAAAGTCTGCAGATGAGCAGAAGCTTTATCAGAAGATGTTGGAGGGTCAGTTCAATATAGTTCAGGATACCGTGAGGGAAGCAGAAAATATTATCCAGGATGCTGACCTGACAAATGTTAGAAGAACATTGCAGAATATCCTAGAATTAGGAGGCATAGTGAATAAAGAGATGGCATCTACATCTGCTGCCATAGAAGATGTCAGGAAGATTGAGGAAGTTCTGCAAGTTGTAATAGTAAAAACTGAGATGGAGGCTGTGCAGAAAAATGTGGCAGTGAAGAAAGTTCCGGAACTGGAATCAGAGATTTGTGTGCTACAGAAGGCGGTAGAATTGAAGAAAGCTGCCAGCATAGAGGTAGAGAAAGCAGAACCATTAAGGCAGCCAGAACATGTAACCAAAAAGCATCTGGGTACTGACAGAAAAAACTGTGATGTTGAAAACTTGGTGTCCCAGCCCTCCGGTGTTAGCACCGGGAATGAAAATAACTTGAAGAAGGTTGAGATGATGATGTCACCAGCTCCTGTACTGTCAGAAAGGAGTTGGATACGAAAATTCTTGTAATCTATCACAGCACCGCAACATGCCTCCAGAAAGTTATGCGTATGAGAAAGAGGAGGTAAGATTAGAGTATGGAAGTGGTTGTCCTGCTGCCGTACAGGTGTGGAAGCATTATACAGAAACCATTCCAATATATGATGTGGCAGTTGTTAAAGACATACCAGAAAATGTAGTTCAGCGTGAGCTATTTTGTGAGGGTGTACTGTGTGGCCTTTGTGCAGAAGGAGAAGATATTACGGTACAGAGTTTGTGTATCTCAAACAAAGCGGAGAGCAAGCGGCCTATGTCTCCTAAACTTCTAAGCCTTGATGATTATGGCAAAGTTTGCTTTGAGATGAAGGTTACAGAAAAGGTACCCGTGAAATATTCATACTCTAAAGACATTGATGTGCAGGAAGTACGTGTTAGCTGGTATCCAAGCTCCTGTGGATTCGTGATGGGTGAAGATGAGGATTCTTGCGGCTATTCACTGGAGGAATCAAAGTCGTGCAATGGCAGGTCTGAAGACTGTGCCGAGAGATGTGATGGAAGTGATGTGATCCCCTGTATGGCGAATTGTGGAGGTGATGGAGTAGAGCTTGCCTTTGCGCAGAATGGCCAGGATCTTGGCATAGCGTTTAAAGTGAGGAGAAGATGGAAGGCTCGACTGACTGGAACTTGGAGGTTGAGACCGCCAGATGGGGACATCTGGAGAGACACTGGACAAGTGTATAGCATTGAAGAGGGACGGCGCCATATGTCTTGTCCCATTGTAACTCACCCCATGGGTAGTGAGCTGAGGGGGGAGGGTATGTGGGTGTGTGAGCCAGGGGGCGCTGTTGGGCGACCCGGGCCCGGCCCTGAAGGGGCCTTCGGCCACACCTTTGAGTGGGTGGCGTGTAACTCCAGAAGTCTGGAGTATCCTGCATGGAGCAGGAGGTGGTGGACCAGCGGCACAGATAGACCGTCTGTGTCAGAGGGGCTGGGGCCACAGGGGGCTTTTGCTGAGTGGAGCATTAGTCCGGCTGCTCAAGTGGACCAGCTAAGGACAGAGAGATAGGCTTTGTCCCAGAAGGGCTGGCGTCCACAGAGGACAATTGCTGGAGTTGAGCAACAGTCAGGACAGTTAGGGGCTCAAGGAGTGAGTTAGGCCCTAACTGTGGCATAGGTTTTTTTTTGTTGTTTTGCTGTGTTGCAGTTAAGCTGAATAAAGCCACGTTTTATTTTACGCTTGGACGGTCTGAAAGCTATCTTTCCGGTGCCCAGTACCATGAACCATCGCTGTCCGGACCAGGACAAGCCGCTATTTTGAGTGTAATTCCCCCAAGCTGTCACAAAGGATATACACCACCATGGAATAAATATAATAATGTTTAGCACACCATTGAATTTATATATTAATGTAAAGCACCAGGGGAATAATATAATAAGGTATAGTACAATGGGATTAATATAATAATGGACAGAGCACCATTGAATGTATATAGTAATGCACAGCACCATGGAATTAATATTAGAATGTGCAGCACCATGGAATTAATATCATGTACAGCACCATTAGATTTATAAAATAATGTACAGAGCACCAGTGAATTAATAGATTAATATTCATCAAGATATAATTAATATTATACAGCACCATGGAATTAATATAATAGTGTAAAGAGCATCATGCCAATAATATCATAGTATATAGATCCAAGGAATTAATATAATAATGTAAAGAGCACCAAGGAAATAATAAAATAATGTACAGAGTATCATGGGATTATTATAATAATATACATAGCACCAATGACATAATATAATAACGTACAGAACCAAGGAATTAATATAATAATGTAAAGAGCAACATGGAATTAATATAATATTGTATATTACCATGGTATTAATATAATAATATAAAGAACACCAAGGAAATAATTTAATAATGTACAACACTATGAAATCAATATAATAATGTACAGAGCACCATGTAAAAAATATCATAATTTAGAGAACCAAGGAATTAATATAATAATGTGCAGAGCACCATGGAACTAAAATAATAATGTAAAGAGCACCATGAAATTAATACAATATTTTACAGTACCATGGGAATTATCTATTAATGTACAGATCATGGAATTAATATATTAATGTACAGCATCATGGAATTAATATAATAATGTACAACACCATGGAATTAATATAGTAATGTGAAAAGCACCAAGAAAGTAATATAATAATGTTCAGAGCATGTAAAATAATAATAGTCCGTAAACTGTAAAATAGTCTACAATTGAATGAAATCCTTACTCACGTGTTGACCCCTAAGGTAACATTATTGGAGGACTCGGCTTCATATAAAACATGGAGATTTATTGAAGTCTTCATGGGAAACAGATAAATGGAAATCTTCCAGCATAGCAGCAATATCAGTCAATGTCTTACATTTCTTAGGAGAAGTGTAGAATTATGTTTCTTCAAGGTGGTTCTCTTGCATCATCTTGGCTCAAGCTTATTCATCAATGTGTGTTAGTTTTCTGCAGGACGATTCTGCCATTCTTCCAGGGTCTTAGAGGAAGTAGCCAGGTTGGGAGAGAGAGACACCCAAAGTGAGAGACAGGGACAGATCCCCACAGGGAGAAGGAAACCCCCACCGAGAGTGAGACCCCGACATGTGTGTCTGTCAGTTATTTATATTCATGAAAGGGGGTGTTTCCCAACATTCTTATACTTTCTTCTACTGTATTTGGACAATACTAAAATAGTCATATGCTATCCATACCCATGCACCATAAGTTACAAGAGTTATGTCAGCAAAATACAATTAACCCTTAAAGGTCTTGAATATTGCATGTCAAATATTATTTAACATTTCCCCCTCTTGAGGGTGATATACATCTGTTTGAACCCTCAAGATACATATCATTAGACAATATTCATTAGACTACATCTTCTTTCCTCTTTTTGGATACTAGAACTTAATTTTCATAAATAAATTATTTGTTCATATAACAATAATTTTATCAAATTGCAATAAATTTTACATTAATAAATGTTATGGTAAACCGTGATCAAATATGAAAATTATTTGATATACTAACTAAACTAGACTTCTAGGCTTCTTTCATCGTCTTCTTCTGGTCATCTTCTTCTGTCATAATAGAAGGTTTAACACAAATATTCATTGTTGAAGGTTTTGACTTTGTTATCGTAAAGTCCTTTAATTTAAAGATTTCCGTCATGTTGTGCAGATATTATCACATTGTCCAATAAAGTTCATATTATGAAGATATTGATATAGCAACACAGTCCATATATTAAGTATGTATTCCTTATGATAACTTTGTCATCAGACACAGACTGTAGTGACATTCTTTTCTTTACCTTGACCACTTGTCAGTTGTGGAGCACTGTGACACTTCCGAGGCAGCACTGTAAAGTGTTAATTTTGACACACATCTCTGCTGCTTATTCACTTCAGCTCATTTAACAGTCTCAAATAAAGAATATATGTAGTAGGGTTCATTATCCATTACCCTTTGCTTACCAAGCAACTTTTCCTTGAAGTTTTTCAGTTGATGGGACTCCATAAGAATGTTGATGAAGAACAATCTTTATAACTCAGTCCAATTATCAATATTTCCAAACTCCAGTTATAATTTTCATCAGTGACTGTTAAATTATGAACACAGTCCTTAGCAAAAGCTCACGTGTGTAGCTTTAATACCTTTTAAGTTGTTTCTTTCTGCACATCTTTTTCTTCTTGTAACTGTCAAAGTCTTTTATTAAAGATAAATCTCCCTATGTCTAATACTCACCCAAAATTTGGTGATTTACTACCATAATAATATCACAGTGTACCATATCATTTCATAATAATAATTATCATTTTTATATGCCAAATATTAATATGATAATAACAATTATTGATATTCATATTTTATCGAATGATTACACAATACTACTTTGGATATAATATATATATATATATATATATATATATATATATATATACATACATATATATATAACATATACAGTATATATATATATACATATATATACATAACATACACATCTACGCTATATATATCAACATATATATACTTTAATTCACTTGTGATGACAAATTGCAACATATTCTTGAAACCTAATGTGATTTCATTATTATCATTTTATAGAGAATCACAATATTTATTCTTTGATCATAACTTAGCATAAATATACTAAACATCAATATGTTTCATTATGAATGTGTTATCATACTTAATCATAAATTTTAAAATACAATCACTTTACTATCCTTTTTAATAAAGAAATACCTTTATATCTTACTAAATATTATTGTGCTCTTTATTTAAAACAGGATATTCAACTTTATTCATTTAGTCAAAAGATATATGTAAATCCCACATCTTAGAGTTGCTTTGTCGTTTTTTACCAACTGGCTCTTCACAGAACACTGTGACCTTTAACCTTTTAAATACCATCATTCCAAGAATAGTATAACCTGACACTTTACAAAAAGTGACCAGCTTTTGACTCTGCTTTCAGAATCAGACTTTAAAATATACATCCTTTACCTAATTAAATGTGTATATTTTTGTGTAATGATTGTATATGTGTAAACATTAAATAACATATGAAATAAGTATTATAAAACATAAATATTCCAAAATATGTCACATTCTATAATCAGAAGTTTGCTAAATAAACAAAGAATATATCCCTTTATATAACTTCTCTTTGATCTTAATATTAATTGTCCTTTCATAAAGAAGATTAGCTTATCTCATTTACATATAATACAATTATATTTTCCCAATGTTTGCAGGTGTTAATTAATATATATATATATATATATATATATATATATATGTGTGTGTGTACCTTCGTAAGATTACATAATGAGTGATACCATAAGACAATCCTTGTTATAGATCATATCCAGCTTTACACATTATGAATAATATATTTATCATTCCTTGATAAAATTACCCCAATAAACCTTTGAACCAAATATACTGGAAAGCTATCTGTATTATCTTTTTCAAAAGCTAATTCTCGGACTATTCATGAACTAGATGTACTGTACATTCTCCCCTGCATGTCTTTAGCAGCTGTCACTTACACTCAAAACTCATGTGTGCTTCTGTGGCTTAAAGAACATATGAGTTTAGATTTTCTGTTTTACATCATACGAGCTTCCCTTTGATGTATCTTAAATAATTCTGCTATTTCCCAATAAACATTCAATAATGGATCACATAGAATAAAAAATAAATATAGACGTCTTTAGATGTTATACTTTTTCCTTGGATGCATCCTGGTTTTTTCCTTAGGCCTATTCTTAACATCACAGAACTGCAGTTACATAAATACATGACATCAACACTTAAACTTACAATGGACCCAACAGGCTCACGTCACCATTTGTTCCTTGTCAATCAACTGACCACACTTAAGTCACACTGATGCTCTCATGCTTTCATGCTTACACAAAGTGGATTATACATGGAAACGACCACATGCAAAATTGTAAGTTATATCTTATATTCCTTTAAAATATGCATTTCATTAGTCACAACATATTAATCTGTTTATCAAATTAATTGTTAGATAACGCATGCATATATTGGCCTATAATGAAAAATTGATGAGTGATTCAACTGTTGCCTTTTCACATATGTAATATCTAAGGAGAAAGATAGATAAAAATTTTAGCAAAAAATCAATTTGATATGCTAACAATTTCAACCAATGGAAAGTTTACTTTTTTGACTTCTAATACTATATGATCATATTATATACTTTGTTTTGCACATTCTCTGTATCCAGAGTGGGATGTGAGCTAAATATATATATCACCATTTAACAGAGTAGATCAAGTTACTTTTACTTGTCACTCATGTATATTATAATATGATGTATACATATAGTATTATTATCAATATCATAATCAGGACTAATTTATAAACATCACATAACTATCTGAATTATACCTGATTATTTTAATTTCTCCTCATATATGAAAAAAATCTTTTTACAGCCTGACTAATAAAATGATGCCAATAGACAGTCAGTAATATAGCAATATTTTAAAATTCGACCTATGACCTTCCTGTCAATAGCATCCACCAATAGTTGAGTAATGTTCTGCCATTTAGATAGTCTAAGCCTTCTGACATTCTTCTGATCAAGAATAGATCAGATGTCAAGGAAGGGTTGCCATGACAGTCTAACATTTTGGGAACAGCTGTTACTCTGTCAGGATTGCTATTTTGTACATTCTTTCCTATGTTACTGATTCTATCTATAGCTTTGGCTGGCTTAGAGGTTGACACATGTTTATTTACAACTGATAATGGGATTTTTATGAATGGAACTTCTTTCATGAGATATGGCTTATATACTACGTGCAATCTTCTAAGTTCCTCATAAATTTCCTCACTTTTCTTTCTATGAATAGTTGACACTGTAATCTGATTTGACAGATTTCTTTTAGGTGGTTTTATTCTTTGATTTGTCCCTGTTTGTCTTACATTTGTCATCTGTCTCTGATGTCTTCTGGCCATGTCCAGTAAACTAGCAGCTTCAAATAAAGACTTTTTATCTGATGCAACAGCTAAAGTTATTGGATCCAAAAATCTGAATTTCTTCACAAAAGTTCTCACCATCGATTGAGAATTGACTTTGCTGACCACAGCCTTATAAGTCCTCTCAAATCTAGACATAACTGAATATGTAGATTCAGTTCTGCCAATTTTTATTTCATTCAGAATTTCAGATGTTGGCATGCTGTCACCTGTAGTACACCAAATTAATTTCTTTAATCGCTCTACATCACTGTCCTGTAACCATTCATTTGACTCATTGTCATAAGACATCTTTGCTGATAGACATCTTGCAAAGTTTGCAGGAAGCCATGTTCTAAATAAAAGATTCTTCTCTTTCTTAGATAAATTATACTTATCTGCATAACTTTCAAAAATTTCTGAGTTTCTACAAACATGGATATTTACATCATATGTGCAAATGTCCTTACTCAGATTGGTCAAATGTTTCTGCAACTTTATTTTCTGCTTAGTTTCTTTAATTTGTAATTCCTTAAATACTGACATATCTGCGTCTGTGCTATTATTTTGAGTGATTTCAGGCTTCATCTGTTCACTAGTCTGTGTCTGTGATGAGCTATTTATAGTCATCACAGCCACGTGACTTATGTCAGCAAGCTGAGATTCCTGTAAATCTGTTTGAATAGCTGTCTCTTGTGTATTAACAGAAATTACATTACAGACTTCTTTCTCTGGTATTTCTAAAATAATGTTATGGAATATATTAATCATATGCATAATATTCCTCATTTTCTCTTTTTCTTTCGTAACACACACTGATTTTTTAGTCTCTATGATAGAATTTGCTTGCAAGCACTGAGCATACAAGTTATTCCATATATTCTGTAACCCTTCACTAGGCTCAAACTTAAACTGTAAGTTACACTTTTTAGACAACGACTGTATAATTTCCATAATTAAATGTAAAATGTTTACTTACAACCGTAGGAAACCATCACCTTGTAACTTGTAGCTTCTCCTTGGAACAACTGCTTCCTTTCATCAGCACGTCTCAGTACGTCTGGCATCTGTTGTCCTCCTTTATTGCTTGTTAAAAAATTCCTCAGTTCCTCACAAGCTCTTCTTACACAGACTTGTCTGTAGAGGATTTCTAGAACACGTACAACTTTCAGATCATAGGAGATTTCATTCATCTAGGTAATTTTCAAAATTTCTTGAAGCTTGCAACTTTATAAAACGTGCAAAATACTCTCTCTTCCCCCTCTTGCAAGTAGAAGGAATTGAGAAAAAAACAGGCAAAAATCGACTGGGCTGGCTCACCAATGTAAAATAATAATAGTCCGTAAACTGTAAAATAGTCTACAATTGAATGAAATCCTTACTCACGTGTTGACCCCTAAGGTAACATTATCAGAGAACTCGGCTTCATATAAAACATGGAGATTTATTGAAGTCTTCATGGGAAACAGATAAATGGAAATCTTCCAGCATAACAGAAATATCAGTCAATGTCTTACATTTCTTAGGAGAAGTGTAGAATTATGTTTCTTCAAGGTGGTTCTCTTGCATCATCTTGGCTCAAGCTTATTCATCAATGAGTGTTAGTCTTCTGCAGGACGATTCTGCCATTCTTCCAGGGTCTTAGAGGAAGTAGCCAGGTTGGGAGAGAGAGACACCCAAAGTGAGAGACAGGGACAGATCCCCACAGGGAGAGGGAAACCCCCACCGAGAGTGAGACCCCGACATGTGTGTGTCAGTCATTTATATTCATGAAAGGGGGTGTTTCCCAACATTCTTATACTTTCTACTACTGTATTTGGACAATACTAAAATAGTCATATGCTATCCATACCCATGCACCATAAGTTACAAGAGTTATGTCAGCAAAATACAATTAACCCTTAAAGGTCTTGAATATTGCATGTCAAATATTATTTAACAGAGCACCATGGAGTTAATATTATAATATACAGCACCAGGGAATTAATATAATAGTGTATAGAGCATCATGGAAATAAAATATTAATATACAGAACCAAGGAATTAATATAATATTGTACAGTACCATGGGAGTAATAAAAATGATGTACGGAGCACCAAGTAAATAATATAATAATCTACAGAACCAAGGAATTAATATAATTATGTGCAGAGCACCATGGAATTATTATAATAATGTAAAGGTCGCCATGCAATTAATATAATAATGTTTAGAGCACCATGGGATTAATATAATAATGCAGAGAACCAAAGAATTAATATAATAGTGTACAGAGCACTATGGAATTAATATAATAATGTATAGAGCACCACTGAATTTTTATATTAATATACTGCACCATGGTATTAATATAATAATGTAAAGAACCAAGGGATTAATATAATAATGTACAGAGCACCATTGAATTTATATAGTAATGTATAGTATCATGGTAATAATATAATAATGTACAGTACCATGGGATTAAAAAAATAATGTACAGAGCACAAAGGCCTCAATATATTAGTGTTCAGCACCATGTAATTAATATAATAATGTATACAGCACCAATGAATTTATATAGTAATGTAAAGCCCCATGTGATTAATATAATAATGTACAGCGCACCATGAAATTATTATAATAATATACAGCACCATGGAATTAATATAATAGTGTACAGTGCATCATGTTAATAATAATATTGTATATATTTCCAAGGAGTTATTATAATAATATAAAGAGCACCATGGGATTATTATAATAATGTACAGAGCATCATGGACATAATATAATAGAGTAGAGAACCAAGGAATTAATATAATATTGTACAACTCCATGTAAATAATATAATAATGTTCAGAACCAAGGAATTAATATAACAATGTGAAGAACACCATGGATTTAATATAATATTGTATATTAACATTGAATTAATATAATAATATGCAAAGCACCAAGGAAATAATTTAATAATGTACAACACTATGAAGTTAATATAATAATGTACAGAGCACCATGTAAATAATATAATAATGTTCAGAACAATGGAATTAATATAATAATGTGCAGAGCACCAGAGACCTAATATAATAATGTGAAGAGCACCATGCAATTAATATAATATTGTACAGTACCTTGGGAATTATATATTAATGTATAGAGCACCATGGAATTAATATATTAATGTACAGCATCTTGGGATTAATATAATAATGTAAGAAGCACCATGGAAGTACTATAATAATGTTTAGAGCACCATGGAATTAATATTATAATATATTGCACCATGGAATTAATATAATAGGGTACAGAGCATCCTGTAAATAATATATTAATCTACAGAACCAAGGAATTAATATAATAATGCACAGTACTATGGGAATTATATAATAATGTACAGAGCATCATGTAAATAATATATAAAAATACAGAACCAAGTAATTAATATAATTATGTGCAGAGCACCATGGAAATTTTATAATAAAGTAAAGATCACCATGCAATTAATATAATAATGTACAGAGCACCATGGAAACAATATAATAATGCAAAGAACCAAAGAATTTACATAATGATGTAAATCACCATGTAAATAATATAATAATGTAGAGAACCAAGGAATTAATTTAATAATGTGTAGAGCACCATGGAATTAATATAATATTGTAAAGAGCACCATGCAATTAATATATTAATGAACAGATTAATATAATAATGTTCAGAGCACCATGGAATTAATACTATAATATACAGCACCATGGAGTTAATATAATAATGTACAGTACCATGGGAATAATAAAATAATGTACAGAGCACCGTGGAATTAATATAGTAATGTACAGCATCATGGGATTAATATAATAATGTTCAGAGCACCAAGGAATTAATATATTAATGTTCAGCACCATGGAATTATTATTATAATATATAGCACCATGAAATTAATATTGTAATGTACAGATCAACATGGAAATAATATAATAATGTACAGAAGCAAGGAATTAATATAATAATGTAAAGAACACCATGGAAATAATAAAATAATGTACAGAGTATCATGGGATTATTATGATAATATACATAGCACCAATGACATAATATAATAATGTACAGAACCAAGAAATTAATATAATAATGTAAAGAGCAACATGGAATTAATATAATATTGTATATTACCATGGTATTAATATAATAATATAAAGAGCACCAAGGAAATAATTTAATAATGTACAACACTATGAAATCAATATAATAATGTACAAAGCACCATGTAAAAAAAAAATCATAATTTACAGAACCAAGGAATTAATATAATAATGTACAGAGCACTATGGAATTAATATAATAATATAGAGCGCACAATGTAAGTAATATATTTAAGCACAGTACCATGGGATTAATATATTAATGTTCAGAGCACCCGGGAATTAATATATTAATGTTCAGCACCATGAAATTAAAATTATAATATACAGTAACATGGTATTAATATAATAATTTATGGAGCACCATGGAAACTTTGTAGTAATGTACAGTACCATGGGATTAAAATAAAAATGTACAGAGCACCATGGACATAATATAATAATGTAGAGAACCAAGGAATGTATATAATAATGTATAACACCATGTAAATAATATAATAATGTACAGAAACAAGGAATTAATATAATAATGTGAAGAGCACCATGAAACTAATATAACATGGTACAGTACCATGGAACTTATATATTAATGTAAAAGGCACCATGAAATTAATATAATAATGTACAGCATCATGGGATTAATAGTGTAAAAAGCATCATGGATGTAATATAACAATGTTCAGAGCACCAAGGAATTAATATTTTAATGTTCAGCACCAAGGAATTAATTGTATAATGTACAGCACCATGGAATTAATATAATAGTGTACAAAGCACCATGCAGTTAATATAATAATGTACAGAGCCAAGGAATTAATATAATTATGTGCAGAGCACCATGGAACTATTAGAATAATGTAAAGATCACCATGCAATTAATATAATAATGTATAGAGCACCATGGGATTAATATAATAATGTACAGAGCACCATGAAAACAATATAATAATGCAGAGAACCAAGGAATTAATATAATTATGTACAGTACCATGGGAATAATATACTAATGTACAGAACCCCATGTAAATAATATAATAATGTTCAGAGCACCAAGGAAGAAATATAATAATATAAAGATCACCATGGAATTAATGTAATATTGTATAGCTCCATAGGATTAATGTAATAATGTACAGAACACCATGGGATTAATATAATAATGTACAGTCCCATGGGATTAATATAATAATGTATAGAACACCAATGAAATAATTAATAAGGCACAACACCATAGAGTTAAAAAAAATAATATGTATCACCATGGAATTAATTATATAATGTACAGCACCATGGAATTAATATAATAGTGTACAAAGCACCATGGAATTACTATAATAATGTACAGAACACCATGGGATTAATATAATAATGTACAGCACCATGGGATTAATATAATAATGTACACTGCACCATGGGACTAATATAATAATGTACAGCACCATGGGATTAATATAATAATGTAAAGTACCAAGGGATTAATATAATAATGTACAGAGCACGATTGAATTTATATAGTAATGTACAGCATCATGGAAATAATATAATAATGTACAGTACTCATGGGATTAATATATTAATGTACAGAGCACCAGGGAATTAATATATTAATGTTCAGCACCATGGAATTAATATAGTAATGTATAGAGCACCAAGGAAAATATGTAGCAATGTACAGCACCATGGGATTAATATAATAAGGTACAGAACCAAGGAATCAATATAATAATGTACAGTACCATGGGAATAATAAAATGATATACAGAACATCATGTAAATAATATATTAATCTACATAACTCAGGAATTAATATAATTATGTGCAGAGCACCATGGAACTAATATAATAATGTAAAAATCACCATGCAATTAATATAATAATGTATAGAGTACCATTGGATTAATATTATAATGTACACAGTAACATGGAAATAATATAATAATGCAGAGAACCAAGTAATTAATATAATAATGTACAGAGCACCATGGAAATAATATAATAATATACAGAGCACAATCTAAATATTATATTAATGTACAGTACCATGGGATTAATATAATAATGTTCAGGTCACCAGGGAATTAATATATTAATGTTCAGCACCATAGAATTAATATTATAAAGTACAGCAACATGGGATTAATATAATAATGTACAGAACACCATGGTAACTATGTAGTAATGTAAAGTACCATGGGATTAAGATAAAAATGTACAGAGCACCACGGACATAATATAATAATGTACAGTACCATGGGATTAATACAGTATAATAACGTATAGAGCACCAGGAAATTAAAATATTTATGTTCAGCACCATGGAATTAATATAATATTGTAAGCGCACCATGGGATTAATATAATAATGTAGAGTACCATAGGATTAATATAAAAATGTACAGAGCATTATGAAATTAATACAATAATGTACAACAGCATGAGATTAATGTTATAATGTACAGGTCACCATTGAATTACAATATATAACAAATTAGCAGCATGGAGTTAATATAATGTACAGAGCTTCATGGAATTAATATAATGATGTACAGAATAAGATTGGATTAATATTATAATGTACAGCACTATGGAGTTATTATAATAAAGTACAGTACCATGGGATTAATATAATTATATACAGAGTACCCTGGAATTATGAGAAAAATGTACAGCACCATGGAAATAATATAAAAATTACAACAGTATGTATCTAATAATGTACAGATTACCATGGAAACTATGTAGTAATGTATAGTACCATGAGATTAAGATAATAATGTACAGAGCACCATAGACATAATATAATAATGTAGAGAACCATGGAATTTATATAATAATGTACAATACCATGTAAATAATATAATAATGTACAGAACCAAGGAATTAATATAATAATGTGAAGAGCACCATGAAACTAATATAATATTGTACAGTATCATAGGAATTATATATTAATGTGCAGAGCACCATGGAATTAATATAATAATGTACAACATCATGGGATTTATATTATAGTCTAAGAAGCACCATGGAAGTAATATAATAATGGTCAGAGCACCAAGGAATGAATATATTAATGTTCAGGCACAATGAAATTAATAATATAATGTACAGCACCATGGAATTAATATAATAGTGTACAGAACCAAGGAATTAATATGATCATGTGCAGAGCACAATGGAACTATTATAATAATGTAAAGATCACCATGCAATAATATAATAATGTATAGAGCACCATGGGATTAATATAATAATGTACAGAGCACCATGGTAACAATATAATAATGCATAGAACTAAGGAATTAATATAATAATGTACAGAGCACAATGGAAATAATATATTAATGTACAAGGGATTTAATGTACTGATGTTCAGCACCATGAAATTAATATTAAAATGTACAGCTTTGTGGAATTAATATAATAATGTCCACATCACCATGGAAACCATTTAGTAATGTACAATGCCATGGGATTAAGATAGCAATGTACAGAGCACCATTGAAATAATTTATTAATATTTAGCACTATAATAATATTATAGTGTACAGAGCACCATAGAAATTATATAATAATGAACAGAACCAAGGAATTAATATAATAATGTACAGTACCATGGGAATAATATACTATTGTACAGAACATCATGTAAATAATATAATAATGTTTAGAGCACCAAGGAACTAATATAATAATATTAAGATCACCATGGAATTAATATAATATTGTATAGCACAATAGGATTAATATAATAATGGACATAGCACCATGGGATTAATATAATAATTAACAGAGCTCCATGGAATTAATATAATAATGTACAGTCCCATGGGATTAATATAATAATGTACAGAACACCAATGAAATAATTTTTATAAGGCACAACATCATGGAATTAATCTAATAATATGCACCACCATGGAATTAATTTAATAATGTAGAGGGCACCATGGAATTAATTTAATAATGTACAGAGAACCAAAGATTTAATATATTTATGTTCAGCACCATGGGATTAATATAATAATGTATAGAGCACCAATGAATTTATATAGTAATGTACAGCACCATGTGATTAATATAATAATGTAAAGTACCAAGGGATTAATATAATAATATAGAGAGCACCATTGTATTTATATAGTAATGTAAAGCTTCATGGACATAATAAAATAATGTACAGTATCATGGGATTAATATAATAATGTACAGAGCACCAGGGAATTAATATATTAATGATCAGCACCATGGAATTAATATAATAATGTGTAGAGCTCCAAGGAAAATATATAGCAATGTAAAGCACCATGGGATTAATATAATAATGTACAGAACCAAGGAATTAATATAATAATGTACAGTATCATGGGAATAATAAATTGATGTACAGAGCATCATGTAAATAATATAATAAAGTACAGAACCCAGGAATTAATATAATTATGTGCAGAGCGCCATGGAACTATTATAATAATGTGAAGATTACCATGCAATTAATATAATAATGTATAGAGCACCATGAGATTAATATAATAATGTATAGAGCACCATGAGATTAATATAATATTGTACAATAGACCGGAAATAATAATTAGTAATATAGTATTGTACAGTTCCATGGGAATAATATAATAATTTACAGAGCACCATGGAATGAATATAATATTGTACAATAGACTGCAAACAATAAAATAATATAGAGAGCACCATGCGATTAATAAAATAATGTACAGTATCATGGAATTAATATAATAATGTGGAGCACCATGTAAATTATATAATAATGTATAAAATATCATGTAGATATAATAATGTACAACATCATGTATAATCTTGTAAGTTATATAATAATGTATAAAACACCATGTAAATATAATAATGTACAATGGAATTAATATAATATAGTATATCACCATGGGATTCATATAATAATGTAAAGAGTATCATGAAATTAATATAATAATGTATAGCACCTGTGGTAAAGCTTATGGTAAAGTACTGGACGGGGTGTATATCTCACCTGGTTTCCTCAGCCAGGCAAGGTAACGGAAATCCATGAAGATACATGTTTCCTTAGCAGAACATAATCTGCTAGGGATTTTCTTTAAGTTACATGGGCTGGATTTTCTGGACTGGAGGACAGGTTGGCAGTGGGAGTCTTCCAGTCCACACCTCTGGTCCACTACGGGATTTTCCCCTACTCCCAGGTGCTCTCAGCTGAGGCTTCCTGCGAGTGATTACTGAGGAAGGAAGCCTGGCAAAAGGAGGGCTGACAAGCAGCAGGCTGGAAGAGAGACAGAGCACCCCTGAAGTGAAGGTTTGCAGATATGTATTTACCTGCACTAGGCTAGTGAGAGACCTGATACTGTTTAGTTAGAGCCGGACAGGCTTAGGCTTTTGTGATGTAATCTTGTGCCGAAGCGCCTAAATAAAGCCCCCTTGGAGTTTTAAAACCCATTGCCTCTGTGAACTTCGTCATTACCGACCCCACTGTGTGAGCTGTTCCCTACACACCATTAATACAATTTAATAATTTACAGAGCACCATGGAATTAATATAATAATGTCCAGCAAATTGGACTAAATATAATTATATAAAGAGCACCATGGGATTAATATTATAAAGTACAGGTCACCATGGAATTAATATAATAATAAAAAGTGCAGCATGGAAATAATATAATCATGTACAACACCATGGAATTATTATTATAATGTACAGAGCATCATGGAATTAATATAATGTCCAGCAAATTGAAATTAGTATAGTAATATACAGAGCACCATGGGATATATATATTTTAACCACTTTCATACCAGATGCTTTACCCCCTTTCCAGACCAGGTAGATTTTCAAGTTTTTTGTATGAGCAATTTTGAGGGCTGTAACATTTTTATCATTTGCGTTATTCAACTAATTTCTGCATCTTTTTTCAGTGGCACATAGGGTTTTATTTTTGTGTTGTTTTTATTTTTGCATGTGTTTTAATTTTTTTTAAAATAGAAACAAACAGGAGTGGGAGGGGTTTGTTTTTCACTTTTCATTATTTTTTTTTATTTAATAACACCGTGCTACTAAAAAAAACTTTATAAAATAGTTTTCACTCTCCGTTACAGTAATTTTTATTTTGTTTGGTTTTCTAGGGGGTGGGGATATAACCTTTAATAAGGGCGTTTTATTGGCATATTATTTCTTTTATTTTTTAAACTTTTCTATTAATTTTTTTTTTTATTTTTTACATTGTGTCCCCATAAGGTTATAATAGACCTTTGGAGACATCTGATCATTTTTTTTTTTTTTGGGGGAGGGGAAGATGATTTCCCCTGTAACTAGCCCCAGTTGCAGGAGGAATACAGCCTCCTGCACATTACTTGCACATTACTATAGAGCTGATCTGTGTCCAGCCGAGTCAGAAGGGAGCTGAAAGATGGCGGTGCCCATAGCGCTGTATACAGTGCTCATTGAGCGCTACACAGCGATCAGGAAGGCAGGAATGGTAATAAATCTTCCCTGCCTTCTCTCTGGGAGCTCTGGCTGAAGTTACAGCCGACTCCCCATTTCACCAGCTGCACAATTTCGTGCAGCTGCTGAGTTATGCTTGGACATACTGGCACGTCCTTGCAGAACTAGACAACTACCTTCCGGATGTAAAAACCCAATAGGCGGTCCAGAAGTGGTTAAAGTACAGATCACCATGACATTATTATAATAATAAAAAGAGCAGCATGTAAATAATATAATAATGTACAGCACCATGGAATTAAAATAATACTGTACAGAGCATTATGGAAATAATATAATAATGTACAGCATCATGGAATTAATATAATAATGTACAGAGCACCTTCGAATTAATATAATACACAGAGCACCATAGAAATAATATAATAATGTAGAGCATATGTAATAGGACATGTCTTTCCACAAAATCATAGTGTCTTATTGACGTGAGATGACCGAGTTAATGTCTTACTGATCAGTTTATGTGTATTTCCTGTACATCTGTAGGAGGGTCACTCTATAGCTATTGTCTTTATTTCTGTATATCATGTGCTCAGTAGATAAGAATTTCCTTAACTTCCTCTACTAGTAGTCAGCCCCTCACCCATCTAAAGGGACCATAAAAGCTGTAGGGGACTGTTGGTTGGTCAGCTTCGGCATTGGGCCATGAATGAATGCGCGCCATGCACCTCTGGAAGTCGTGGAATGCTGTGTATATATCAGTGCATGATATATAATGGAGCTCTCTATCCAGTGGACTTTTATATCATTTGTAACCACAGCTCAGTGTTATCTCTTTTCATTTATTGAACACTTATTGTTTTATTATATTCCTGTGTGATTATTCTCATTCTGCCTACACTTTGTATCAGAAGTGGGATTGGGTTAAGAATCACTATAATTGTTGTTTTAATTGTGTTATGGAGAAATTGCCATGTCTGTGTTAGCAAAGATGTTTAGTTTAGGGCTAGATGATGAGTCCAGTCCCCTGGAGGGTGTTTGGGTGACATCTGGGCACTCAACACTTGGATGTTGTGGTACCATTCCGATTGGCAGACCCCATTCAGTTGGTGGTGACAACTTGTCTGTTAAATGGCATAAGACAGCAGTAGACGTGGGATGGGTCTGTTTGCTAGCGCCGTATTTAACCCCTTAAGGACCCGGCCATTTTTCCTTTTTGCATTTTCGTTTTTCCCTCCCCACATTTCAAGAGCCATAACTTTTTCATTTCTCAGTTCAGAGTCACATCATGGCTTATTGTTTGCGAAACAAATTGCACTTGTATTGGTGCTGACTAAGGCGTCTTTTTATGCTGGACAACATAACGTATTTATTGATACCATTTGGGGAAAGATCTGATGGTTTGACCACTTTTGTTCTGTTTGACCGTGACATCTAAAGGGTTAACAGCCGCGATCGGTGCATAAAATGATTGTATATAATGTGAGGACTATAAAGCATTTATTACCCACAATCCCTTCATTTCAGGGGTTCAAAAGTAATTGGAGAAATGAGATAATTGTAAATAAAATGTTAATTTCTAATCCTTGGTTGTCCCCCCTTTGTTGGCAGTGACTGCCTGAAGTCTTGAGCTCATGGACATCACCAGAAGCCGCCGCTGCGTCTCCTCCTGGTTACTGCTCAGCCTTTACTGCAGCGGTTTTCAATTTCTGTTTGTTTGTGGCCTTTCTGTCTGAACTTTAGTCTGTAACAAGTGAAATGCTGCTCAGTGGGGCTGAGATCAGGCGACTGACTTGGCTATTCTAGAATCTTCCACTGCTTTGCTTTAATAAACTCCTGGGTCGCTTTGGCTTTATGTTTTGGTTCATTGTCCATCTGTATTATGGATCAGTTTGGCTGGATTTGAGCACACAGGATGTCTGTGAATAGGTCAGAATTCATCCGGCTGCTCCTGTCCTGTGTGACATCATCAATAACCACTAGTGAGTCACTGCCACTGGCAGCCATGCCTGCCCACGCCATCACACTGCCGCCTCCGCCGTGTCTTACACATGATGTGCTATGCTTAGGATCATGAGCTGTACCCAGTGGTGACCCTAGCCTCTTTACTGCCTGAGGCGGACTATAGAAAGACGCCCCCCCCCCCAAAAAAAAAAAAAAAAAAAAATTTGCGTTTCCATGCTGTTAGCGTCACATGCTGTTATTATTGTACAATAAATATACACAAACTTATGAAACAGTTTTTAAGAATTCTTCTTCCTGTATCAGATCAATAACACAGCATTAACAATGAGAGTAACTTCACACATCTTCTGCTTGGTGGATGGACGAGCCCACGTGGCCCCCATTCTCTATAATAGGAGCCCCGCAGATAGCTGAGTACTGGACATCGGGTATCTTCGGCACTCCCATTGAAGTGAATGAGAGCCACGCGGGTTCGTCCATCCACCAAGTGACACACCTATATATATGGCTGCGGTCAGGCTGAATTCCCACCCAGTGGGGGAAAACACCCAATTCTCAGGCTCAGTGGGGTCTCAGCAGACAGACCCCCATCACTCAGGTATTTATCCTCTATCATTTAGGTGTATGCAGGGCAGTAACATTTTGTGACTTACAGGTGACGTCTCTGACTAATCGGTCACATTTCCCTTCTCTTCCCTCCGGACCGCCATGACCACTTCTTCCAGCTGTGACTTGTCTCTGTAAAGTTTACAACACAGACATCTTTGGCTCCTCACTTTTCCAGGCATCCGACCCACATTGTCCTCACCTACACAAAGCCCCCATCCTGCTGCTACCCCCAATTATATAATATATGATATAACCCCCCATAATGAATAATACCCATTAAGTGCATCTTTATATTAATAGTGTCTGTGTGTAACCTGTATAAATAGTGCCCCTTATTGATAATATCCGTGTGTACCCTGTATAAATAGTGCCCCTTATTAATAATGTCCGTGTGTACCCTGTATAAATAGTGCCCCTTATTAATAATGTCCGTGTGTGCCCTGTATAAATAGTGCCCCTTATTAATAATGTCCGTGTGTGCCCTGAATAAATAGTGCCCCTTATTAATAATGTCCGTGTGTGCCCTGTATAAATAGTGCCCCTTATTAATAATGTCCATGTGTACCCTGTATAAATAGTGCCCCTTATTAATAATGTCCATGTGTACCCTGTATAAATAGTGCCCCTTATTAATAATGTCCGTGTGTACCCTGTATAAATAGTGCCCCTTATTAATAATGTTTGTGTGTGTCCTGTATAAATAGTGCCCCTTATTAATAATGTCCGTGTGTGCCCTGTATAAATAGTGCCCCTTATAAATAATGTCCGTGTGTACCCTGTATAAATAGTGCCACTTATTAATAATGCCCCAGGTGTTAACTAATTAAAAGGTTTTCCAGGTCATTAATAAACTAATCAGTGGGGCTCAAAAACCCAGGACCCCTACTGATCAGCTGTTTGAATGGTACCTGTGTAAGCGCCGTGACCGCTTCTCTGTTTACATAGTGTCATTCATCTCATAGTGGCCATGTCATTCTGTGTGATTATAGTCATTCTTTGACCATCGTTGAGTTAACTTGTTAAAAGAAAAATCCGTTTACCTACAGCATACCATAGAATTAATATCATAATGTACAGAGCACCATGGGATTAATATAATAATGTACAGAGCACCATGGGATTAATATAATAATGTACAGAGCACCAAGGGATTAATATAATAATGTACAGCACCATGGGATTAATATAATAATGTACAGAGCACCATGGGATTAATATAATAATGTACAGCACCATGGGATTAATATAATAATGTACAGCACCATGGGATTAATATAATAATGTACAGCACCAGGGAATTAATATAATAATGTACAGAGCACCATATAATTACTATAATAATGTACAGAGCACCATGGGAATTAATATATTAAAGTACAGCACCATAGAATTAATGTAATAATGTACAGAGCACCATGGGATTAATATAATAATGTACAGAGCACCATGGGATTAATGTTATAATGTACAGAACCATGGAATTAATATAATAATGTACAGAGCACCATGGGATTAATATAATAATGTACAGAACACCGTGGAATTAATATAATAATGTACAGAACACCGTGGAATTAATATAATAATGTACAGAGCACCATATAATTACTATAATAATGTACAGAGCACCAGGGAATTAATATATTAATGTACAGCACCATATAATTAATATAATAATGTACAGAGCACCATGGGATTAATATAATTATGTACAGAGCACCATGGGATTAATCTAATAATGTACAGAGCACCATGGAATTAATGGAATTATGTACAGAGCACCATGGGATTAATGTAATTATGTACAGAACACCATGGGATTAATATAATAATGTACAGAGCACCATGGTATTAATATAATAATGTACAGAGCACCATGGGATTAATATAATAATGCACAGAACACCATGGAATTAATATAATAATGTACAGAGCACCAGGGAATTAATATATTAATGAACAGCACCATGGAATTACTTTAACAATGTACAGAACACCATGGAAATAATATAGTAATATGCAGAGCACCATGAAAGAAATAGCATAATGTACAGAGCACCATGGGATTAATATAATAATGTACAGTACAATGGGAATAATATAATAATGTACAGAGCACCATGGAAATAATATAATAATGTACAGCACCATGGGATTAATATAATAATGTACAGAGCACCATGGGATTAATATAATAATGGACAGAACACCATGGGATTAATATAATAATGTATAGCACCATGGAATTAATATAATAATTGTACAGAGCACCATGGGATTAATATAATAATGTACAGCACCATGGGATTAATATAATAATGGACAGAGCACCATGGGAGTAATATAATAATGTACAGAGCACCATGGGATTAATATAATAGTGTACAGAGCACCATGGGATTAATATAATAATGTACAGCACATGGGATTAATATAATAATGTACAGCACATGGGATTAATATAATAATTGTACAGAGCACCATGGAATTATTATAATAATGTACAGCACCATGGAATTAGTATATTATTGTACTAAATAATATATGGTGTAGGCTGCACTCCTTGGAAGGATCCAAGTAAAATAACGGATCTCACACTTAAGCGGATGTTCATGAGAATAATTGTGTTTATTTAACACACATGTTTGGACAAGTAGAGCAGTATATTATATGACGTTTCGGCCTATACGGCCTTCATCAGACTCAGAATGCTTAACTGTAAGAGTAAAGCAAATAAATGCCAAAGATAGAAGTTTCTGGGAAAGCTGGGTAGGTTTGGTCCAATAAGCCTGTAGAAGAAGGTGGAGCGCCAGGGTATACGTGGGTAGTGTCTTATTACAAAGGTAATGCGCTGTACTCATGATCCAAAGCACCCCACATCCTCTTTAATATATGGTGGAGACAGTTTTATGGTATGGGCATGCATGGCTTCCAATGGCATTGAGCCACTAGTGTTTGTTTGATGATGTGACAGAAGACAGAAGCAGTCGGATGAATACTGAATTCTACAGAAAGAGACTTTCTGCTCAGATTCAACCAAATGCAACAAAGTTGATTTAATGGTACTTCACAGTACAGATAAACAATGACCCAAAACATACTGCAAAAACAACCCAGGAGTTTAAGACAAAGTGTAGATTATGATGCTAATCTGTTTTCCCTTAGTCCCAACAACAGCACAATACTGGGGTATTTCTGCCCCTGTGGACTGGTAGGACAGAATGGAATTTTTAATGAACAATAAATGGTTAACTGTGAGCCCTCCCCATCCTCAATATAAGGAAGGAAGTACCAACCACCCAGCATGTAATTATAAAGACAAATACATAATACATAGGGAGGGGAGCCTTGTGCTGCTGTTGGGACTAAGCAAAACAGATTAACATCATAATCTACATTTCCCTTTCGTCCCACCAGCAGCACAATACTGGGGATCTAGCAAGAAAAACCCTAGGGAGAGCCCTCTTGAAGAATGGAATTTAACACAGAACGGTCAAAATAAGTGGCCTCCGTACCCCAGGTGTTAAATCTGTAATGATTAACAAAGGTATGGCGAGAGCTCCAAGAAGCTGCCAAACAAATTTGTTCCCAAAGAACAGAGCTTCTTTCCACCCAAGAGGTAGAGACGACTCTTGTAGAATGAGCTCGAACAAACTCAGGGGGTCTAACCTCTGTGAAGTGAAAGCCAATTTTATGGCTTCATTAATCCAGTGTGCCAAGGAGGCTTTAGAGGCCTTGATCCCTTTATTTTTCCTAGCAAATGATAAAAAAAAATTCTCTGACTGTCTAAAAGGCCAAGATCTCTGAATATAAATTCCGAGGCATCTGGCCACATCCAGGGAGTGAAGCTTAACTTCCTCCGGAGATGATGGGCTGGGATAGAAAACTGGTAATGAGATAACCTGGTTTAGTTTAGAATATGAGAGAACCTTAGGGAGGAACCCTGGCATAAATCTTAGTTGTACTCACCAACTCTCTGAGCTGAGGTTATGGCCAAAAGGAACACTGTCTTTAGTCTGAGAAATTTAATTTCAACCTCTTCTAGAGGCTCCAAGGGGGGAATCACATAACCCCTTAAAAACAGTAGATAAATCCCATTGTGGGATTGGGTGGGTAACAGGCGGACTAAGCCTGAATGCACCTTTAAAAAATCTTTTAACCAGCTGGTCTGCAGATAGCTGCTTATCTAAGCAGGCTGACAGGGCAGTAACCTGAGCTTTCAAAGTGAAAGGGCTAAGGCCCTTATCCAAGCCGTCCTGAAGGAATTCCTGGAACACTGGAATGGAAGGATCCGAGCTCTCAATTCCTCTACCTGATGCCCAGGAGGTGAAGATGATTCGGATCCAGGTGTAATTTTTATTTGTAGACTCTGCTCTAGCGAGAGAAAGAGTGCTTAAGACGGCTCCTGAGAGTCCCTTAGATCGTAATAGGGACTGGTCAATCTTCGGGCTGTCAAATTGAAGGATTTCAGATCCTGGCAGAGCCTGGGCCCTTGACACACCAGGTTCTGAATTGGGGGAAGCCTCCAATATATCCCATGACTAATTTGAATGAGATGGGAAAACCAAGCTCTCCTTGGCCAGACTGGAATGATAGCAATTACAGAGATTTGATCCTGTCTGATTCTCATCAATACCCCTTGGTATCATGGAGATTGGAGGGAATATGTATGTGAGCCTGAACCTCCAAGGGATGGACAAGGCATCCACAGCCAAGGGATTGTACTCCTTGTATAAAGCAGAACTTCTTTACCTTGGCATTGAGTCTGCTTGCCAGGTCTATCTCTGGATGACCCCATTTCAGGGTGATTGCTTGAAAGACTTCTGGATGGAGAGACCATTCCCCTGAAACAGTGATGCCACGACTCAATTGATAGGCCCGAATCAAGTATGAATCCTAGAAATGTTTTCTGGGTTGCTGGTAATATTTGGGACTTTTCCCAATTTATAATCAACCCCAATTGTTGGAGGAAATTCATTAACCAGTCTCCTGAAGGTTTTGGAACCAGGAACACTAAAGAATAAATTCCAGACCCTTGACGTTGTGATGAACAGCAGGGAGGCGAGAGGTCTGTATAAATCTGATCAGGGGAGGCACAGAAAAAACTATGCCGGAACTGGACTGGATTATCTTGAAGACCCATGAATCTGTTACCCCCACAGGAACTTCGTGTCTTGGAGGAGGAAGAAGGTAATAGTTAGAAATTTGGCTTTCTGATTTTCCTGTCATCATGGAAAAAAAGACAGTTGGAGTTCCCACTCAGGAACCTAGAACCTCTTGCAGGTGGCGGTCTTTGAGGAGACTGTCCTCTACGATACTGTTTGCCCTGTCCACGGAAGGACTTTCCTTCCTTTCCCACTAGTCCTTCTATCGTGTTCTGCCCACAAATAGGGGACGACGGGCAGCCGAAATCAAGGCCCTAGACTTGGCAGATAACTTCACCTGGAGAAGAGGTTTCATTGAGGTAATCCGCCTCAAGGGCTATACCCTTCAAATAATACATCCCTGGAGACCCCCAAATCAATATCTCTTTTTAATGAAGAGAGGCCAATCAAACACTGTGCAGAGAAAGCCGTATACGCTTTCCTTAGGGAGCATTCTGCCCAGTGGTCCATGGGGTCCTGAAGGCTAGACCCGACCTCAGAGGGTACAAGTGTTCGCCTGGACAATTTGGCGACCGCCATGACAAGCTTAGGTGGTGGACCCAAGTCCCAACTGGTCCTCAGCTATTGGGAAGAGTGTCTTCAACCTCTTGGATAACACGCAGGACTTCTCTGGGTGTTTTCACTCGGTGGACATAACGCTTTTAAGCATGTCGTCCACTTTGCAGGTCCTAGGCCCCCTAGAGGTGGAACCAGAGGCTTCCCCATGGTCAACATCATGGTCCCCTGACCTGATGGACTTCAATAATCTTCGAATTTTCTCCAGAGGAAAAAGCAGTTTTGCTATATCCGTATCTGAATCCTCAGATGAAGAATTAGCTGATCTTGAACACCTCATCAGATCGTATGACAGAAGTGGATGCCTCACTGCGTCTGGACCTCTCAGACAAGTGAGTTATGGACTCTTTCTAGTCCTTCATGGTGTCCTAAATATATTCCTTAACCCAAATAACCACATCTCTAATTGTGGATTCCTCAGACAATTCTTTTGGCTTTATTCCTTGTATAGTGCCATCATATTCCGCAGTTCTTTACAGACATTGTCAGTCACTGTCCCATATAGGGCTCACAATCTACATTCCAGATCAGTATGTCTTTGGAGTGTGGGAGGAAACCCACGCAAACACAGGGAGAACACACAAACTCCCTGCAGATGCCGTCCCCGGCAGGATTCAAACCCAGGACTCCAGCGCTGTGAGGCTGCAGTGTCAACCACTGAGCCACTGGGTTGCCCAAGCAGCACTGGTGGCATGAATTGAATTCTTAACCGTTAGGCAAGGGAATTTCACAGGAGCGACAGTTTTAGATGTTTGCGCCAAGACACAGACCTACCTGGAGGACTCATCACCACCAGACGCAGAGGAAGATATCTTACCGCAAGTGTAAGAGTAAATAGCAAGAAAGCCAGAAAAAAACGCAACAGTACAAGTCTGTGAACTAGAATGCCCAGCATGCACACTCTCTGCCAAACAACAAAGAGGCAGAGGAAAGGAAGCAGCAGACTTATATAGAAGAAATGGAGAGCAAAGACTCTCCCAGTACCTGTGACAGGTTACACAGAAAATAAAAGCCCTTTATTTCTCTTCAGCTTTTTCTTCCAAAAAAAAAAAGGCTGCCCCGCACAGATTTAAAAAAAAAAAAAATGGCGGAAGTTAAGGTAAAAAATATTTCCTAGTAGCTCACCTGAAGGAGGTTTAAACATGTCATCACGCACGCAAGCCAGCGTACTCTGGACGCACGGGAGCTGGAGAGAAGTAGCAGGAAACGCTGTGCATCGCAATAAGACAAGGAATGCAAGGCTTACAATAGCCACAAAGGGTTCAGCATGGACACTTAGAGGCAGCAGACCTGTCCGGCCGCACATTATAAGCAACAGCTGAAAAAAGGCCTTTCCCTGCAGCTAAGACTGAGCAGCAGAGGCAGGAAAGACAGACAATGACCTATAACCTTTGAATTTTGTTCCAGCAGGACCCAAAGGCAGAAAAGAGTCCTCACAGGAGGAGAGACAAAACAAACTCAAACAGGAGAGAGGAGGGGAAATTCATTCAGAAATCTGAATACCCTCACTATAGGGAAGGTATAACCTTCCCTCCATCTGTCCCACCAACATAGGACAGAAAAAACACACTGGGGGGTTGGTACTTGCTTCCTTATATTGAGGAGGGGGAAGGGTTACAGTTAACCCCATTTATTGTTCATTAAAAATTCCATTGTGTCCTACCAGCACACAGGGGCAGAAATACCCCAGTATTGTGCTGCTGGTGGGACGAAAGGGAAGAAGTGGAATATTCTGCAATGGCTGAATCAATCACCAGATCTCAACCCGATGCCTTTCACTTGCTTAAGACAAAACTTAAGTAAAAAAAAAAGAGCCACAAACAAGCAACAACTGAAGACACTGCAGTAAAGACCTGGCAAAGCATCACAAAGGAGGAATCCCAGCGTTTGGTAATGTCCTTGGGTTCCAGACTTCAGGCAGTCATTGTCGGCAAAGGATTCTCTACAAAGTATTAATAATGAACATTTTATTTATGGGAATGTTATTTTGTCCACTTACATTTGAGCCCCTGAAATGAGGAGGCTTTGTAGAAAAATGGTTGCAATTCCTTGCACTAAACCTGAAAGTCTACACTTCAATTTTATCTCAGTAGTTTCATTTCAAATCCAATATGGTGGCTGCAGAGCCCGAACCATGAAGATTGTGTCACTGGCCAAATATTTCCGGACCTAACTGTACAAAGTAACTGAACAGCTCATGTAGAGGAATTCTATATGTAACCTATATAATGATGTATAAGGGCAGACAGAAGCTTTACATAGTCACATGTATAATGGAAGGCTTCTTACCTCCGGTCTGTGTCTCCAGGTTATAGACGAGGTATTTATATAAAGCTTCTGACCACTGACAACCCATGGGGTAACATTTCCTACTATGTCCTCACGTATGTACTTATGTGTGGCCTCATATATATATATCCTGTATATTATCTTATATCCATGTACAGCTTCCCCCTGCTCATTAAAGTAATAGGAAGGTCTCATTGGATCCAGTGGACTCTTCATCCTCTGTAGGTGGCGCTGTAACTTCTGTGTGTATTGTGTAAGTCCGGTTATTGGATTTTCTGGATATTTGTCTTTTATATATAAGAACATTTCATGGAGAGCTTTTGCCAGGACTTCTACAGCCTCATACAGTCTTGGAGAGACGCCTGATGTGAGGTAATATCTCAGACTTGGCAGAGTATATGGATGACTATAATTATATACTTTATGTGTGAAATTGAGTGGAATGAAGGAATCTTTCTTCTCATCTTTTGCCATTAAATCCAATTCTTTCCAGAGCTTTATTGAATACTTCAGGAAGTTTTTTTGTAGTTTTTCACCAAATCTTCCATTCCATGTAAAGACTGTGATGAAAAGTCCACGACTAGACTTCTATTAAATTCTAAGTGCCAGTCAGAAGAAGTTACAGAACTAAAGGCAAAAGATGGTGGAAGGATGAAAGTCTTATCAATAAATACAAATGCAGGATCCTGTATCATTCCAGCTAATGTATAAGTGAAGGTCCCGCACAGTATAATGACCCTGACTTGTGGATTGTTTAGTACATGTAATATCTGATCATTATATTCTATATTCTTATATCTCTGATCTGTATATTTTATAGTGTAGGCGACACAGATCCCGCGCTCTCTCATGTACTTTCTCAGTATCTGCAGTTCTTTCTCTCCATTATCATCATCTGATACTAAAATCCCAACCCAGGTCCAGCCAAAGTGCTCCAACAATTCGGTGACCACCATATTGTGGATGTGGCTATTTTGGACTGTCCGGAAAACATGTGGATAGAGGAGTCTATCGGATAATGAGGGGTCGGTGGCTCCATAGCTGATCTGTACAAGACAGAAGAGAACAGAAAGCATTGGGGCAGATTTACTAATCCTATGCAATATTCACATATAAAAATGACATGTTGGCTTTATTCTTTATTCTTGCGTTTGACCATGGCGTCTAAGTTGTGAAATGCCCACTATCAGAGCCATCTCTTACCGCAGACACCCGCTGTGTGAAACATCAGAGACCTAGCAGTATGTATGACCTCTATGCTTCAGAGCTGACATCATGAGTAGAGCATGAGGATATACATGGACTTGTGGTGCATCTAGGGGTTAAAGCACAACAATTTCCATGAATCTGCACACGTATCCCTTTAAAAAAATAAAAGTATGTAAAGCACTTAATAAACATGGCGCAGGCAGCTACACAAATGTTGGTGTTTATCAATGAAACGGCAGAAAGTCCCGAACTGCACAGGATCCAGTCAAAGATTTTCCAGCTTTATTCGAAACAGATCAGATAAAATCATCACACACTTGTAAAGACTCCAAATCTTAACATACAATGTTGTGAATCATCTCAGTGTTAAATCCCGCCCTCCCACATCCTGAACCAATCAGTGCAGGACATTACACACAGAGATGCAACTTGTACAAATATTTAACAATGTATAAGACAAAACATAAACTTATACAGAAGACAAATCACTTGTTGCAATATTATACACCAATAATCTATGTATGTAGTTATGGAGATAAGACAAATCTATAACCCAGCCAGACGCCTAGTACACAAATCACCTTATCACTTTGTGAAGTCATATCCCACAAGCTGCTTATCTCATCATCCAAATATCTAGGCATGTCCAAACACAACCCTCCAGGCTACAACTGGCTATCATCTACTGTCCACTACAGCTACAGATAAGCAAACCTATAAAAATTAATTTTGTTACAGGGTTTGGGTGGCTTGAGTCCAAGATTTATTGTGGGTCGAACAAGTTAGGTACAAACCACACCTTAAAAGGATGGAGTAGAACCCTTTTAGGGTTTCTAGGAGCCTATCTATAATACATAGTGTGTGACACTGTCAGGGCTCCTAGGACTATATATCTATAATACATAGTGTATGACACTGTCAGGGCTCCTAGGACTATATATCTATAATACATAGTGTATGACACTGTCAGGACTCCTAGGACTATATATCTATAATACATAGTGTATGGCACTGTCAGGACTCCTAGGACTATATATCTATAATACATAGTGTATGACACTGTCAGGACTCCTAGGACTATATATCTATAATACATAGTGTATGACACTGTCAGGGCTCCTAGGACTATATATCTATAATACATAGTGTATGACACTGTCAGGACTCCTAGGATTATATATCTATAATACATAGTGTGTGACACTTTCAGGACTCCTAGGACTATATATCTATAATACATAGTGTGTGACACTGTCAGGGCTCCTAGGACTATATATCTATAATACATAGTGTGTGACACTGTCAGGGCTCCTAGGACTATATATCTATAATACATAGTGTGTGACACTGTCAGGGCTCCTAGGACTATATATCTATAATACATAGTGTATGACACTGTCAGGGATCCTAGGACTATATATCTATAATACATAGTGTATGACACTGTCAGGTCTCCTAGGACTATATATCTATAATACATAGTGTATGACACTGTCAGGGCTCCTAGGACTATATATCTATAAAACATAGTGTATGACACTGTCAGGACTCCTAGGACTATATATCTATAATACGTAGTGTATGCCTGTCAGGGGGCCTAGGACTATATATATATAATACATAGCGTATGGCACTGTCAGGGCTCCTAGGACTATATATCTATAATACATAGTGTAGGACACTGTCACAGCTCCTAGGACTATATATCTATAATACATGGTGTATGACACTGTCAGGGCTCATAGGACTATATAGCTATAATACATAGTGTATGACACTGACAGTGCTCCTAGGACTATATATCTATAATACATAGCATATGACACTGTCAGGGCTCATAGGACTATATATCTATAATACATAGCGTATGGCACTGTCAGGGCTCCTAGGACTATATATCTATAATACATAGTGTATGACACTGTCAGGACTCCTAGGACTATATATCTATAATATATAGTGTATGACACTGTCAGGACTCCTAGGAGGCTCCTCTGTCCTCCACTCATTACCTGTAGTAATGGCTCCTGTGTGACATTGTTATCAGTATAAAAGACACCTGTCCACAACCTCAAACAGTCACACCCCAAACTCCACTATGGTGAAGACCAAAGAGCTGTGGAAGGACCAGAAACAAAATGGTAGCCCTGCACCAGGCTGGGAAGACTGAATCTGCAATAGGCAAGCAGCTTGGTGTGAAGAAATCACCTGTGGGAGCAATAATTAGAAAATGGAAGACATACAAGACCACTGATAATCTCCCTCCATCAGGGGCTCCACGCAAGATCTCACCCCGTGGGGTCAAAATGGTCACAAGGGGGCGGCACGGTGGCACAGTGGCTCAGTGGTTAGCACTGCAGCCTTGCACCACTGGAGTTCTGGGTTCGAATCCTGCTGAGGACAACATCTGCAAGGAGTTTGTATGTTCTCCCCGTGTTTGCATAGGTTTCCTCCCACACTCCAAAAATATACTGATAGGGAATGTAGATTGTGAGCCCTATATGGGACAGTAACCACAATGTCTGTAAAGTGCTGCGGAATATCATGGCGCTATATAAGTAAGCATAATAAATAATAAATAAATCACAAGAACGGTGAGCAAAAATCCCAGAACCCCACAGGGGGACCTAGTGAGTGACCTGCAGAAAGCTGGGACTAACGTAACAAAGCCTACCGTCAGTAACACACTACGCCGCCAGGGACTCAGATCCTGCAGTGCCAGACGTGTCCCCCTGCTTAAGCCAGTACATATCCGGGCCCGGCTGAAGTTTGCTAGAGAGCATTTGGATGTTCCAGAAGAGTACTGGGAGAATGTCATATGGTCAGATGAAACCAAAGTAGAACTGTTTGGTGGAAACACAACTCGTGGTGTTTGGAGGAGAGTGAATGCTGAGTTGTATCCAGAGAACACCAGACCTACTGTGAAGCATGGGGGGGCAACATCATGTATGGGGCTGTTTCTCTGCAAAGGGACCAGGACGACTGATCCGTGTACATGAAAGAATGAATGGGGCCATGTATGGGGAGATTGTGAGTGCAAACCTCCTTCCATCAGCAAGGGCATTGAAGATGAAACGTGGCTGGGTCTGTCAGCATGACAATGATCCCAAGCACACCGCCAGGACAACGAAGGAGCGGCTTCGTAAGAAGCATTTCAAGGTCCTGGAGTGGCCTAGCCAGTCTCCAGATCTCAGCCCCATAGAAAACCTTTGGAGGGAGATGAAAGCCCGTGTTGCCCAGCGACAGCCCCAAAACATCCTTGCTCTAGAGGAGATCTGCATGGAGGAATGGGCCAACATACCAGCAACAGTGTGTGCCAACCTTGTGAAGACTTACAGGAAACGTTTCACCTCTGTCATTGCCAACAAAGGATATGTTACAATAAGTGGGAGAACTTGCACAATTGGTGGCTGACTAAATACTTTTTTCCCCCACTGTTTCTATAATACGTAGTGTATGACACTGTCAGGACTCCTAGCACTATACTGTATATATATAAAATATAGTGTATGACACTGTTAGGATTCCTACGACTGTATATCTATATAATAATAATAATAATAATAATAATAATAATAATAATAGTCCTTTAATAGTCCCACAATGGGGAAATTCAGTGTGTTACAGCAGCAAAGATAAGATAAGATAAGATAAGGATACAAATACAAATACAACATGTACAGGAATGTTCCAAGGTGAGAGGCATTACATTAATAGCAGACAGACAGATAGGACGTAGCAGAGGAGGGGGGGGGGATATAACAGGCAGAGAGATATTTCAGTTCTCTGTGTGTAATGATCTCCGCTTAGGTCGGTGTTGGTTGTACAGCCTAACCGCGGTGGGGGAGGAAAGACTTCCGATAGCGCTCCTTCTCACACCTAGGGTGGAGCAGTCGGTCACTGACAGTACTGCTCAGCGCGATCACAGTCTCATGCATGGGATGGGAGTTCTTCTTCTGCATGGAGCTCACCACGGACAGTATCCTTCTGTCACCCACCACCTGCACTGGGTCCAGTGGGCTCCCCAGGACAGAGCTGGCCCTTCTAATCAGCTTGTCCAGTCTATTCCTATCCCTGGATGATATACTGCTCCCCCAGCAGGCCACTCCAAAGAAGATGGCTGATGCCACTACCGAGTTGTAGAAAGTTCTAAGAAGTGCCCCCCGGATTCCAAAGGCTCTCAGCTTCCTAAGCAGGTAGAGCCTGCTGTGGCCCTTCCTGTACAGGGCCTCCATATGATCTGCCCAGTCCAGCTTATTATTAAGGAGCAAACCCAGGTACTTATAGGTGTTCACAATCTCGATGCCCGTCCCCAGGATGTCCACTGGTTTAGGAGGGCTTCTGCCTTTGCGGAAGTCCACCACCATCTCCTTGGTCTTCCCCACGTTAATCTTCAGGTGGTTCCGCTGGCACCAGTCCACAAAATGCTGGTTCAGTTCTCTGTACTCCCTGTCATCATCACCTGTGATGAGACCCACTATTGCAGAGTCGTCAGAATACTTCTGTAGGTAGCAGCTGGATGAGATGCACCTAAAATCTGCAGTGTACAGTGTGAAGAGGAAAGGGGCGAGAACCGTACCCTGAGGTGCCCCCGTATTACAGATCACGGTACCTGACACACAGTCTCGGGCTCTCACGTATTGAGGTCGATTTGTGAGGTAGTCTAGGATCCAGTTGGAGAGGTGGTGGTCCACTCCAGCAAGGCCCAGCTTGTCCCTCAGTAACCTGGGCTGTATGGTGTTAAAAGCACTGGAGAAGTCAAAGAACATTATTCTCACTGTGTTCCCTGGTTTCTCCAGGTGAGACAGAGCCCTGTGCAGAAGATGGATGATGGCATCATCTACCCCAATGCCCGGCCGATAAGCAAACTGGAGGAGGTCCATAGCGGGGCTCACTAGAGGGCGGAGATGTGTGAGAACCAATCTCTCCAAGATCTTCATCAGGTGGGATGTCAGTGCTACAGGTCTGTAGTCGTTGAGGTCCATAGGGTGGGGTTTCTTTGGAACTGGTACCACACAAGAAGATTTCCATAATTCAGGGACTATTTCCTGCCTCAGGCTCATATTATACATATATGTAATTATACCACACAGCTGGTCCCCACAAGTCTTAATTAGCCTTGCACTGATGTCATCTGGCCCTGCGGCTTCCCTCGCCTTGATCTTTTTCATCTCCTTCCTCACCTGGGCCCGTGTGAAGGTCAGACTGTGGCCAGATAAAGATGGATTTCTGGATTTACTGGTCTGTTGGGAAGTGGCCGCATGGGGAGAAGTCATTGTGGTGGGGGGGAGCTGAAGGACATACTGGGGTGGGAGGAGCTGGTGTGTGATCAAATCTGTTGAAGAATAGGTTTAGTTCATTAAGCCAATTAACATCTGCCTCAATCTGGCAGACAGACTGTTTATGACCCGAAATTGACTTAAGCCCCTCCCAGACCCCCCCTTATGTCTTTTCTTTCCATTTGCTTTTCCATTTTTCCTTATAACTGGCTTTTCCTTGCCTGATTTGATTCCTCAGCTCCTTTTGTACTTCCCTCAACCCCTCCTTATCTCTTGTCCTGAATGCCATCTTTTTCTCCTTAAGTAGTGTTTTTATATCAGAGTTAATCCATGGTTTGTTATTGGAGAAACACCTCACCACTTTTGTGGGTACTGTGTTGTCCACACAAAAATTAATGTAGTCCGTTATGCAGTGTGTGAGTCCTTCTATGTCTTCCCCATACGAATCCTGCAGAACTTCCCATGCGGTTGTGTCAAAACAATCCCTCAGAGCCTCATCACTCTCCTCGGACCATATCCTCACTGTGCAGGTGACAGCTGGTTCTCTACGTACAAGTGGCTTGTACACAGGTCGGAGATGTACTAGGTTGTGATCCGATCTTCCCAGGGGCGGTAGGGCTGATGAGTTATATGCCTCCCTCACGTTGGCAAAGAACAACTATATATCTATATATAGGAAAAATTATAGGAATGACATCTCTACGTATTCACTTTATCGAAGCATCACCATCTTATTTTGAAAAATAGACGTGGCAGTGGAAGTGAGTCCGGCTGTTCTACTACCCGCCCTGTGATCTTCCTTGTAGGCAGGCCACATCTACACCTAGCACATGGTTGTCATTATCATCACCAACTGTTTCTCCTTCCAGTCTGTCATCCATAAGGGAATGTGTGGCCAGGAGACAGTAATATGCGCCCAGTCATCCGGCAGTTCTGCAACTTAACTTGCACCTGGCCAAGCTGCTAGTGGTATAGTTGTTGCCGTACCATTTAGTGGATTCCATTATGATTTGCCAACTTATGGCATGTGGTCAATTTCGATGGAGGATACCTAGCTGCCATTAATTCTCTAGGAAAGCTGTCCCTGCTTTATATAGCCGTGTTGGAGAACGTGGGCCTTTCCTTGGATACTTCAGTCTGCAGGATGGTGTATGCCACGTGGACACGTGTTGCAGCAATTATGGACAAAGACAATACATAGCCTTCACAGTGCACTGGGTAAATGATTTGAGCGGCAGCAACCACAATTCAGAAACGCCGAAAGCTCAGGTGCTAGTTCTAACCCAATTGTGCAGGCCCACTCACCTCCTCTGGTTCTTCCTCTCTGGACTGATTCCCACCACCATCTTTACAAGGGCAAGCCACTGCTTCCTCTCCTCTTCTTCTACCCTCATTGCATGGGTGTAAGGTGAAGCCCTGCCTTGTGGTTTTACAATTAATAACCCGGGATCAGAAGAGCTGCTTTGCTGTATCCTGCAGCAAGTATTCTGCTGGATGGCTCCTCAGCAACTGCAACTGAGCAGTGTTGCCAGTGACAACAGCACCAATATTGTTGCTGCACTGCAGTTAGGATAAATAACTCATTGACCCTGTATGGTGCATGTCCTTAATCTGGTGGTTTGCTGCTTTATTAACCTGTATAGTGGCTTAAAAGAGGTGTCCTCATGACCAGAAAAATTTCTGCGCTTTTCAGCCTTTATTGCAGTGTTAAAATACCATGCGACGTTGCAACTTGGTGGAATTCCACCTTAAACATGCTGAAGTGTCTGTCTGTGCAGCAGAAGGCAGTGAGCGATTCCTGCATGCAGCAGAATACATGGACAATATGTTACTTCCAGATAGGCCATTGGAGGTTCATGAGGGAAATGTGTCGGCTTCTCAAGCCCTTTGAAATAGCCACCCAATTTGTCAGCAGGGCTGACTGCAGCAACTGTGAAGTGATCTATTGTATATCTTACAGGAAACCTTTACACTCATGCAACAAGGGATGGAAGAGGAGGAACAGTTTCTACCTCATAGTCCGTCATCATCCTGTATTGATGGAGGAGGATCCGGAACAGGTTCACTATAATAGAGGAACTGGGACTCCTTGACTGGAAGAGGAGGAAGACTCTCCCTTGCATACAGAGGAGTCCCTTGATATGTCGCAGGCATAGCCAGGGTAGGAGGCTGAACCCTATCTGTTTTAAGAAGATGATGATGATAATGACAAACTTGCTGGCCAAGAACAACAACCTTGGCCGGCCCCTGTGCAGCACATACACTCGCAAGCATGGCAGTCTGTATGTTCTGCTGCTCAAACAGTGACAAGCGTATTGTTATCATCAAGCAGACGGATGAGTACTGGATGGCCGTGCTCTTACACCCTCACTATAAAGACAAATGGGTGAATTCTTCTATGCTTCCCAAAGTGAAGAAAAATTAGAATATTATCATGATAGGCTGTATACCCAGCTTGCTGCAGGGTTGAGGTGGCCTCTGTCCATTTCCAGTCCACCTCCTCTGCCAGTACCACCAGTGTCAGGAGGAGTAAAAGCAGCAACAGCATCAGCAGCCAGGTCTAGTACAGTGTATGGAGAACTACAAGTAGCAGCAGCAGCCAGGCCTAGTACAGTATATGGAGAACTACAAGTAGAAGCAGCCAGGCCTAGTACAGTAGATGGAGAACTACAAGTAGCCAGGCCCAGTACAATATCTGGAAGATGATGAGTAAGAAATGTTTCAGCTCACAGTGCCAACCAGAGCCACAACAGGCAACTGACACGCACTGGCTGTACCGGCAGGTACAGTCCTACTTAGAGCGCGCCTATATTCCGGCAGGTACAGTCCTACCTAGAGCGCACCTATAGTCCGGCAGGTACAGTCCTACCTAGAGTGCACCTATAGTCCGGCAGGTACAGTCCTACCTAGAGCGCGCCAGTACAGCAGGTACAGTCCTACCTAGGTGCACCTATATTCCAGCGGTCGTCCTCCTGGTGCCCTTAGTCTGGCAGGTACAGTCCTCCTAGGTGCGCCTATGTCTGGCGGTACAGTCCTACCTAGGCGCGCCTATGTCAGCGGTACAGTCCTACCTAGGTGCACCTATATTCCAGCAGGTCAGTCCTCTTAGGTGCTCCTATAGTCCGGCGGTACAGTCCTACCTAGGTGCGCCTATGTCCTGCAGGTACAGTCCTACCTAGGTGCGCCTATAGTCCAGCAGTACAGTCCTACCTAGGTGCACCTATAGTCCGGCAGGGACAGTCCTACCTAGAGTGCGCCTATAGTCCGGCAGGTACAGTCCTACCTAGAGTGCACCTATAGTCCGGCAGGTACAGTCCTACCTAGAGTGCACCTATAGTCCGGCAGGTACAGTCCTACCTAGAGCGCGCCTATAGTCCGGCAGGTACAGTCCTACCTAGAGTGCGCCTATAGTCCGGCAGGTACAGTCCTACTTAGAGCGCGCCTATATTCCGGCAGGTACAGTCCTACCTAGAGCGCACCTATAGTCCGGCAGGTACAGTCCTACCTAGAGTGCGCCTATAGTCCAGCAAGTACAGTCCTACCTAGAGTGCGCCTATAGTCCTGCAGGTACAGTCCTACCTAGGTGCGCCTATAGTCCAGCAAGTACAGTCCTACCTAGAGTGCGCCTATAGTCCGGCAGGTACAGTCCTACCTAGAGCGCGCCTATATTCCGGCAGGTACAGTCCTACCTAGAGCGCACCTATAGTCCGGCAGGTACAGTCCTACCTAGAGTGCTCCTATAGTCCGGCAGGTACAGTCCTACCTAGAGTGCGCCTATAGTCCGGCAGGTACAGTCCTACCTAGAGTGCGCCTATAGTCCGGCAGGTACAGTCCTACCTAGAGTGCGCCTATAGTCCGGCAGGTACAGTCCTACCTAGAGTGCGCCTATAGTCCGACAGGTACAGTCCTACCTAGAGTGCGCCTATAGTCCGGCAGGTACAGTCCTACCTAGAGTGCGCCTATAGTCCGGCAGGTACAGTCCTACCTAGAGTGCGCCTATAGTCCGGCAGGTACAGCCCTACCTAGAGCGCGCCTATAGTCCAGCAAGTACAGTCCTACCTAGAGCGCACCTATAGTCCGGCAGGGACAGTCCTACCTAGAGTGCACCTATAGTCCGGCAGGGACAGTCCTACCTAGAGTGCACCTATAGTCCGGCAGGTACAGTCCTACCTAGAGTGCATCTATAGTCCGGCAGGTACAGTCCTACCTAGAGTGCGCCTATAGTCCGGCAGGTACAGTCCTACCTAGAGTGCGCCTATAGTCCGGCAGGTACAGTCCTACTTAGAGCGCGCCTATATTCCGGCAGGTACAGTCCTACCTAGAGCGCACCTATAGTCCGGCAGGTACAGTCCTACCTAGAGTGCTCCTATAGTCCGGCAGGTACAGTCCTACCTAGAGTGCGCCTATAGTCCGGCAGGTACAGTCCTACCTAGAGTGCGCCTATAGTCCGGCAGGTACAGTCCTACCTAGAGTGCGCCATAGTCCGGCAGGTACAGTCCTACCTAGAGTGCGCCTATAGTCCGACAGGTACAGTCCTACCTAGAGTGCGCCATAGTCCGGCAGGTACAGTCCTACCTAGAGTGCGCCTATAGTCCGGCAGGTACAGTCCTACCTAGAGTGCGCCATAGTCCGGCAGGTACAGCCCTACCTAGAGCGCGCCTATAGTCCAGCAAGTACAGTCCTACCTAGAGCGCACCTATAGTCCGGCAGGGACAGTCCTACCTAGAGTGCACCTATAGTCCGGCAGGGACAGTCCTACCTAGAGTGCACCTATAGTCCGGCAGGTACAGTCCTACCTAGAGTGCATCTATAGTCCGGCAGGTACAGTCCTACCTAGAGTGCGCCTATAGTCCGGCAGGTACAGTCCTACCTAGAGTGCGCCTATAGTCCGGCAGGTACAGTCCTACCTAGAGTGCGCCTATAGTCCGGCAGGTACAGTCCTACCTAGAGTGCGCCTATAGTCCGGCAGGTACAGTCCTACCTAGAGCGCGCCTATATTCCGGCAGGTACAGTCCTACCTAGAGCGCGCCTATAGTCCGGCAGGTACAGTCCTACAGAGTGCACCTATAGTCCGGCGGTACAGTCCTACCTAGAGCGCGCCATAGTCCGGCAGGTACAGTCCTACCTAGAGCGCGCCTATAGTCCGGCAGGTACAGTCCTACCTAGAGTGCGCCTATAGTCCAGCAGGTACAGTCCTACCTATAGCGCGCCTATAGTACAGCAGGTACAGCCCTACCTAGAGTGCATCTATAGTCCGGCAGGTACAGTCCTACCTAGAGCGCTCCTATAGTCCGGCAGGTACAGCCCTACCTAGAGCGCGCCTATAGTCCGGCAGGTACAGTCCTACCTAGAGTGCACCTATAGTCCGGCAGGTACAGTCCTACCTAGAGCGCTCCTATAGTCCGGCAGGTACAGTCCTACCTAGAGCGCACCTATAGTCCGGCAGGTACAGTCCTACCTAGAGCGCACCTATAGTCCGGCAGGTACAGTCCTACCTAGAGCGCGCCTATAGTACAGCAGGTACAGTCCTACCTAGAGTGCACCTATAGTCCGGCAGGTACAGTCCTACCTAGAGTGCACCTATAGTCCGGCAGGTACAGTCCTACCTAGAGCGCACCAATAGTCCGGCAGGTACAGTCCTACCTAGAGTGCACCTATAGGAGAACAGTGGAAGGAGCCAGCCCAGTTTGCCATGGGAGTTTTATCGTGGCTGAGAGGGTGCTCAGAGCTGCCGGTTGTAACACCTAAAAGAACGAAACTGTTCACAGGTAGCGAGAAAAACATTACTATTATCACAATGACTCAGGTATGGATCCGTGAGGATTGTCACACACCTCCAGCTGATGTCACCAAATAGTGATGTCACCGTCTACCTGTATCATTATCATCTTCTATTTACTGTACTGCTGCTGATGGTGCTCCTAAATAGTGACCACCACTCACCAGACATGTCCTGCCACCTGGTCTGCCATATCATGTCCTGCCGCCTGGTCCGCCATATTATGTCCTGCCGCCTGCTCTTCCATATCATGTCCTGTCTCCCGGTCTGCCATATTATGTCCTGTCGCCCCATCCGCCATATTATGTCCTGTCACCTGCTCCACTATATTATGTCCTGCTGTCTGCTCTGCCATATTATGTCCTGTTTTTTGTTGCCGCCCGGTCCGCCATATTATGTCCTGTCGCCTGCTCCGCCATATCATGTCCTGCCTCCCAGTCTGCCATATTATGTCCTGTCGCCTGCTCTTCCATATCATGTCCTGCCGCCCGGTCCGCCATATTATGTCCTGCCGCCTGCTCCGCCATATTATGTCCTGCCGCCTGCTCCGCCATATTATGTCCTGCCGCCTGCTCCGCCATATTATGTCCTGCCGCCTGCTCTTCCATATCATGTCCTGCCGCCCGGTCCGCCATATTATGTCCTGCCACCTGCTCCGCCATATTATGTCCTGCCGCCCGGTCCGCCATATTATGTCCTGCCGCCTGCTCCGCCATATTATGTCCTGCCGCCCGGTCCGCCATATTATGTCCTGCCGCCTGCTCCGCCATATTATGTCCTGCCGCCTGCTCTTCCATATCATGTCCTGTCTCCTGGTCCGCCATATTATGTCCTGCTGCCTGCTCCGCCATATTATGTCCTGTCTCCCGGTTCGCCATATTATGTCCTGCCGCCTGCTCTTCCATATCATGTCCTGTCTCCCGGTCTGCCATATTATGTCCTGTCGCCCCATCCGCCATATTATGTCCTGTCACCTGCTCCACTATATTATGTCCTGCTGTCTGCTCTGCCATATTATGTCCTGCCGCCCGGTCCGCCATATTATGTCCTGTCGCCTGCTCCGCCATATCATGTCCTGCCTCCCAGTCCGCCATATTATGTCCTGTCGCCTGCTCTTCCATATCATGTCCTGCCGCCCGGTCCGCCATATTATGTCCTGCCGCCTGCTCCGCCATATTATGTCCTGCCGCCTGCTCTTCCATATCATGTCCTGCCTCCTGGTCCGCCATATTATGTCCTGTCGCCTGCTCTTCCATATAATGTCCTGCCGCCCGGTCCGCCATATTATGTCCTGCCGCCTGCTCCGCCATATTATGTCCTGCCGCCCGGTCCGCCATATTATGTCCTGCCGCCTGCTCCGCCATATTATGTCCTGCCGCCTGCTCCGCCATATTATGTCCTGCCGCCCGGTCCGCCATATTATGTCCTGCCGCCTGCTCCGCCATATTATGTCCTGCCGCCTGCTCTTCCATATCATGTCCTGTCTCCTGGTCCGCCATATTATGTCCTGCCGCCTGCTCCGCCATATTATGTCCTGCCGCCCGGTCCGCCATATTATGTCCTGCCGCCTGCTCCGCCATATTATGTCCTGCCGCCTGCTCTTCCATATCATGTCCTGTCTCCTGGTCCGCCATATTATGTCCTGCCGCCTGCTCCGCCATATTATGTCCTGCCGCCTGCTCTTCCATATCATGTCCTGTCTCCTGGTCCGCCATATTATGTCCTGCCGCTTGCTCCGCCATATTAGGTCCTGTCGCCTGCTCTTCCATATCATGTCCTGCCGCCTGGTCCGCCATATTATGTCCTGCTGCCTGCTCCGCCATATTATGTCCTGCCGCCTGCTCCGCCATATAATGTCCTGCCGCCTGGTCCGCCATATTATGTCCTGCCGCCTGCTCCGCCATATTATGTCCTGTCGCCTGCTCTTCCATATCATGTCCTGCTGCCTGCTCCGCCATATTATGTCCTGCCACCTGCTCCACCATATAATGTCCTGCCGCCTGGTCCGCCATATTATGTCCTGCCGCCTGCTCCGCCATATTATGTCCTGCCGCCTGCTCCGCCATATTATGTCCTGCCGCCTGCTCCGCCATATTATGTCCTGTCGCCTGCTCTTCCATATCATGTCCTGTCTCCTGGTCCGCCATATTATGTCCTGCCGCCTGCTCCGACATATTATGTCCTGCCGCCTGCTCTTCCATATCATGTCCTGTCTCCTGGTCCGCCATATTATGTCCTGCCGCCTGCTCCGCCATATTATGTCCTGTCGCCTGCTCTTCCATATCATGTCCTGCCGCCTGGTCCGCCATATTATGTCCTGCTGCCTGCTCCGCCATATTATGTCCTGCCGCCTGCTCCGCCATATAATGTCCTGCCGCCTGGTCCGCCATATTATGTCCTGCCGCCTGCCCCGCCATATTATGTCCTGTCGCCTGCTCTTCCATATCATGTCCTGACGCCTGGTCCAACATATTATGTCCTGCCGCCTGCTCCGCCATATTATGTCCTGCCGCCTGCTCTTCCATATCATGTCCTGTCTCCTGGTCCGCCATATTATGTCCTGCCGCCTGCTCCGCCATATTATGTCCTGTCGCCTGCTCTTCCATATCATGTCCTGCCGCCTGGTCCGCCATATTATGTCCTGCCGCCTGCTCCGTCATATAATGTCCTGCCGCCTGCTCTTCCATATCATGTCCTGCCGCCTGGTCCGCCATATAATGTCCTGCCGCCTGGTCCGCCATATTATGTCCTGTCTCCTGGTCCGCCATATTATGTCCTGCCGCCTGCTCCGCCATATTATGTCCTGCCGCCTGCTCCGCCATATTATGTCCTGTCGCCTGCTCTTCCATATCATGTCCTGCCGCCTGGTCCAACATATTATGTCCTGCTGTACATGTTGAAACAGCTGCCTAGTGCCTACCACTACTGCAGACAGTCAGCCAGGTATGTCCTGTGGCCGGGTCCACCATCACATTCCTTTATACCACACTGTTGCTGCATTGTAGTGTTGGCATAAGAAAAAACAAAATCATTTTAATTTCATATCTTCTTCCAAACTTTTTGGTGGCTTTTTTTTTCTTTTTAAATCACTTTTCAACTTTGTCACATATTTGTCTCCCAAATAACAATAAGCCCCTGTAGCACTTACAAGTCTTCAAAACGGGCTAATTTTTCTATAAAGCCATCGCTTTTTGCAATATAACCACCACGTTTTTAAAAACCACGGACAAGCACCTTTTCCATTTTGGAAAATCTGTATTGAGTCATTTGCTCCCTTAAGGGGATAATTTTTGATGGCTGCATTTTTAAAAATGTCTAACTATTGAACTAGCAGACCAGGCAGTTCCAGAAATGTTTCATAAAATTGTCACTTACCCATCCAACGTTATATTGCTGGGATAGTTTCTAGCAATTTTTGTTTTTTAAAAGCCAGTTCTTCCCTTTTCTTTTGGCAGACTGTCCAGGCACAATGACATCTACCACAAATTTTTCTTGAAATTCAGTAGTTGCCACAAAAACATAATTAGTTCTTACCAATGCCATGTTGGTGCAGCGCTCTGCTCCCATAAAGGAATAAGTTTTCATGGCTTTTTTTTTTTTTTTGGGGGGGGGAAGCAACTTACTCTAAATCACTCGCCAACCATTGCCTTTTCCCATATAACCACCATGTGTGTATTGACAAAAAATTGGCAAGCACCTTTTCCCTCAAAACTGGATAATTTTTGGTGAATTTTAAATGTTAAAAGGCACAATGACAAGTGCCAGTGCAGTGTATTGTAATTCTCTCAGTTTGTATCTTCAGCTAACCATCCATTTTTCCATAGACATACATATCACTGTCACTATGACATAACATAGGCTGTGTCTGCCTTGAAGAGAGTTAGAAATTGTATAGAAAGGTTCCTAGGAGCCCTGACAGTGTCATACGCTATGTATTATAGATATATAGTCCTAGGAGCCCTGACAGTGTCATACACTATGTATTATAGATATATAGTCCTAGGAGTCCTGACTGTGTCATACACTATGTATTATAGATATATAGTCCTAGGAGCCCTGACAGTGTCATACGCTATGTATTATAGATATATAGTCCTAGGAGCCCTGACAGTGTCATACGCTATGTATTATAGATATATAGTCCTAGGAGCCCTGACAGTGTCATACGCTATGTATTATAGATATATAGTCCTAGGAGCCCTGACAGTGTCATACGCTATGCATTATAGATATATAGTCCTAGGAGCACTGTCAGTGTCATACGCTATGTATTATAGCTATATAGTCCTATGAGCCCTGACAGTGTCATACACTATGTATTATAGATGTATAGTCCTAGGAGCTGTGACAGTGTCATACACTATGTATTATAGATATATAGTCCTAGGAACCCTGACAGTGTCATACACTATGTATTATAGATATATAGTCCTATGAGTCCTGACAGTGTCCTACACTATGTATTATAGATATATAGTCCTAGGAGCCCTGACAGTGTCATACACTATGTATTATAGATATATAGTCCTATGAGCCCTGACAGTGTCATACACTATGTATTATAGATGTATAGTCCTAGGAGTCCTGACAGTGTCATACGCTATGCATTATAGATATATAGTCCTAGGAGCACTGTCAGTGTCATACGCTATGTATTATAGCTATATAGTCCTATGAGCCCTGACAGTGTCATACACTATGTATTATAGATGTATAGTCCTAGGAGCTGTGACAGTGTCATACACTATGTATTATAGATATATAGTCCTAGGAACCCTGACAGTGTCATACACTATGTATTATAGATATATAGTCCTATGAGTCCTGACAGTGTCCTACACTATGTATTATAGATATATAGTCCTAGGAGCCCTGACAGTGTCATACACTATGTATTATAGATATATAGTCCTAGGGCCTGAGTCCTGACAGTGTCATACACTATGTATTATAGATGTATAGTCCTAGGAGCTGTGACAGTGTCATACACTATGTATTATAGATATCTAGTCCTAGGAGTCCTGACAGTGTCATACACTATGTATTATAGATATCTAGTCCTAGGAGTCCTGACAGTGTCCTACACTATGTATTATAGATATATAGTCCTAGGAACCCTGACAGTGTCATACACTATGTATTATAGATATATAGTCCTGACAGTGTCCTACACTATGTATTATAGATATATAGTCCTAGGAGCCCTGACAGTGTCATACGCTATGTATTATAGATATCTAGTCCTAGGAGTCCTGACAGTGTCCTACACTATGTATTATAGATATATAGTCCTAGGAACCCTGACAGTGTCATACACTATGTGTTATAGATATATACTCCTAGGAGTCCTGACCGTGTAATACACTATGTATTATAGATATATAGTCCTAGGAGACCTGACAGTGTCATACACTATGTATTATAGATGTATAGTCCTAGGAGCTGTGACAGTGTCATACACTATGTATTATAGATATATAGTCTTAGGAGTCCTGACAGTGTCATACACTATGTATTATAGATATATAGTTCTAGGAGTCCTGACAGTGTCATACACTATGTATTATAGATATACAGTATAGTCCTAGGAGCCCTGACAGTGTCATACACTATGTATTATAGATATATAGTCCTAGGAGCTCTGACAGTGTCATACACTATGTATTATAGATATATAGTCCTAGGAACCCTGACAGTGTCATACACTATGTATTATAGATATATAGTCCTATGAGTCCTGACAGTGTCCTACCATATGTATTATAGATATATAGTCCTAGGAACCCTGACAGTGTCATACGCTATGTATTATAGATATATAGTCCTAGGAGCCCTGACAGTGTCATACGCTATGTATTATAGATATATAGTCCTAGGAGTCCTGACAGTGTCATACACTATGTATTATAGATATATAGTCCTAGGAGTCCTGACAGTGTCATACACTATGTATTATAGATATATAGTCCTAGGAGTCCTGACAGTGTCATACACTATGTATTATAGATCTATAGTCCTAGGAGTCCTGACAGTGTCATACACTATGTATTATAAATATATAGTCCTAGGAGTCCTGACAGTGTCATACACTATGTATTATAGATATATAGTCCTAGGAGCCCTGACAGTGTCATACACTATGTATTATAAATATATAGTCCTAGGAGTCCTGACAGTGTCATACACTATGTATTATAAATATATAGTCCTAGGAGTCCTGACAGTGTCATACACTATGTATTATAGATCTATAGTCCTAGGAGCCCTGACAGTGTCATACACTATGTATTATAAATATATAGTCCTAGGAGTCCTGACAGTGTCATACACTATGTATTATAAATATATAGTCCTAGGAGTCCTGACAGTGTCATACACTATGTATTATAGATATATAGTCCTAGGAATCCTGAGAGCGTCATACACTATGTATTATAGATATATAGTCCTAGGAGCCCTGAGAGGGTCATACACTATGTATTATAGATATATAGTCCTAGGAGCCCTGACAGTGTCATACACTATGTATTATAGATATATAGTCCTAGGAGTCCTGACAGTGTCATACACTATGTATTATAGATATATAGTCCTAGGAGTCCTGACAGTGTCATACACTATGTATTATAGATATACAGTTCCTTGCGAAAGTATTCGGCCCCCTTGAACTTTTCAACCTTTTGCCACATTTCAGGCTTCAAACATAAGAATATAAAATTTTAATTTTTTGGTGAAGAATCAACAACAAGTGGGACACAATCGTGAAGTGGAACGAAATTTATTGGTTATTTTAAACTTTTGTAAAAAATAAAAAACTGAAAAGTGGGGCGTGCAATATTATTCGGCCCCTTTACTTTCAGTGCAGCAAACTCAGTGCAGAAGTTCAGTGAGGATCTCTGAATGATCCAATGTTGTCCTAAATGACTGATGATGATAAATATAATCCACCTGTGTGTACAAGTCTCCGTATAAATGCACCTGCTCTGTGATAGTCTCAGGGTTCTGTTTAAAGCGCAGAGAGCATCATGAAGACCAAGGAACACACCAGGCAGGTCCGTGATACTGTTGTGGAGAAGTTTAAAGCTGGATTTGGATACAAAAAGATTTCCCAATGTTTAAACATCCCAAGGAGCGCTGTGCAAGCGATCATATTGAAATGGAAGGAGTATCAGACCACTGCAAATCTACCAAGACCCGGCCGTCCCTCTAAACTTTCATCTCAAACAAGGAGAAGACTGATCAGAGAAGCAGCCAAGAGGCCCATGATCACTCTGGATGAACTGCAGAGATCTACAGCTGAGGTGGGAGAGTCTGTCCATAGGACAACAATCAGTCGTACACTGCACAAATCTGGCCTTTATGGAAGAGTGGCAAGAAGAAAGCCATTTCTCACAGATATCCATAAAAAGTCACCTGGGAGACACCAAACATGTGGAAGAAGGTGCTCTGCTCAGATGGAACCAAAATCCACCTTTTTGGCCACAATGCAAAACGATATGTTTGGCGTAAAAGCAACACAGCTCATCCCCCTGAACACACCATCCCCACTGTCACACATGGTGGGGGCAGCATCATGGTTTGGGCCTGCTTTTCTTCAGCAGGGACAGGGAAGATGGTTAAAATTGATGGGAAGATGGATGGAGCCAAATACAGGACCATTCTGGAAGAAAACCTGTTGGAGTCTGCAAAAGACCTGAGACTGGGACGGAGATTTATCTTCCAACAAGACAATGATCCCAAACATAAAGCCAAATCTACAATGGAATGGTTCCCAAATAAACGTATCCAGGTGTTAGAATGGCCAAGTCAAAGTCCAGACCTGAATCTAATCGAGAATCTGTGGAAAGAGCTGAAAACTGCTGTTCACAAACGCTCTCCATCCAACCTCACTGAGCTCCGGCTGTTTTCCAAGGAAGAATGGGCAAGAACTGATAGAGACAACCCCAAGCGACTTGTAGCTGTAATCGCAGCAAAAGGGGGCGCTACAAAGTATTAACTGAAGGGGGCCGAATAATTTGGCACGCCCCACTTTTCAGTTGTTTATTTTTTACAAAAGTTTAAAATATCCAATAAATTTCGTTCCACTTCACGATTGTGTCCCACTTGTTGTTGATTCTTCACCAAAAAATTAAAATTTTATATCTTTATGTTTGAAGCCTGAAATGTGGCAAAAGGTTGAAAAGTTCAAGGGGCCGAATACTTTCACAAGGCACTGTATAGTCCTAGGAGACCTAACAGTGTCAGGACTCCCCCCGCCCTGTAATACTCCGTAATCCCCCGCCCTGTAATACTCCGTACTCAGGACTCCCCCCGCCCTGTAATACTCCGTACTCAGGACTCCCCCCGCCCCCATCTCACCTGCTGCCATACGGTGCTTGTTCACTGTAATGACAGGGGCGGCAGCGGAGACTTCTCTCCTCCTGACATCCTCTATCAGTAAGCTCCCTCCGCCACGCCCCACCTGACTAACCAGATCTCTGTAAACATGGAGAATATGTGACCTGTGTGCAGTGCTGATACACTACTGTTCACACCACGCTGTGTGCCCTCCAGCAGAGGAATATGTACACTAACATTACAGGACAATAGATATGTGTTCAGATGGGATCACTCGGTTGATGTTGGGTCGCACCCCCTGTAGGCACCATCACGACCACCACCACATGGCGGAGCACCCAATAGGGACCCATTACATGGAGTGACTGGTGGGTTATGGGTATCAGACCCTGGAGCTCAGTGTATAATACTGGGGTGTGGCGGACCCTCTCTCAGACCGCAGCTCTACATGTGACTAGAGGTGACATACAGTAAGTCACAGCATGGACAGCAGGGATACGGATTTATATAGATAGACATGGAGAGCAGACAGTTCTGGAGGGTCACGTAGACAGGTAAGTGTCCGGCCGCCTCGGCTGCGGCACAGTGTACATGTCAGTCACTACAGGTATCCATGCTGGGCTCCACGTTGTCCCCTGTATGATGGCGGCTCGCCGCTCGCTGCAGTCTCTCACGGACCTAGGACTTGGCCAATTGCAGAGCTTGCTCCAACTCCTGCACCTGGCGCTGACCTTGCGTTATCATCATCCGTATGGCGATCTGCGGAGGAGAAGAGGTCATCACATCAGGCCATACCAGGACAGAGACCTGGCCCCAAATATCCATCCCCTCACCTCATCACTGGCCGCCTTGTTCCTCTTGAACTCCTCCCTGGCCCAGTCCCTCATGTAGCTGCGGTCGGCAGAGTCAGGGATTTGTCGCACAGCGCGGAGAATCCTCCTGTACAGGCCCAACACCTGCTGCCTGAGCAGGAACTGGGGGCACAAAGGGTTAAAGACACACCGTATAGCATTATAGTGCTCTAGCAAAACTGCACAAGGGCGTATAATGACCCTGTACACAGCGCAGCGCCCCCCTATACGTCACAAGGCAGGGAGCAGCGCCCCCCTATATGTCACACCGCAGCGCCCCCCTATACGTCACGCCGCAGGGCGCGCGCCTTCCACCGCAGCGCCCCCCTATACGTCACAATGCGGGGCGCAGCGCCCCCTATACGTCACGCCGCAGGGCGCAGCCCCCCCCTTCCCGCCGCAGGGCGCCCCCGCCGCGCAGGCAGGGCGCAGCGCCCCCATACGTCCACGCCCCGGAGCGCCGCCCCCTATCACGCCCCCGGCGGGGCAGCGCCCCCCTATACGTCACACCGCGGGGCGCCGCGGGGGCGCGCGGGGCCCCCTACGTCACGCCGCGGGCGCGCAGCGCCCCCCCCCGCAGCGCCCCCTATACGTCACGCCGCGGGGCGCAGCGCCCCCCCTACGTCACACGGCGGGGCGCAGCGCCCCCGTATACGTCACGCCGCGGGGCGCAGCGCCCCCCTATACGTCACACCGCGGGGCGCAGCGCCCCCTATACGTCACGCCGCGGGGCGCAGCGCCCCCTATACGTCACGCCGCGGGGCGCCGCCCCCCCAAACGTCACCGCGCGGGGCGCAGCGCCCCCCTATCGCCGCTCGGCGGGGCGCAGCGCCCGCCCTATACGCACCGCCGCGGGGGCGCAGCGCCCCCTATACGTCACGCCGCGGGCGGGCGCCCCCTACCCCCTCTATAATACACCATGGAGCACTTGCACTGCCCTCTGTGTAATACCCTGCAGAGCTCACTAACCACTAGATTGTATCGCACTGATGTGCACAGCTCCCTACAGTCACCCATCCTGCAGCCTCCTCCACAACCACAGTGTGAGCGCCCCCTATCTATCAGGCTACAATATACACCGCCCGCTCCGGCTCACCTGTCTGAGGCTGAGAGCTGCCGAGGGGATCCGGGAAGACATGACCCCTCACATACTGCACGGACACCGGATCACGTCTTCTCTACTAGGACGCCGCCGTCTTATCGGAGACCGGAAGTGAAGACAAAATATCCCGTAACGTCTCCCCCTGCCGGACACTGTAGATAAAGGAGAGGAAGACAGCATAGTGCGCACGCGCGAGCCCTCCAGTAGGCCAAGCGAGAGGTTATAAAATACTGTGACCACCAGAGGGAGACAACACAGCGGACAAGAGGTGTATAGCAATGTATCTAATCCTGCCCTGTGTGATACTGTCTGCTGAGCTGTGTATCTAATCCTGTCCTGTGTGATACTGTCTGCTGAGCTGTGTATCTAATCCTGTCCTGTGTGATACTGCCTGCTGAGCTGTGTATCTAATCCTGTCCTGTGTGATACTGTCTGCTGAGCTGTGTATCTAATCCTCTCCTGTGTGATACTGCCTGCTGAGCTGTGTATCTAATCCTGTCCTGTGTGATACTGCCTGCTGAGCTGTGTATCTAATCTTGCCCTGTGTGATACTGTCTGCTGAGCTGTGTATCTAATCCTGCCCTGTGTGATACTGTCTGCTGAGCTGTGTATCTAATCCTCTCCTGTGTGATACTGCCTGCTGTGCTGTGTATCTAATCCTCTCCTGTGTGATACTGCCTGCTGAGCTGTGTATCTAATCCTCTCCTGTGTGATACTGTCTGCTGAGCTGTGTATCTAATCCTCTCCTGTGTGATACTGCCTGCTGAGCTGTGTATCTAATCCTCTCCTGTGTGATACTGTCTGCTATGCTGTGTATCTAATCCTCTCTTGTGTGATGCTGTGTATCACCCTCCGTGTGTGATACTGTCTGCTGTGCTGTGTATCTAATCCTCTCCTGTGTGATACTGCCTGCTGAGCTGTGTATCTAATCCTCTCCTCTGTGATACTGCCTTCTGAGCTGTGTATCTAATCCTCTCCTGTGTGATACTGCCTGCTGAGCTGTGTATCTAATCCTCTCCTGTGTGATACTGCCTGCTGAGCTGTGTATCTAATCCTCTCCTGTGTGATATTGTCTGCTGAGCTGTGTATCTAATCCTCTCCTGTGTGATACTGCCTGCTGAGCTGTGTATCTAATCCTCTCCTGTGTGATACTGTCTGCTGAGCTGTGCATCTAATCCTGCCCTGTGTGATACTGTCTGCTGAGCTGTGTATCTAATCCTGTCCTGTGTGATACTGTCTGCTGAGCTGTGTATCTAATCCTGTCCTGTGTGATACTGCCTGCTGAGCTGTGTATCTAATCCTGTCCTGTGTGATACTGTCTGCTGAGCTGTGTATCTAATCCTGCCCTGTGTGATACTGTCTGATGAGCTGTGTATCTAATCCTGTCCTGTGTGATACTGTCTGCTGAGCTGTGTATCTAATCCTGTCCTGTGTGATACTGCCTGCTGAGCTGTGTATCTAATCATGTCCTGTGTGATACTGCCTGCTGAGCTGTGTATCTAATCCTGTCCTGTGTGATACTGCCTGCTGAGCTGTGTATCTAATTCCGTCCTGTGTGATACTGTCTGCTGTGCTGTGTATCTAATCCTCTCCTGTGTGATACTGCCTGCTGAGCTGTGTATCTAATCCTCTCCTGTGTGATACTGTCTGCTGAGCTGTGTATCTAATCCTCTCTTGTGTGATGCTGTGTATCTAATCCTCTCGTGTGTGATACTGTCTGCTGTGCTGTGTATCTAATCCTCTCCTATGTGATACTGCCTGCTGAGCTGTGTATCTAATCCTGTCCTGTGTGATACTGCCTGCTGAGCTGTGTATCTAATCCTCTCCTGTGTGATACTGCCTGCTGAGCTGTGTATCTAATCCTGTCCTGTGTGATACTGTCTGCTGAGCTGTGTATGTAATCCTGCCCTGTGTGATACTGTCTGCTGAGCTGTGTATCTAATCCTATCCTGTGTGATACTGCCTGCTGAGCTGTGCATCTAATCCTGTCCTGTGTGATACTGTCTGCTGAGCTGTGTATGTAATCCTGCCCTGTGTGATACTGCCTGCTGAGCTGTGTATCTAATCCTGTCCTGTGTGATACTGTCTGCTGAGCTGTGTATCTAATCCTGTCCTGTGTGATACTGTCTGCTGAGCTGTGTATCTAATCCTGCCCTGTGTGATACTGCCTGCTGAGCTGTGTATCTAATCCTGCCCTGTGTGATACTGCCTGCTGAGCTGTGTATCTAATCCTGTCCTGTGTGATACTGTCTGCTGAGCTGTGCATCTAATCCTGCCCTGTGTGATACTGTCTGCTGAGCTGTGTATGTAATCCTGTCCTGTGTGATACTGCCTGCTGAGCTGTGTATCTAATCCTGTCCTGTGTGATACTGTCTGCTGAGCTGTGTATCTAATCCTGCCCTGTGTGATACTGTCTGCTGAGCTGTGCATCTAATCCTGCCCTGTGTGATACTGTCTGCTGAGCTGTGCATCTAATCCTGTCCTGTGTGATACTGTCTGATGAGCTGTGTATCTAATCCTATCCTGTGTGATACTGCCTGCTGAGCTGTGTATCTAATCCTGTCCTGTGTGATACTGTCTGCTGAGCTGTGTATGTAATCCTGCCCTGTGTGATACTGCCTGCTGAGCTGTGCATCTAATCCTGCCCTGTGTGATACTGCCCGCTGAGCTGTGTATCTAATCCTGCTCCTGTGTGATACTGCCTGCTGAGCTGTGCATCTAATCCTGCCCTGTGTGATACTGTCTGCTGAGCTGTGTATCTAATCCTGTCCTGTGTGATACTGTCTGCTGAGCTGTGCATCTAATCCTGCCCTGTGTGATACTGTCTGCTGAGCTGTGTATGTAATCCTGCCCTGTGTGATACTGCCTGCTGAGCTGTGTATCTAATCCTGTCCTGTGTGATACTGTCTGCTGAGCTGTGTATCTAATCCTGCCCTGTGTGATACTGTCTGCTGAGCTGTGCATCTAATCCTGCCCTGTGTGATACTGTCTGCTGAGCTGTGCATCTAATCCTGTCCTGTGTGATACTGTCTGCTGAGCTGTGTATCTAATCCTATCCTGTGTGATACTGCCTGCTGAGCTGTGTATCTAATCCTGTCCTGTGTGATACTGTCTGCTGAGCTGTGTATGTAATCCTGCCCTGTGTGATACTGCCTGCTGAGCTGTGCATCTAATCCTGCCCTGTGTGATACTGTCCGCTGAGCTGTGTATCTAATCCTGCCCTGTGTGATACTGCCTGCTGAGCTGTGTATCTAATCCTGCCCTGTGTGATACTGCCTGCTGAGCTGTGTATCTAATCCTGTCCTGTGTGATACTGCCTGCTGAGCTGTGTATCTAATCCTGTCCTGTGTGATACTGCCTGCTGAGCTGTGTATCTAATCCTGCCCTGTGTGATACTGTCTGCTGAGCTGTGCATCTAATCCTGCCCTGTGTGATATTGTCTGCTGAGCTGTGCATCTAATCTTGTCCTGTGTGATACTGTCTGCTGAGCTGTGTATCTAATCCTGCCCTGTGTGATACTGTCTGATGAGCTGTGTATCTAATCCTGTCCTGTGTGATACTGCCTGCTGAGCTGTGTATCTAATCCTGTCCTGTGTGATACTGTCTGCTGAGCTGTGTATCTAATCTTGTCCTGTGTGATACTGCCTGCTGAGCTGTGTATCTAATCCTGTCCTGTGTGATACTGCCTGCTGAGCTGTGTATCTAATTCCGTCCTGTGTGATACTGTCTGCTGAGCTGTGTATCTAATCCTGTCCTGTGTGATACTGCCTGCTGAGCTGTGTATCTAATCCTGTCCTGTGTGATACTGTCTGCTGAGCTGTGTATCTAATCCTCTCCTGTGTGATACAGTATTCTGAGCTGTGTATCTAATCCTACTGGGTGTGATACTGTCTGCTGAGCTGTGTATCTAATCCTGTCCTGTGGCGCCTGCTGGCTGTGTTCTAATCCTGTCCTGTTTGATACTGCCTGCTGAGCTGTGTATCTAATCCTTTTCTGTGTGATACTGCCTGCTGTAACTTTGCACAGTTCTCTTCCTACTTCCTCCACTAGATGGCGATGTGTCCACACATAACTCCTCCTGGCACAGCCTGTACTTATTGTAGACAGATCTTTTCCCACAGACTCAACTGTCCTGTATACACTGTGATGTGTGTATGGTATATACTGGTCCTGTATACGCTGTGGTGTGTGTGTATGGTATATACTGTCCTGTATACACTGTGATGTGTGTATGGTATATACTGTCCTGTATACAGTGTGATGTGTGTGTATGGTATATACTGTCCTGTATACAGTGTGATGTGTGTATGGTATATACTGTCCTGTATACGCTGTGGTGTGTGTATGTATGGTATATACTGTCCTGTATACGCTGTGGTGTGTGTGTGTATGGTATATACTGTCCTGTATACGCTGTGATGTGTGTATGTATGGTATATACTGTCCTGTATACGCTGTGGTGTGTGTGTATGGTATATACTGTCCTGTATACACTGTGATGTGTGTATGGTATATACTGTCCTGTATACAGTGTGATGTGTGTGTATGGTATATACTGTCCTGTATACAGTGTGATGTGTGTATGGTATATACTGTCCTGTCGCGTGGTGTGTGTGTATGGTATATACTGTCCTGTATACACTGTGATGTGTGTATGGTATATACTGTCCTGTATACAGTGTGATGTGTGTATGGTATATACTGTCCTGTATACGCTGTGTGTGGTGGACGCGTATGTGTGGTGTGTATGGTATATACTGTCCTGTATACGCTGTGATGTGTGTATGGTATATACTGTCCTGTATACAGTGTGATGTGTGTATGGTATATACTGTCCTGTATACGCTGTGATGTGTGTATGGTATATACTGTCCTGTATACAGTGTGATGTGTGTATGGTATATACTGTCCTGTATACGCTGTGATGTGTGTATGGTATATACTGTCCTGTATACGCTGTGATGTGTGTATGGTATATACTGTCCTGTATACAGTGTGATGTGTGTATGGTATATACTGTCCTGTATACGGTGTGATGTGTGTATGGTATATACTGTCCTGTATACGCTGTGATGTGTGTGTATGGTATATACTGTCCTGTATACGCTGTGATGTGTATATGGTATATACTGTCCTGTATACACTGTGATGTGTGTATGGTATATACTGTCCTGTATACAGTGTGATGTGTGTATGGTTATACTGTCCTGTATACAGTGTGATGTGTGTATGGTATATACTGTCCTGTATACAGTGTGATGTGTGTATGGTATATACTGTCCTGTATACGCTGTGATGTGTGTGTATGGTATATAATGTCCTGTATACGCTGTGATGTGTGTATGGTATATACTGTCCTGTATACACTGTGATGTGTGTATGGTATATACTGTCCTGTATACAGTGTGATGTGTGTATGGTATATACTGTCCTGTATACAGTGTGATGTGTGTATGGTATATACTGTCCTGTATACGCTGTGATGTGTGTATGGTATATACTGTCCTGTATACGCTGTGATGTGTGTATGGTATATACTGTCCTGTATACGGTGTGATGTGTGTATGGTATATACTGTCCTGTATACGCTGTGATGTGTGTATGTATGGTATATACTGTCCTGTATACGCTGTGATGTGTGTGTGGTATATACTGTCCTGTATACACTGTGATGTGTGTGTATGGTATATACTGTCCTGTATACAGTGTGATGTGTGTGTGTGTATGGTATATACTGTCCTGTATACGCTGTGATGTGTGTATGTATGGTATATACTGTCCTGTATACAGTGTGATGTGTGTGTATGGTATATACTGTCCTGTATACAGTGTGATGTGTGTGTGTGTATGGTATATACTGTCCTGTATACGCTGTGATGTGTGTATGTATGGTATATACTGTCCTGTATACAGTGTGATGTGTGTATGGTATATACTGTCCTGTATACGCTGTGATGTGTGTATGGTATATACTGTCCTGTATACAGTGTGATGTGTGTATGGTATATACTGTCCTGTATACGCTGTGATGTGTGTGTATGGTATATACTGTCCTGTATACGCTGTGATGTGTGTATGGTATATACTGTCCTGTATACGCTGTGATGTGTGTATGGTATATACTGTCCTGTATACGCTGTGATGTGTGTATGGTATATACTGTCCTGTATACAGTGTGATGTGTGTATGGTATATACTGTCCTGTTCGCTGTGATGTGGTATGTGTGGTATATACTGTCCTGTATACGCTGTGATGTGTGTGTATGGTATATACTGTCCTGTATCCGCCATGATGACTGACCATACTACTTCCTAGTCAGGGGCACTTGCTGCCCTGGGCTGGGTATCCGGTGACTTCAGCCCTCTCACTGGTGGTGTAAGAGACAGCCAATGTTGTCTTAAGCTTCATTTGTCTGTATAAACTGTTAATGTTGAATGTATTTCTGTGATTCTGTTCCTTTAAGACAGCAGCCATTGTAATTGTGACATGATGCTGGAGTGAGACCCCCCCCCCCCTTTTTATATCAGCCTGCCTGTTCTGCAGACAGAGTGTGAGCAGAGAAGCAGGAAGTGACGAGACAGAGAGCAGCAGCCATCTTGGCAAGTGTTGTATTGAACTGGTGTGGAGATTTTTCTGTACAGCTAAGCTGTATCTTGGTCCAGAGACAAACAGAGTGTAAAGAGACAACAGGACTAGTGAGTCCACGTGAAAGGAACTGTGCTCAGTGTCTGATCAGTGAGACTGACATTGTGACTGTGTATATGGATACCACAGATAGAGACTCGCAGTGCTGTTGATGTACTGGACAGGCACCTGCTAAATCCCGGCTTACATCCCAGCTCAGTGTTGGATCGCGGACTGCGTGTGCTGGTGGATCGCTGTTGGTCTTGCATTCGTTGGTTTCCCTGTCTGTGGGACTTCATTTCTCCCAGTCCTGTCCGTGGGGGGCGTTCCTTAAAGAGGCCGCTTTGGGCCCCCCGCGCGTTCTGCTGTGCGGTCCCCTGGCCCTGGGGGGGGTGCCCCTGTGTGTCGGGTCGTTGGGTGTTTTGGTTTTGTTCTTCGTGTCCTACTGCGGTGGCGGTGTGCCTTGCGTTTGCCTTGTTGTTCTGCTTTTGTTTTTTGCTTGTCTTTGCCCTGTCTTTCCTTTAACTAGCCTTTATTAACTTATAGTAAATATATATTTTTTTTTCTTGAACTACCGCGTGTGCGTTCATTTCTGGTTGCGGAGTCCAAACCACCTGCCTTGCTCTCGGTTCACAAATTGGCGTAGTCGGCAGGATCCGCTTACCAGAATGGACGGTGACGCACCCGTTCGGGAGAATGGTGCTGGAGGAAGAATGCCAGCAGGGGCTATAATGAGTCAGTTAGCTAAATTTGATGGCAATAATATGTCAGTGAGTATGTGGGTGGAACAGATACGAATGATACAGCGAATGTACCAGACCGCACCAGAAGTACTAGTAGAGCTAGCAATATTGACATTACAAGGGGATGCTAAGACCACGGTGATACTGAGGCCATTTGAACAAAGGCAGACATTTGAGCAAGTAGTCCAGATTCTAGAAACCATCTATGGAGAAACTGCATTGCTGGGGTCTCTGCAGGCTCGGTTCTTCCAGAGGGTACAACAGGAGAATGAAAGCCTTCCCCAATATGCAAATGCCCTACAAGAACTGCTCCGAGATATTCAAGGGAAGGAAAGAGGGGACTCGCCAGCCTTCTGTAACCCTGATCGGACTCTCCGTGACCAGTTTGTCCTGGGGATACGTGACGGCAGTTTAACTGTGACTATGCAGGATTTTATACGACGAGAGACTGATGCTAAATTCCATGATGTACAGGTAGAGGCCATCTCCCGTGCCAATAGTATGGTCCCGAGGCCCCAGACCGCAGTTGGAGTTACTTTGTCACAGGGGGCTAGTTCTGGCTCAGAGACAGTAGAAAAGGGGACGGTTAAAGAAATTCTCACAGTAATGCAGAAACTGCAAGAACAAATGGAACACTTGCACACTCGTTGTGATGAGCAGTCTATGAAAATTGCAGACTTCCAGAAGACTGGAGATGAAAGGGTGAGCCATCCATACCCAGAAAATCAGAATCACCCACCACCCCGCTGGAGGGGTGAGGATAGGACCTACCGAAGGGGTCCAAATCATTTAGTGCAGTGCTCAGGAGAAATCGAAGGGGCTTACCGAAGGGGCCCAAACAGATGGCCAGAACGACGGGGGATACGCTGCTGGGAGTGTGGACGGATGGGCCACGTTGCTGCTAGATGTCCAGAGCAGCGACAAACTTATGAGAGACCGCCGTTAAACTGAAGTCCCCTGCTGCTGTAGGGCATTTAGTAGGGGAGACTGACAAGGAGACTATGTGGGGAGAATGCCCTGATGATGACCTGATCGCTGCAAGTCCTGTCATACAGGTGGAAATGGAGGGTATTCCGGTTACCGGGATGATTGACACGGGTTCCCAAGTAACGACCTTGAGTAGAGACTGTTATGAACGGTACTTCCGGCAACATGTGAAATATGATCCCCATACATTCGTACGAGTGGTCGCAGCTAACCAGTTACCAGTTCCGGTCGTGGGAGTGGCCTGGATGAATGTCCGGGTATGTGGCCAAGATCTAGGTAGGAAAGGCATTGTGGTGGTACAGGAGTCACATGAAGTAAAGGTCCCTGTCATTTTGGGGATGAATGTGTTAAAAGAATTAGATCAGATCCTCTTTGAAAAGAAAGGTCACGGTTATTGGAAAGAAACCACCACCCATCGGCCTACTCAAACAGCTTTCCAGCGGCTGATCCGGACATGTGGCTTACAGAAAAGTTCAGATGCACAGCGTCCTCTGGCTCGAATTTCAGTTCCTTTGCATACAAAAGTTACACTGCCACCCAGTCGGGAGACAATAGTGTCCATGCCCGTAGGCACCTGTCGGAAACTAGAGGGCATAGCTGTGTTGGTAGAACCACTGCAGGCAGCCGAAGGAGGTGTTGATCCGCTAGTGGCCCGTTCCTTGGCAATAGTTCGCAATGGAAGAGTACCACTTCGATGTGTAAACACTCAGGACCAGAGTGTGGACCTGACCCCAGGGAGGCAGCTGGCTAACATCTATGTGACTCCGGAGGAAGTAAGGAAAGTAACTCCAATGCAGCTGAAGCCGACTGAAAGGGATGAGTGGACCGTAACTGTGTCCATGGGAGAAGATGAGGAACCCACCTCTGAATGGAATGGCTGTGCAATTCGAGAACAGATGAAGATGGATGTAAGTTCATGTTCTCTGGAATGGGTGCAGAAGGTAGATGAGCTGTTGTGGGAGAACCAAGCCACCTTTGCACGGTATGCTGAAGATTTTGGATGTACCACAGGGATCTACCATGAGATTCCCACAGGAGACACCCCTCCAATTAGAGAGCGCTACCGACAAATTCCTCCACAGTTGTATCAGGAAGTGAAAGAACTGTTAGCTAAGATGCTACAGGGTGGGATCATCCAAGAAAGCCAGAGTCCCTGGGCGGCTCCTGTGGTGTTAGTAAGAAAAAAAGATGGGTCCATCCGATTTTGCGTAGACTATCGGAAGTTAAACGCTTGCACCGTACGAGATTCCTACCCCTTGCCACGGATTGAGGAGTCCCTCTCAGCGCTAGGGAGAGCCCGGTACTTCTCCTCACTAGATCTGGCTAGTGGGTATTGGCAGGTGCCGATGGCCACAAAAGACAAGGAGAAGACGGCATTCATCTTGCCCATGGGACTATACGAATTTAACCGGATGCCCTTCGGGTTGACAAATGCACCCGGAACGTTTCAGCGGTTGATGGAGAAATGTCTCGGTGACTTCAACTTTGAGTTCACTCTCATCTACTTGGATGACATTATAGTGTATTCTGCGACCTTTGAAGACCATCTCCACCAGTTGGGGCAAGTATTTCGAAGATTGCGGGAACATGGGCTCAAATTGAAACCCAGTAAATGTCGGTTGTTCCAATCTGAAATTGATTACTTGGGTCACCGCGTATCAGGAGAAGGGGTGAGACCATCAAGAGACAAGATAGCTGCTGTTCAAGATTGGCCGATACCGACTACCCTGCGAGAAGTGAGGGCGTTCCTTGGAGTAGCCGGTTACTATCGACGGTTTATTAAGGATTTCGCCAAGGTAGCAGCACCACTTAATGCTCTCCTACGAGGCACATCCGGTGGTCCAAAGAACCGGTCCGTGAAGTGGGGACCTGAACAGGAACAAGCCTTCCAGGCATTGAAGGATGCACTGACAACAGCCCCAATCTTGGCATATGCTGATTACCACTTGCCGTTCCAGCTATATACAGATGCAAGCCTGTATGGTCTTGGAGCAGTGCTTTCCCAGCTTCAGGATGGCCAGGAGAGGGTCATAGCGTACGGCAGCCGGTCTTTGAGAGATTCTGAAAGAAACCCCGAGAATTATAGTTCATTTAAATTGGAGCTGTTGGCACTGGTATGGGCCATGACCGAGAAATTCTCTGAATATTTGACCGGTGCTGAAGTTTTAGTACTGACTGACAACAACCCACTAGCTCACCTGGAAAATGCCAAGCTCGGGGCGTTAGAGCAGAGGTGGATAGCCCGAATGACTAAGTTCAATTACCGCATTAAGTATCGGTCCAAGACAGAGAACCAGAATGCTGACGGACTTTCTAGGGTAACCGCCCAGACCCCCACAGTAGACGTGGCTCATGAGTTGGAGCATGTGGAGGTGCCCGATTTCAGCAGATTTTCACAGGCCTTGGCCGCCGCTAATCAGTTTGAGATGGAGGGGACTGAAATGGCTCCTTTCTTTGGTCCCTCACGACAGGAATGGGCACAGATACAACAGACCCATGAGGGGCTGGCACAGATGATCAAGTGTATTGAGAAAGGCCAGAAGCCCTGTAGAGAGGAAAGAGAACGACTGACACGTGAGATATTATCTGTTTTGAGTCAGTGGGAAAAGTTGGAGATGAAAAATGGAGTGCTATGCCGAAAGGTCTATTTACCTTCTGAGATCGACATTCGATACCAAATTGTGGTGCCTAGTGAACTGGCTCGCTCCTTGGCAGTTGAGGCTCATAATAACAATGGACATTTTGGTCATGAGAAGACCTTTCGTTGGTTACAGCGACTGATTTACTGCCCTGGTCTTCGTCAAATGGTCGAAGAAGTATGCCGCAGCTGTCGAACTTGTGAGATCCATAAGGCAATAGAACAGAGAGCTCCCCCTGCAAACCATCGTGACCCAGGAACCTTTAGAAATCGTCATGATAGACTATCTAATGGTGGGCCCATCCAATAGCGGACACCAGTATTGCCTCGTAATGGTGGATCACTTCACCAAATTTGCGGTGGTAACCGCCACCAAGGACCAGACAGCTGAGTCAGCAGCTCGTGCTCTGTGCCAAGATTTCATTCGAGTATATGGGTGCCCCCAACGCATCCACTCCGACCAGGGCGCCTGCTTTGAGGGACACGTAATGAAAGAAGTTCAACGTATCTACGGGATAAAGAAGTCGCACACGACTCCATACCACCCTCAGGGAAATGGGGCCTGTGAAAGATTCAACAGAACTCTGCTACAGATGCTGCGGACTCTGGAGGAAGACAAGAAGTTACAGTGGCCTCAGTTCTTGTCTGAAATGGTGTGGGCCTATAACAATCAGGTCCATTCTACAACGGGGTACTCTCCTTATACACTTCTCTTTGGGCGGTCTGGGCGAAGTATAGGAGAATTACAGTTGAATGATGTGGATGGGTTCCCTCCGAGGGATCCAACCTCTTGGGTGTGGGCGCACCGGCAGAGACTTGAGACGATCCATCGATTGGTGCGGCAGCGCCTGCAAGAACATCCCCATCCTGATAAGACCCCAGTGCAAGAAGCACCATTGCAACCAGGCGACCTGGTGCTAGTTCGTGTCAAGAAACCCCAAGGGAAATTGGAAAGCCGATGGGAGGCTTTGCCGTATCGTGTTGTTGGCCGCAAGTATGCGAATGGGCCAGTGTACCAGGTCCAGAAAGAAGGAACTGATTGTGTTCGAGTACTTCACCGAAATATGTTGCGCCTGTGTCATTCTGAAGGGACAAATCACGATGGGCCTGCCAATGTGAATGAGCTCCCACAGTCAGAGAATGGAGGTGCGGAATGGGCCTCCGACGAGGAGGATGATTGTTGGCCGATCCCTGCTCCTGGGGATGTTCCACCTGTGACTACTGTATCTCCGGCCTGTGCCCCCTCTGGTGCGGAATCCGCTGGTCCTTCTCAGCCCATAGCTGCAGCACCCCATAATATACCACCGGTCCTCAGACGGACCACTAGGCCAAATGCTGGTATTCCCCCTGTTCGGTATGCGCAGGATGAGTTTGTTTGGCCTGCCATACATCGGTATACTACCACCCTGTGCATAAAAGTACAACCCTCTGGATATACAGTCATAGGCAGGGACTGCCAATCTTAAAGTGGGGGGGAATATGTAAGAGACAGCCAATGTTGTCCTAAGCTTCATTTGTCTGTATAAACTGTTAATGTTGAATGTATTTCTGTGATTCTGTTCCTTTAAGACAGCAGCCATTGTAATTGTGACATGATGCTGGAGTGAGACCCCCCCCCCTTTTATGTCAGCTTGCCTGTTCTGCAGACAGAGTGTGAGCAGAGAAGCAGGAAGTGACGAGACAGAGAGCAGCAGCCATCTTAGCAAGTGTTGTATTGAACTGGTGTGGAGATTTTTCTGTACAGCTAAGCTGTATCTTGGTCCAGAGACAAACAGAGTGTAAAGAGACAACAGGACTAGTGAGTCCACGTGAAAGGAACTGTGCTCAGTGGCTGATCAGTGAGACTGACATTGTGACTGTGTATATGGATACCACAGATAGAGACTCGCAGTGCTGTTGATGTACTGGACAGCACCTGCTAAACCCTGGCTTACATCCCAGCTCAGTGTATGGATTCGGCAGGACTGTCAGTGTGCTGAGTGGAATCTGCTGTTGGATTACATTGCATTCATTGGGTTTCCCTGTCTGTAAAAGAGGACTTCATTTCTCCCAAGATCCTGATAACCGTGAGGAGAGGACGCTTCACTATAAAAGAAAGGACCGACTTTGGGCCCCACCGCGCGCTTCTACGGACTGTAAGCGGTCCACCTGGACCACTGGGGAAAAGGGGGGTGCACCCAAATGTGAAGTCAGGGTCAGTTAGGGATAGTTTTGAGTATATTGTTCATTCAGTGTCCATACTGCAGAAGTGGACAGAGTAAAAGTAGAAACCATTGCAGAATTTGCCTTGAAATTGTTCATGCTATATTGTATATTTTGCTTGTCTTTAGCCCTGTCATTTTACCTTTAACTAGCCTTTATTAACTTATAGTAAATATATTTTTTTTTTCTTGAACTACCGCGTGTGCGTTCATTTCTGGTTGTGGAGTCCAAACCACCTGCCTTGCTCTCGGTTCACAGTGGAAAGATCTAGTGTTACATCATTCTTAATATTAGGCCTTGTTCAGACAGCTGTAATAATGTCTAGAGCTGCAGGTCCTGATCCCTGAAATATCCACAGCTTAGATACACAAGTAGCTCTCAGGACTGGACCTGCAGCAGTCCGAGCACTGTCTGAGCTCACCAAAGAGGAAATATTAGTCAGACTCTGGCAGCAAAGAGTGCAGCAGTCACACACTCAGGCAGGGGAGCTGCTAGAACCTGGGTATCTCCTGTATATAATTATATATGTACAGCCGGTATAACCTGGGTATCTCCTGTATATAATTATATATGTACAGCCGGTATAACCTGGGTATCTCCTGTATATAATTATATATGTACAGCCGGTATAACCTGAGTATCTCCTGTATATAATTATATATGTACAGCCGGTATAACCTGGGTATCTCCTGTATATAATTATATATGTACAGCTGGTATAACCTGGGTATCTCCTGTATATAATTATATATGTACAGCCGGTATAACCTGGGTATCTCCTGTATATAATTATATATGTACAGCCGGTATAACCTGGGCATCTCCTGTATATAATTATATATGTACCGCTGGTATAACCTGGGTATCTCCTGTATATAATTCTATATGTACAGCTGGTATAACCTGGGTATCTCCTTTATATAGTTATATATGTACAGCTGGTATAACCTGGGTATCTCCTGTATATAATTCTATATGTACAGCTGGTATAACCTGGGTATCTCCTTTATATAGTTATATATGTACAGCTGGTATAACCTGGGTATCTCCTGTATATAATTCTATATGTACAGCCGGTATAACCTGGGTATCTCCTTTATATAGTTATATATGTACAGCCGGTATAACCTGGGTATCTCCTGTATATAATTATATATGTACAGTCGCTAGAACCTGGGGATCTCCTGTATATAATTATATATGTACAGCCGGTATAACCTGGGTATCTCCTGTATATAATTCTATATGTACAGCCGGTATAACCTGGATATCTCCTGTATATAATTATATATGTACAGCCGGTATAACCTGGGTATCTCCTGTATATAATTATATATGTACAGCCGGTATAACCTGGGTATCTCCTGTATATAATTATATATGTACAGCCGGTATAACCTGGGTATCTCCTGTATATAATTATATACGTACAGCTGGAATAACCTGGGTATCTCCTGTATATAATTATATATGTACAGCCGCTAGAACCTGGGGATCTCCTGTATATAATTATATATGTACAGCCGCTAGAACCTGGGGATCTCCTGTATATAATTATATATGTACAACCGCTAGAACCTGGGGATCTCCTGTATATAATTATATATGTACAGCCGGTATAACCTGGGTATCTCCTGTATATAATTATATATGTACAGCTGGTATAACCTGGGTATCTCCTGTATATCATTCTATATGTACAGCCGGTATAACCTGGGTATCTCCTGTATATAATTCTATATGTACAGCCGGTATAACCTGGGTATCTCCTGTATATCATTCTATATGTACAGCCGGTATAACCTGGGTATCTCCTGTATATAATTATATATGTACAGCCGGTATAACCTGGGTATCTCCTGTATATCATTATATATGTACAGCTGGTATAACCTGGGTATCTCCTGTATATAATTATATATGTACAGCTGGTATAACCTGGGTATCTCCTGTATATAATTATATATGTACAGCCGGTATAACCTGGGGATCTCCTGTATATAATTATATATGTACAGCCGGTATAACCTGGGGATCTCCTGTATATAATTATATATGTACAGCCGGTATAACCTGGGGATCTCCTGTATATAATTATATATGTACAGCCGCTAGAACCTGGGGATCTCCTGTATATAATTATATATGTACAACCGCTAGAACCTGGGGATCTCCTGTTTATAATTATATATGTACAGCCGGTATAACCTGGGTATCTCCTGTATATAATTATATATGTACAGCTGGTATAACCTGGGTATCTCCTGTATATCATTCTATATGTACAGCCGGTATAACCTGGGTATCTCCTGTATATAATTATATATGTACAGCCGGTATAACCTGGGTATCTCCTGTATATAATTCTATATGTACAGCTGGTATAACCTGGGTATCTCCTTTATATAGTTATATATGTACAGCTGGTATAACCTGGGTATCTCCTGTATATAATTCTATATGTACAGCTGGTATAACCTGGGTATCTCCTTTATATAGTTATATATGTACAGCTGGTATAACCTGGGTATCTCCTGTATATAATTCTATATGTACAACCGGTATAACCTGGGTATCTCCTTTATATAGTTATATATGTACAGCCGGTATAACCTGGGTATCTCCTGTATATAATTATATATGTACAGCTGGTATAACCTGGGTATCTCCTGTATATCATTCTATATGTACAGCCGGTATAACCTGGGTATCTCCTGTATATAATTATATATGTGGAAGACGGGCGGTATAACCTGGGTGTCTCCTGTATATAATTATATATGTACAGCCGGTATAACCTGGGTATCTCCTGTATATCATTATATATGTACAGCTGGTATAACCTGGGTATCTCCTGTATATAATTATATATGTACAGCTGGTATAACCTGGGTATCTCCTGTATATAATTATATATGTACAGCTGGTATAACCTGGGGATCTCCTGTATATAATTATATATGTACAGCCGGTATAACCTGGGGATCTCCTGTATATAATTATATATGTACAGCCGGTATAACCTGGGGATCTCCTGTATATAATTATATATGTACAGCCGGTATAACCTGGGTATCTCCTGTATATAATTATATATGTACAGCTGGTATAACCTGGGGATCTCCTGTATATAATGATATATGTACAGCCGGTATAACCTGGGGATCTCCTGTATATAATTATATATGTACAGCCGTGTGATGAACCGACCCTCAGTTTTATACAGTCATATGAAAAAGTTTGGGCACCCCTATTAATCTTAATCATTTTTAGTTCTAAATATTTGGGTGTTTGCAACAGCCATTTCAATTTGATATATCTAATAACTGATGGACACAGTAATATTTCAGGATTGAAATGAGGTTTATTGTACTAACAGAAAATGTGCAATATGCATTAAACCAAAATTTGACCGGTGCAAAAGTATGGGCACCTCAACAGAAAAGTGACATTAATATTTAGTAGATCCTCCTTTTGCAAAAATAACAGCCTCTAGTCGCTTCCTGTAGCTTTTAATCAGTTCCTGGATCCTGGATGAAGGTATTTTTGACCATTCCTCTTTACAAAACAATTCCAGTTCAGTTAAGTTTGATGGTCGCCGAGCATGGACAGCCCGCTTCAAATTATCCCACAGATGTTCAATGATATTCAGGTCTGGGGACTGGGATGGCCATTCCAGAACATTGTAATTGTTCCTCTGCATGAATGCCTGAGTAGATTTGGATCATTGTCTTGCTGAAATATCCATCCCCGGCGTGACTTCAAATTCGTCACTGATTCTTGTACATTATTCTCAAGAATCTGCTGATACTGAGTTGAATCCATGCGACCCTCAACTTTAACAAGATTCCCGGTGCCGGCATTGGCCACACAGCCCCAAAGCATGATGGAACCTCCACCAAATGTTACAGTGGGTAGCAAGTGTTTTTCTTTTTTTCTCTTTTCTCCCCCTCCCCCCTCCCCCCCCCCTCTTCCTTCTTTCTTCCCCCCCCCCCCCCCCCCCCTCTCCCCCTTCTCCCTCCCCCCCCCCCCCCCCCCTTTTCCCTCCCCCCCCCCCCCTCCCTCCCCCCCCCCCCCCCCGCCCCCCCCTCCCCCCCCCCCCCCCCCCCCCCCCCCCCCCCCCCCCCCCCCCCCCCCCCTTCCCCCCCCCCCCCCCCCCCCCCCCCCCCCGCCCCCCCCCCCCCCCCCCCCCCCGCCCCCCCCCCCCCCCCCCCCCCCCCTCCCCCCCCTCCCTCCCCCCCCCCCTCCCCCCCCCCCCCCCCCCCCCCCCCCCCCCCCCCCCCCCCCCCCCCCCCCCCCCCCCCCCCCCCTCTCTTTCCCTCCCCCCCCCCCCCGCACCTCCCCCCTTTCTTCCCCCCCCCCTCCTTCTATTTTCCTTTTTTTTTTTTTTTTGTTTTTTTGCCGCCGCCCCCCCGCCCCCCCCCCCACACCAGAGAAAATACAAAAAAGCAAACAACCCCCCCCCCCCCCTTTCCTCTCTTTTCAAAACAACGCCCCCCCGAGAAAAAGAACCCAAGCGGGGAAAAACAAAATTTTTTTTCATTAAAAGAAAAAAAAAAAGAATTAAGTATTTTTATAAAAAAAAAAAAAAAAGGGATACCATTTTTTCCCCCCCTATTTTTTGTTTTTTATTACTTATTATTTTTTTTTTGTATATACAACCTCCCTTTTCTTCTGAAATATTATTTTCTTCAATATTTTTTTTTTATTAAAAATTGAAGGGGGTGCTGCAAACACCCAAATATTTAGAACTAAAAATTTTTTTGATTTATAGGGGCGCCCAAACTTTTTCATATGGCTGTTCTTTCTTGGAAGTGTGTTTTACTTGCTTAGGTCAGTCCTTCCCCCACTTGGAATGCGGTGCTTTAGTTGAGTCCACATTGCTGGACGATAGGCTTCACTGGTTTTATGTGTGTTCATTGGAGATGGCTTGCTATAGCCAGGCACTTTTATTATCCCTGGCCAGATGGGATGGGGGATAGCAAGCCTTAACTTCACCCTTCTCTCCGAGGGTTCTGCAAAGGTGGGAGAAGGGGGGGCTGCCTGGGAGCAAGGGGTGGGTGGAGCACTAGCCATATGCTGTGGGCAGACCTGGATTCTGGGGTCATTCAGCAAAGAGGCAGTAAGGAGCTCTGATCTGGGAGAAGATGAGAGGGCCCGCCCTACTGAGGAATGCTTTGAGGGCCTAGTTCTGGACAGCATGTAGAAGGATTGTTTTATGCAACTTGCTTAAGCTTGTGCCCTAGGCCCAAAACTCTGCTGTGGCCTAGAGAAACGGACTACGAGCCTATGCCGGTATTTTCTCTATCTTTTAATTCCCCTGTTTATTTTTGTGTATTGTATCATCGCACTTTTGCTTGTATGTTTATGCTTGATCATATTAATATTGTATATTTCTGTATATGCTATTAATCCATACCGACCCACTTGGGTTATTAAATATATAAAATTTATATCGCTCATTTCGTTTTATCCTATGACCCGGTCTACTCACGGTGTGTGAGTGGGAGGTTAAGAAAGAAGTTTGATCGCAGGCGTGCCAGGCGGCTGGGCGAGGCGATATTCTTCACAGTGGTGGCAGCGTTGTGGGATATTAGGGTAACAGTGTGTGGGTGTGGTATCACGCAGACACTGGGGATTGCGGCAATCCTATGGAACGAGCGCGGTATGAGATCAAGCTTAAAATACGGTGAAAGTTTGGTACAGTACTGTTCCCTCCCTTCTTCTTTTTTCTGTCCTATCTTTTATTTGGCAACGGCTTCCAGTGGATGGCTGGTGGGACCAGAAGCATAACCAAACGTCTGCAGGACTTGGTTGCTGCTGAACTCCAGGAGATGGCAGATATGGAAGCTACCATAGCCATGCAGGAGGCGGAGCAAGGTCCTGAGAGGCTGGCACCAGACAACATCACCATGCCAGACGGTTCCGCAGGTGCCCGGACCTCAGAGGTAACTGTGCCTGGAGGGACCAGTAGCCCCAGTTCTGTGGGTGTAACGGACTTATACTTGCAAATGGCCTTACAGCAGATAGACGCCAGTGACTATAGCGCCCTTCTGCAGGTGATTCACCAGTACTGAGAAGCTGCAGAGCGCCGGGTGGAGAGAGAGGCCGCTGCTGCTGCTGCAGAGCGCCGGGCGGAGAGAGAGGCCCCGGGGGCGGGGGGGGGGGGGGGGGGCCCCCGCCGCCGCCGCCGGCGCGGGGGGAGAGAGAGGCCGCTGCTGCAGAGCGTCGGGCGGAGTTGGAGGCGCGCTGCGGGCGGCGGGGGGGGGTGGGCATCAGCTTGAGCTAAAAAAGCTGGAACTTTGCCAGCAGGCGCAACCTTCCCCTGCACCAACTCCAGGAGCCCGAGCACTAAAGATCCGATCCGAGGACTTTCCAATCTTGGAAGATAACAGGGACTTGGACTCGTTCTTGCGGGGATTTGAGAGGGTGTGTAAGCAGCATCATATTCCCCAGGCAGAATGGGCCCGTTACCTGTCTCCCCGGCTGAAGGGAAAAGGCCTGGATGTTTCCACGAACTTACCAGTGGACGCGGACTATGAGACCATCAAAGTGGCGCTGATCCGGAGATACCGGCTCACGCTGGAGGTGTACCGCAAAAAGTTCCGGAATATCCAGCGGGGTCCCACAGAGAGCTATGCGGATGTTCTGCACCACTTACAGGTTACATTCTGGCAGTGGATCAAAGGACTTACTGTCACCACGTTTGAGGGAATTGGGGATCTTATGATAAAGGAACAATTTCTCCAGGTATGCCCTCTGGAGGTCCGCCAGTTCGTGTGTGATCGGAAACCCACAACAGCAGACAATGCTGCAGAGATTGCTGACGACTATGTGTCCACCAGGGAGCAAGGGATCAAGAGAGGAGCCACACTGCAGAGACCCCCAAGCGGGAAGGAGGGGCAAAGTTGGAGTTCATCACAGCCTGCGGTCTCCAAGTGGAGTAAGACAAACTCTGTCCCAGGTGCCCCCTCTACTTCCCCTGTCCCAAGAACTCTGGGCGCCCCGGGTATCCCCTCCAAGTCCCAAGGAGAGGTCCGGCGATGTCACGCCTGTAAACAGCCAGGACATTTCAAGGCGGAGTGCCCCAACCGCTCTAAGAACCCCCCCTGTTTCCCCAGCCACGGCAGTTGGCCCATCTGTATACTTGGTGGGGAGGGAGGGGTTGCAATCCAATGTCAACAGTCAACAGGTCATTGTGGGGGGTAAAGTGGTCATGGGATTTCGGGACACTGGGGCGCAGATTACTCTGGTGCAACCTGACTTGGTCCCTGCGGACAGTATTATCCCTGGAAAAACTCTGACCCTGAAGGGTATTGGACAAGAACGCGTAACTGTGCCCATGGCTTGCGTCCATTTGGACTGGGGTGCGGGGAAAAGGGATGCGTGATGTGGGGCTAGTGTCTGATCTGCCTGCCAACGTGCTATTGGGAAGAGATTTGGGGCCCTTGGTGTCCCAATATGGGGTGGGAGCAGCCCCACCTCGCTGTGACAAAATGTCTGTACTGAAGGATGATTTTAATGAGGTGTTGAAGCCTGTCACACAGGCAGAGGGAGGGGTTAGCCTTTTGCCTCCCCTTGCTGTGCGTCCAGCTAAAGTAATCAGTGAGCATGTGAATGAGACATTGTGGAATGCTGACCTGGCTGTAGCCCCGCCCACATCTGCGGGTGATGAGAGCCCCCTCAGTGTGACCCTGGCTCAGCCATTCACCCATGCAGTTCACTGTGAATCAATGAATGAATGCAATGTCAATGTAATTGCTAATTCTTGCCTTGCAGGTTTACAGGGTAGCTCTTCTGAGATGCTGGGGGCAACCCCAACTGAGGACAATGTGCCAGGTGGTCAGGTGGGTCACGGGGATCTCAGGGCCGATCCGGATGAGGAACGGACTGCTGGTATTGCGGTGGTGACCCGCAGCCAGAGTGCTAGAGGGGTGGAAGGCGCTCCGACCCCTGAGCCGTTCCCTCTGTCACCCGGAGATGGCACTGAGACCGCCATGACTAACCTCCCCACACTGGAGCCGGAGGAGCCCGGCGGGTATATGACATGCACATCTCTTCTGTCTGGTTCCAGTCAGGAGTTCAGGGACGCTGTCCAAGCTGACCGCAGTCTGGATGCATTGAAGGAGCGTGCTGATCAACCTCCCTTGGAGTCGGACAAGGACCGCGTGTACTGGGAGCAAGGGAGGTTGTACCGGGAAACGATCCCCACAAAGGGAAAAGAAAGTCGGCTCAGGGAGAAACATTTAGTGGTACCCCAACCCTATCGGGTGGAGTTGTTGCAGATTGCTCATGATATTCCACTGGCAGGCCACCTGGGGATCGCTAAGACCAAGGCTCGCCTCAGCCACTTATTCTACTGGCCTAAGATGGGGACAGATGTAGCGAAATACTGCCGTTCATGTGACACTTGTCAGAGGATGGGCAAGGCGGGGCAAGGCTCCAAAGCACCAATGATACCTATGCCCATCATAACCAAACCTTTCCAGCGGGTGGCTGTGGATCTCACTGGACCCCTGTCCATTCCCAGCCGCACCGGGAAACGTTTCATATTAACGGTAGTAGACTACGCTACTAGGTACCCGGAAGCTGTCGCGCTTCCACCCGGGCTGATGTAGTGGCCAAGGCTCTGGTAGGCATCTTCTCCCGTGTTGGATTTCCCAGAGAGATGCTCACAGACCAAGGTACCCAGTTCACGTCTGCCTTGATGCAAGGCCTGTGTAAGGTAACAGAGGTGCAACATCTGGTGTCCAGCCCGTATCACCCACAGACCAATGGCCTGTGTGAACGGTTCAATGGCACCCTGGAGCAGATGCCCAGGATGTTAGTCGAGTCCCACGGGCGCGACTGGGAGCCTTATCTCCCGCACCTGCTGTTCGCTTACCGGGAGGTGCCGCAAGCCTCAACGGGGTTCTCCCCCTTTGAGCTCTTGTACGGGAGACGTGTACGGGGGCCCCTAACTCTTGTGAAAGAGTCCTGGGAAGGAGAAACAGCCATCCAAGGTGTGCCAGTCGTGCCCATGGCCCAAGTGCAGACGGCATGGGGTGCTGGAGGTGGGACCCAAGAAGGGGGTGTGTCAAATGTATTACCTGTCAATGTATTGTGGAGGGATGGTTTGGGGAAGCATAATCTTAGTCATTTGCCCAAGGTATCACCATCACCCACCCAAGTACAGGAGGAACCGGGTGTAGGCCCAAAGGGGCAAGGCGTCTGGGAGGGAGGACAGGGTCCAAACATACCTGTGCCAGAACCAGAGGTGCCCCTAGGTTTGGAAGCAAAGGGGGAGGTGCAGAATCCCCTAGAACTCTCCCAACTAGCGGCTAGTGTGGGAGAGACCCTGAGAGACTGCCGGGAAGGGGTCTCTAAACTGGTATCACAAGGGCCTGGGGTTGCGAGTGTGGATCTGCAGGATGCCAGCACTCAGCACGAGGTCCCAGTGCAGGCCGGGGGTAGCCAGGTGGGCGGAGACTGCCGGGATGGGGTCTCAGCACCGGTACCACAAGGGCCTGGGGTTGTGAGTGTGGGTCTGAGGGACGCCAGCACTCGGGGGAGGGACCCAGAGCAAGCAGGAGGTAGCCAGGTCTACTTAATTCAGAGCCTGAACCTTAGAAGAGTCTCCATTCAGACAGGAGAGGAAGAGGGTATCAGTACGCCAGGAATATGGTCAGGGACCAGCGCAGGTCCCGGCGGGGTGAGGCCGCCAAGGTGTCCGCGGAAGGCGATCTTAGGATTGTCCTTCCTCCCGACACGCTCTAAAAGGGGGAGGTGTGATGAACCGACCGACCCTCAGTTTTATATCTTTCTTGGAAGTGTGTTTTACTTGCTTAGGTCAGTCCTTCCCCCACTTGGAATGCGGTGCTTTAGTTGAGTCCACATTGCTGGACGATAGGCTTCACTGGTTTTATGTGTGTTCATTGGAGATGGCTTGCTATAGCCAGGCACTTTTATTATCCCTGGCCAGATGGGATGGGGGATAGCAAGCCTTAACTTCACCCTTCTCTCCGAGGGTTCTGCAAAGGTGGGAGAAGGGGGGCTGCCTGGGTGCAAGGGGTGGGTGGAGCACTAGCCATATGCAGTGGGCAGACCTGGATTCTGGGGTCATTCAGCAAAGAGGCAGTAAGGAGCTCTGATCTGGGAGAAGATGAGAGGGCCTGCCCTACTGAGGAATGCTTTGAGGGCCTAGTTCTGGACAGCATGTAGAAGGATTGTTTTATGCAACTTGCTTAAGCTTGTGCCCTAGGCCCAAAACTCTGCTGTGGCCTAGAGAAACGGACTACGAGCCTATGCCGGTATTTTCTCTATCTTTTAATTCCCCTGTTTATTTTTGTGTATTGTATCATCGCACTTTTGCTTGTATGTTTATGCTTGATCATATTAATATTGTATATTTCTGTATATGCTATTAATCCATACCGACCCTGGGTACTTGGGTTATTAAATATATAAAATTTATATCGCTCATTTCGTTTTATCCTATGACCCGGTCTACTCACGGTGTGTGAGTGGGAGGTTAAGAAAGAAGTTTGATCGCAGGCGTGCCAGGCGGCTGGGCGAGGCGATATTCTTCACAAGCCGGTATAACCTGGGGATCTCCTGTATATAATTATATATGTACAGCCAGTATAACCTGGGTATCTCCTGTATATAATTATATATGTACAGCCGGTATAACCTGGGTATCTCCTGTATATCATTATATATGTACAGCCGGTATCTCCTGTGTATATATATATATATATATATATATATATATATATATATATATATATATGTACAGCTGGTATAACCTGGGTATCTCCTGTATATCATTATATATGTACAGCCGGTATCTCCTGTGTATATATATATATATATATATATATATATGTACAGCTGGTATAACCTGGGGATCTCCTGTATATAATTATATATGTACAGCTGGTATAAGCTGGGCATTACCTGGTGTCTCATGATAGATATATGGTTTATATACTTAGACTTCCGTTGATATAAATTGCTTTATCGTTATATTTTATTTTTCTATTTCTTTTAGTTTTCTCATTTTTATGACCATTCCAGAGCTTTCTGGATTATTAGCTGTTAGTTATCATATATGTTCACCCACTAGAACGTCTCACTTTGGGTGGTCACCCAGCTTTTCAGGACACCAGAGCAATAAGTCTGTCTCCCTCTACAGTCAGGTAACGTTTGGTGTTGTCTGACATGGGAGCGGTGATGGCTCCACTTCTCCTGTGTCCTGTCTTGTGGATCCCACGGGGCGCCCCAGTAACTGAAGACTCCCATCATTCACTGCTTCCTGGAGAGGAAACCTCATCATCTTCTGCTGCTCCGCTCAGCTCTCTCCATCATGGGTCTTTTCCTTTCAATGTGCATGGAGATGATGACAGACTCTCACCACCGGTGCCGGTTCGATGGCAATGTCCTCAGCGTCCGGCTCTGAGGGCGACTCCAGGTCTTCAAGTGAACCCCAAACAAAACAAGGAAAGCAATGAAAATGGAGGCGAGACGACTGCTGAGAAGAATCCAGGCCGAGGTGGAGACGTCTACAGAGCTGGAGTTACTGGAGCAGATACAGTGACCCTCAGCCAAAACCTCAGGGAGTGGACCTGGTACTGGAATAACAGAAATCACACAGTCATAGAGCGGTATTATAGTAATTCTATAGCTATAGTCTACATAGGGGGCCGTATTATAGTAGTTATATTCTTGTACATATAGGGCAGTATTATAGTAGTTATATTCTTGTACATATAGGGCAGTATTATAGTAGTTATATTCTTGTACATAGGAGGTAGTATTATAGTAGTTATATTCTTGTACATAGGAGCAGTATTATAGTAGTTATATTCTTGTACATAGCAGTATTATAGTAGTTATATTCTTGTACATAGGAGCAGTATTATAGTAGCTATATTCTTGTACATAGGAGCAGTATTATAGTAGTTATATTCTTGTACATAGGAGTAGTATTATAGTAGTTATATTCTTATACACAGAAGGCAGTATTATAGTAGCTATATTCTTGTACACAGGAGGCAGTATTATAGTAGTTATATTCTTGTACATGGGGAGCAGTATTATAGTAGTTATATTCTTGTACATAGGAGTAGTATTATAGTAGTTATATTCTTGTACATAGGGGCAGTATTATAGTAGTTATATTCTTGTACATAGGAGCAGTATTATAGTAGTTATATTCTTGTACATAGGAGCAGTATTATAGTAGTTATATTCTTGTACATAGGAGTAGTATTATAGTAGTTATATTCTTGTACATAGGCAGTATTATAGTAGTTATATTCTTGGGCAGTATTATAGTAGTTATATTCTTGTACATAGGAGCAGTATTATAGTAGTTATATTCTTGTACATAGGAGGTAGTATTATAGTAGTTATATTCTTGTACATAGGAGCAGTATTATAGTAGTTATATTCTTGTACATAGGAGCAGTATTATAGTAGTTATATTCTTGTACATAGGAGGTAGTATTATAGTAGTTATATTCTTGTACATAGGAGTAGTATTATAGTAGTTATATTCTTGTACATAGGAGCAGTATTATAGTAGTTATATTCTTGTACATAGGAGCAGTATTATAGTAGTTATATTCTTGTACATAGGAGCAGTATTATAGTATATATTCTTGTACATAGGGGCAGTATTATAGTAGTTTATATTCTTGTACATAGGGGCAGTATTATAGTAGTTATATTCTTGTACATAGGAGCAGTATTATAGTAGTTATATTCTTGTACATAGGAGCAGTATTATAGTAGTTATATTCTTGTACATAGGAGGTAGTATTATAGTCGTTATATTCTTGTACATAGGAGGTAGTATTATAGTAGTTATATTCTTGTACATAGGAGCAGTATTATAGTAGTTATATTCTTGTACATAGGAGTAGTATTATAGTAGTTATATTCTTGTACATAGGGGCAGTATTATAGTAGTTATATTCTTGTACATAGGAGGTAGTATTATAGTAGTTATATTCTTGTACATAGGAGGTAGTATTATAGTCGTTATATTCTTGTACATAGGAGGTAGTATTATAGTAGTTATATTCTTGTACATAGGAGCAGTATTATAGTAGTTATATTCTTGTACATAGGAGTAGTATTATAGTAGTTATATTCTTGTACATAGGAGCAGTATTATAGTAGTTATATTCTTGTACATAGGAGCAGTATTATAGTAGTTATATTCTTGTACATAGGAGCAGTATTATAGTAGTTATATTCTTGTACATAGGAGGAGTATTATAGTAGTTATATTCTTGTACATAGGGCAGTATTATAGTAGTTATATTCTTGTACATAGGAGGTAGTATTATAGTAGTTATATTCTTGTACATAGGAGCAGTATTATAGTAGTTATATTCTTGTACATAGGAGCAGTATTATAGTAGTTATATTCTTGTACATAGGAGGTAGTATTATAGTAGATATATTCTTGTACATAGGAGTAGTATTATAGTAGTTATATTCTTGTACATAGGAGGTAGTATTATAGTAGTTATATTCTTGTACATAGGAGCAGTATTATAGTAGTTATATTCTTGTACATAGGAGCAGTATTATAGTAGTTATATTCTTGTACATAGGAGGTAGTATTATAGTAGTTATATTCTTGTACATAGGAGGTAGTATTATAGTAGTTATATTCTTGTACAGAGGAGCAGTATTATAGTAGTTATATTCTTGTACATAGGAGCAGTATTATAGTAGTTATATTCTTGTACATAGGAGGTAGTATTATAGTAGTTATATTCTTGTACATAGGAGGTAGTATTATAGTAGATATATTCTTGTACATAGGAGTAGTATTATAGTAGTTATATTCTTGTACATAGGAGCAGTATTATAGTAGTTATATTCTTGTACATAGGAGCAGTATTATAGTAGTTATATTCTTGTACATAGGAGCAGTATTATAGTAATATTCTTGTACATAGGGGCAGTATTATAGTAGTTATATTCTTGTACATAGGGGCAGTATTATAGTAGTTATATTCTTGTACATAGGAGCAGTATTATAGTAGTTATATTCTTGTACATAGGAGCAGTATTATAGTAGTTTATATTCTTGTACATAGGGGCAGTATTATAGTAGTTATATTCTTGTACATAGGAGCAGTATTATAGTAGTTATATTCTTGTACATAGGGGCAGTATTATAGTAGTTATATTCTTGTACATAGGAGCAGTATTATAGTAGTTATATTCTTGTACATAGGAGTAGTATTATAGTAGTTATATTCTTGTACATAGGAGCAGTATTATAGTAGTTATATTCTTGTACATAGGAGCAGTATTATAGTAGTTATATTCTTGTACATAGGAGTAGTATTATAGTAGTTATATTCTTGTACATAGGAGCGGTATTATAGTAGTTATATTCTTGTACATAGGAGGTAGTATTATAGTAGTTATATTCTTGTACATAGGGGGCAGTATTATAGTAATTATATTCTTGTACATAGGGGGTAGTATTATAGTAGTTATATTCTTGTACATAGGGGCAGTATTATAGTAGTTATATTCTTGTACATAGGGGCAGTATTATAGTAGTTATATTCTTGTACATAGGAGCAGTATTATAGTAGTTATATTCTTGTACATAGGGGCAGTATTATAGTAGTTATATTCTTGTACATAGGAGGTAGTATTATAGTATTTATATTCTTGTACATAGGAGTAGTTATAGTAGTTATATTCTTGTACATAGGGTCAGTATTATAGTAGTTATATTCTTGTACATAGGAGCAGTATTATAGTAGTTATATTCTTGTACATAGGGGCAGTATTATAGTAGTTATATTCTTGTACATAGGAGGTAGTATTATAGTAGTTATATTCTTGTACATAGGGGGCAGTATTATAGTAGTTATATTCTTGTACATAGGGTCAGTATTATAGTAGTTATATTCTTGTACATAGGAGCAGTATTATAGTAGTTATATTCTTGTACATAGGAGGAGTATTATAGTAATTATATTCTTGTACATAGGAGCAGTATTATAGTAGTTATATTCTTGTACATAGGAGGCAGTATTATAGTAGTTATATTCTTGTACATAGGAGCAGTATTATAGTGTATATTCTTGTACATAGGAGCAGTATTATAGTAATATTCTTGTACATAGGAGCAGTATTATAGTAGTTTATATTCTTGTACATAGGGGCAGTATTATAGTAGTTTATATTCTTGTACATAGGAGCTAGTATTATAGTAGTTATATTCTTGTACATAGGAGGCAGTATTATAGTAGTTATATTCTTGTACATAGGAGGTAGTATTATAGTAGTTATATTCTTGTACATAGGAGCAGTATTATAGTAGTTATATTCTTGTACATAGGAGCAGTATTATAGTAGTTATATTCTTGTACATAGGAGCAGTATTATAGTAGTTATATTCTTGTACATAGGGGTAGTATTATAGTAGTTATATTCTTGTACATAGGAGTAGTATTATAGTAGTTATATTCTTGTACATAGGAGCAGTATTATAGTAGTTATATTCTTGTACATAGGAGGTAGTATTACAGTAATTATATTCTTGTACATATGGGGCAGTATTATAGTAGTTATATTCTTGTACATAGGAGGTAGTATTATAGTAGTTATATTCTTGTACATAGGAGCAGTATTATAGTAGTTATATTCTTGTACATAGGAGGTAGTATTATAGTAGTTATATTCTTGTACATAGGAGCAGTATTATAGTAGTTATATTCTTGTACATAGGAGCAGTATTATAGTAGTTATATTCTTGTACATAGGAGCAGTATTATAGTAGATATTCTTGTACATAGGGGCAGTATTATAGTAGTTTATATTCTTGTACATAGGGGCCAGTATTATAGTAGTTATATTCTTGTACATAGGAGGTAGTATTATAGTAGTTATATTCTTGTACATAGGAGCAGTATTATAGTAGTTATATTCTTATACATAGGAGGTAGTATTATAGTAGTTATATTCTTGTACATAGGAGCAGTATTATAGTAGTTATATTCTTGTACATAGGAGTAGTATTATAGTAGTTATATTCTTGTACATAGGAGCAGTATTATAGTAGTTATATTCTTGTACATAGGAGCAGTATTATAGTAGTTATATTCTTGTACATAGGAGGTAGTATTATAGTAGTTATATTCTTGTACATAGGAGGTAGTATTATAGTAGTTATATTCTTGTACATAGGAGCTAGTATTATAGTAGTTATATTCTTGTACATAGGAGCAGTATTATAGTAGTTATATTCTTGTACATAGGAGGTAGTATTATAGTAGTTATATTCTTGTACATAGGGGGTAGTATTATAGTAGTTATATTCTTGTACATAGGGGTAGTATTATAGTAGTTATATTCTTGTACATAGGGGCAGTATTATAGTAGTTATATTCTTGTACATAGGGGTCAGTATTATAGTAGTTATATTCTTGTACATAGGGGCAGTATTATAGTAGTTATATTCTTGTACATAGGAGGTAGTATTATAGTAGTTATATTCTTGTACATAGGGGAGTATTATAGTAGTTATATTCTTGTACATAGGGGTCAGTATTATAGTAGTTATATTCTTGTACATAGGAGCAGTATTATAGTAGTTATATTCTTGTACATAGGGGCAGTATTATAGTAGTTATATTCTTGTACATAGGAGGTAGTATTATAGTAGTTATATTCTTGTACATAGGAGGTAGTATTATAGTAGTTATACTCTTGTACATAGGGGTAGTATTATAGTAGTTATATTCTTGTACATAGGAGCAGTATTATAGTAGTTATATTCTTGTACATAGGGGCAGTATTATAGTAGTTATATTCTTGTACATAGGAGCAGTATTATAGTAGTTATATTCTTGTACATAGGAGCAGTATTATAGTTATATTCTTGTACATAGGAGCAGTATTATAGTAATATTCTTGTACATAGGGGCAGTATTATAGTAGTTTATATTCTTGTACATAGGGGCAGTATTATAGTAGTTATATTCTTGTACATAGGAGCAGTATTATAGTAGTTATATTCTTGTACATAGGAGCAGTATTATAGTAGATATTCTTGTACATAGGAGCAGTATTATAGTAGTATATTCTTGTACATAGGGGCAGTATTATAGTAGTTATATTCTTGTACATAGGGGCAGTATTATAGTAGTTATATTCTTGTACATAGGAGCAGTATTATAGTAGTTATATTCTTGTACATAGGAGGTAGTATTATAGTAGTTATATTCTTGTACATAGGAGCAGTATTATAGTAGTTATATTCTTGTACATAGGAGTAGTATTATAGTAGTTATATTCTTGTACATAGGAGCGGTATTATAGTAGTTATATTCTTGTACATAGGAGGTAGTATTACAGTAATTATATTCTTGTACATATGGGGCAGTATTATAGTAATTATATTCTTGTACATAGGAGGTAGTATTATAGTAGTTATATTCTTGTACATAGGGGCAGTATTATAGTAGTTATATTCTTGTACATAGGAGTAGTATTATAGTAGTTATATTCTTGTACATAGGAGGTAGTATTATAGTAGTTATATTCTTGTACATAGGGGGGCAGTATTATAGTAGTTATATTCTTGTACATAGGAGCAGTATTATAGTAGTTATATTCTTGTACATAGGAGCAGTATTATAGTAGTTATATTCTTGTACATAGGGGCAGTATTATAGTAGTTTATATTCTTGTACATAGGGGCAGTATTATAGTAGTTATATTCTTGTACATAGGAGGTAGTATTATAGTAGTTATATTCTTGTACATAGGAGCAGTATTATAGTAGTTATATTCTTGTACATAGGAGGTAGTATTATAGTAGTTATATTCTTGTACATAGGGGCAGTATTATAGTAGTTATATTCTTGTACATAGGGGCAGTATTATAGTAGTTATATTCTTGTACATAGGAGCAGTATTATAGTAGTTATATTCTTGTACATAGGAGGTAGTATTATAGTAGTTATATTCTTGTACATAGGAGGTAGTATTATAGTAGTTATATTCTTGTACATAGGAGTAGTATTATAGTAGTTATATTCTTGTACATAGGAGGTAGTATTATAGTAGTTATATTCTTGTACATAGGAGCAGTATTATAGTAGTTATATTCTTGTACATAGGAGCAGTATTATAGTAGTTATATTCTTGTACATAGGAGGTAGTATTATAGTAGTTATATTCTTGTACATAGGAGGAGTATTATAGTAGTTATATTCTTGTACATAGGAGCAGTATTATAGTAGTTATATTCTTGTACATAGGAGCAGTATTATAGTAGTTATATTCTTGTACATAGGAGGTAGTATTATAGTAGTTATATTCTTGTACATAGGAGGCAGTATTATAGTAGTTATATTCTTGTACATAGGAGTAGTATTATAGTAGTTATATTCTTGTACATAGGAGGTAGTATTATAGTAGTTATATTCTTGTACATAGGAGGTAGTATTATAGTAGTTATATTCTTGTACATAGGAGTAGTATTATAGTAGTTATATTCTTGTACATAGGAGCAGTATTATAGTAGTTATATTCTTGTACATAGGAGCAGTATTATAGTAGTTTATATTCTTGTACATAGGGGGAGTATTATAGTAGTTATATTCTTGTACATAGGAGGTAGTATTATAGTAGTTATATTCTTGTACATAGGGGCAGTATTATAGTAGTTATATACTTGTACATAGGAGCAGTATTATAGTAGTTATATTCTTGTACATAGGAGTAGTATTATAGTAGTTATATTCTTGTACATAGGAGCAGTATTATAGTAGTTATATTCTTGTACATAGGAGCAGTATTATAGTAGTTATATTCTTGTACATAGGAGTAGTATTATAGTAGTTATATTCTTGTACATAGGAGCAGTATTATAGTAGTTATATTCTTGTACATAGGAGGTAGTATTACAGTAGTTATATTCTTGTACATATGGGGCAGTATTATAGTAGTTATATTCTTGTACATAGGGGGTAGTATTATAGTAGTTATATTCTTGTACATAGGGGCAGTATTATAGTAGTTATATTCTTGTACATAGGGGCAGTATTATAGTAGTTATATTCTTGTACATAGGGGTAGTATTATAGTAGTTATATTCTTGTACATAGGGGCAGTATTATAGTAGTTATACTCTTGTACATAGGAGGTAGTATTATAGTAGTTATATTCTTGTACATAGGAGTAGTATTATAGTAGTTATATTCTTGTACATAGGGGCAGTATTATAGTAGTTATATTCTTGTACATAGGAGCAGTATTATAGTAGTTATATTCTTGTACATAGGGGCAGTATTATAGTAGTTATACTCTTGTACATAGGAGGTAGTATTATAGTAGTTATATTCTTGTACATAGGAGCAGTATTATAGTAGTTATATTCTTGTACATAGGGGCAGTATTATAGTAGTTATATTCTTGTACATAGGAGCAGTATTATAGTAGTTATATTCTTGTACATAGGAGCAGTATTATAGTAGTTATATACTTGTACATAGGAGCAGTATTATAGTAGTTATATTCTTGTACATAGGGGCAGTATTATAGTAGTTTATATTCTTGTACATAGGGGCAGTATTATAGTAGTTATATTCTTGTACATAGGAGCAGTATTATAGTAGTTATATTCTTGTACATAGGAGCAGTATTATAGTAGTTATATTCTTGTACATAGGAGCAGTATTATAGTAGTTTATATTCTTGTACATAGGGGCAGTATTATAGTAGTTATATTCTTGTACATAGGAGCAGTATTATAGTAGTTATATTCTTGTACATAGGGGGTAGTATTATAGTAGTTATATTCTTGTACATAGGAGGTAGTATTATAGTAGTTATATTCTTGTACATAGGAGCAGTATTATAGTAGTTATATTCTTGTACATAGGAGGTAGTATTATAGTAGTTATATTCTTGTACATAGGAGCAGTATTATAGTAGTTATATTCTTGTACATAGGAGGTAGTATTATAGTAGTTATATTCTTGTACATAGGGGCAGTATTATAGTAGTTATATTCTTGTACATAGGAGGTAGTATTATAGTAGTTATATTCTTGTACATAGGGGCAGTATTATAGTAGTTATATTCTTGTACATAGGAGTAGTATTATAGTAGTTATATTCTTGTACATAGGAGGTAGTATTATAGTAGTTATATTCTTGTACATAGGAGCAGTATTATAGTAGTTATATTCTTGTACATAGGGGCAGTATTATAGTAGTTATATTCTTGTACATAGGAGCAGTATTATAGTAGTTATATTCTTGTACATAGGAGCAGTATTATAGTAGTATATTCTTGTACATAGGGGCAGTATTATAGTAGTTTATATTCTTGTACATAGGGGCCAGTATTATAGTAGTTATATTCTTGTACATAGGAGGTAGTATTATAGTAGTTATATTCTTGTACATAGGAGCAGTATTATAGTAGTTATATTCTTGTACATAGGAGGTAGTATTATAGTAGTTATATTCTTGTACATAGGAGCAGTATTATAGTAGTTATATTCTTGTACATAGGAGCAGTATTATAGTAGTTATATTCTTGTACATAGGAGCAGTATTATAGTAGTTATATTCTTGTACATAGGAGGTAGTATTATAGTAGTTATATTCTTGTACATAGGAGGTAGTATTATAGTAGATATATTCTTGTACATAGGAGCAGTATTATAGTAGTTATATTCTTGTACATAGGAGGTAGTATTATAGTAGTTATATTCTTGTACATAGGAGGTAGTATTATAGTAGATATATTCTTGTACATAGGAGTAGTATTATAGTAGTTATATTCTTGTACATAGGAGGTAGTATTATAGTAGTTATATTCTTGTACATAGGAGCAGTATTATAGTAGTTATATTCTTGTACATAGGAGCAGTATTATAGTAGTTATATTCTTGTACATAGGAGGTAGTATTATAGTAGTTATATTCTTGTACATAGGAGGTAGTATTATAGTAGTTATATTCTTGTACATAGGAGCAGTATTATAGTAGTTATATTCTTGTACATAGGAGCAGTATTATAGTAGTTATATTCTTGTACATAGGAGGTAGTATTATAGTAGTTATATTCTTGTACATAGGAGGTAGTATTATAGTAGATATATTCTTGTACATAGGAGTAGTATTATAGTAGTTATATTCTTGTACATAGGAGCAGTATTATAGTAGTTATATTCTTGTACATAGGAGCAGTATTATAGTAGTTATATTCTTGTACATAGGAGCAGTATTATAGTAGTTATATTCTTGTACATAGGAGCAGTATTATAGTAATATTCTTGTACATAGGAGCAGTATTATAGTAGTTATATTCTTGTACATAGGAGCAGTATTATAGTAATATTCTTGTACATAGGGGCAGTATTATAGTAGTTATATTCTTGTACATAGGGGCAGTATTATAGTAGTTATATTCTTGTACATAGGAGCAGTATTATAGTAGTTATATTCTTGTACATAGGAGTAGTATTATAGTAGTTATATTCTTGTACATAGGAGCAGTATTATAGTAGTTATGTTCTTGTACATAGGAGCAGTATTATAGTAGTTATATTCTTGTACATAGGAGTAGTATTATAGTAGTTATATTCTTGTACATAGGGGCAGTATTATAGTAGTTATATTCTTGTACATAGGAGCAGTATTATAGTAGTTATATTCTTGTACATAGGAGTAGTATTATAGTAGTTATATTCTTGTACATAGGAGCAGTATTATAGTAGTTATATTCTTGTACATAGGAGCAGTATTATAGTAGTTATATTCTTGTACATAGGAGTAGTATTATAGTAGTTATATTCTTGTACATAGGAGCAGTATTATAGTAGTTATATTCTTGTACATAGGAGGTAGTATTACAGTAATTATATTCTTGTACATATGGGGCAGTATTATAGTAATTATATTCTTGTACATAGGGGGTAGTATTATAGTAGTTATATTCTTGTACATAGGGGCAGTAGTATAGTAGTTATATTCTTGTACATAGGAAGTAGTATTATAGTAGATATATTCTTGTACATAGGAGTAGTATTATAGTAGTTATATTCTTGTACATAGGAGCAGTATTATAGTAGTTATATTCTTGTACATAGGAGCAGTATTATAGTAGTTATATTCTTGTACATAGGAGCAGTATTATAGTAGTTATATTCTTGTACATAGGAGCAGTATTATAGTAATATTCTTGTACATAGGAGCAGTATTATAGTAGTTATATTCTTGTACATAGGAGCAGTATTATAGTAATATTCTTGTACATAGGGGCAGTATTATAGTAGTTATATTCTTGTACATAGGGGCAGTATTATAGTAGTTATATTCTTGTACATAGGAGCAGTATTATAGTAGTTATATTCTTGTACATAGGAGTAGTATTATAGTAGTTATATTCTTGTACATAGGAGCAGTATTATAGTAGTTATGTTCTTGTACATAGGAGCAGTATTATAGTAGTTATATTCTTGTACATAGGAGTAGTATTATAGTAGTTATATTCTTGTACATAGGGGCAGTATTATAGTAGTTATATTCTTGTACATAGGAGCAGTATTATAGTAGTTATATTCTTGTACATAGGAGTAGTATTATAGTAGTTATATTCTTGTACATAGGAGCAGTATTATAGTAGTTATATTCTTGTACATAGGAGCAGTATTATAGTAGTTATATTCTTGTACATAGGAGTAGTATTATAGTAGTTATATTCTTGTACATAGGAGCTGTATTATAGTAGTTATATTCTTGTACATAGGAGGTAGTATTACAGTAATTATATTCTTGTACATATGGGGCAGTATTATAGTAATTATATTCTTGTACATAGGGGGTAGTATTATAGTAGTTATATTCTTGTACATAGGGGCAGTAGTATAGTAGTTATATTCTTGTACATAGGAGGTAGTATTATAGTAGATATATTCTTGTACATAGGAGTAGTATTATAGTAGTTATATTCTTGTACATAGGAGGGGTAGTATTATAGTAGTTATATTCTTGTACATAGGAGCAGTATTATAGTAGATATATTCTTGTACATAGGAGTAGTATTATAGTAGTTATATTCTTGTACATAGGAGCAGTATTATAGTAGTTATATTCTTGTACATAGGAGGTAGTATTATAGTAGTTATATTCTTGTACATAGGAGGTAGTATTATAGTAGTTATATTCTTGTACATAGGAGCAGTATTATAGTAGTTATATTCTTGTGCATAGGAGCAGTATTATAGTAGTTATATTCTTGTACATAGGAGGTAGTATTATAGTAGTTATATTCTTGTACATAGGAGGTAGTATTATAGTAGATATATTCTTGTACATAGGAGTAGTATTATAGTAGTTATATTCTTGTACATAGGAGCAGTATTATAGTAGTTATATTCTTGTACATAGGAGCAGTATTATAGTAGTTTATATTCTTGTACATAGGGGCAGTATTATAGTAGTTATATTCTTGTACATAGGAGCAGTATTATAGTAGTTATATTCTTTTACATAGGGGCAGTATTATAGTAGTTATATTCTTGTACATAGGAGCAGTATTATAGTAGTTATATTCTTGTACATAGGAGTAGTATTATAGTAGTTATGTTCTTGTACATAGGAGCAGTATTATAGTAGTTATATTCTTGTACATAGGAGCAGTATTATAGTAGTTATATTCTTGTACATAGGAGTAGTATTATAGTAGTTATATTCTTGTACATAGGAGCAGTATTATAGTAGTTATATTCTTGTACATAGGAGGTAGTATTACAGTAATTATATTCTTGTACATATGGGGCAGTATTATAGTAATTATATTCTTGTACATAGGGGGTAGTATTATAGTAGTTATATTCTTGTACATAGGGGCAGTATTATAGTAGTTATATTCTTGTACATAGGGGCAGTATTATAGTAGTTATATTCTTGTACATAGGAGGTAGTATTATAGTAGTTATATTCTTGTACATAGGGGCAGTATTATAGTAGTTATACTCTTGTACATAGGAGGTAGTATTATAGTAGTTATATTCTTGTACATAGTAGTATTATAGTAGTTATATTCTTGTACATAGGGTCAGTATTATAGTAGTTATATTCTTGTACATAGGAGCAGTATTATAGTAGTTATATTCTTGTACATAGGGGCAGTATTATAGTAGTTATACTCTTGTACATAGGAGGTAGTATTATAGTAGTTATATTCTTGTACATAGGAGCAGTATTATAGTAGTTATATTCTTGTACATAGGGTCAGTATTATAGTAGTTATATTCTTGTACATAGGAGCAGTATTATAGTAGTTATATTCTTGTACATAGGAGCAGTATTATAGTTATATTCTTGTACATAGGAGCGTATTATAGTAATATTCTTGTACATAGGGGCAGTATTATAGTAGTTTATATTCTTGTACATAGGGGCCAGTATTATAGTAGTTATATTCTTGTACATAGGAGCAGTATTATAGTTATATTCTTGTACATAGGAGCAGTATTATAGTAATATTCTTGTACATAGGAGCAGTATTATAGTAGTTTATATTCTTGTACATAGGGGCAGTATTATAGTAGTTATATTCTAGTACATAGGAGCAGTATTATAGTAGTTATATTCTTGTACATAGCAAGTAGTATTATAGTAGTTATATTCTTGTACATAGGAGGTAGTATTATAGTAGTTATATTCTTGTACATAGGAGCAGTATTATAGTAGTTATATTCTTGTACATAGGAGTAGTATTATAGTAGTTATATTCTTGTACATAGGAGCAGTATTATAGTAGTTATATTCTTGTACATAGGAGGTAGTATTATAGTAGTTATATTCTTGTACATATGGGGCAGTATTATAGTAATTATATTCTTGTACATAGGAGGTAGTATTATAGTAGTTATACTCTTGTACATAGGGGCAGTATTATAGTAGTTATATTCTTGTACATAGGAGTAGTATTATAGTAGTTATATTCTTGTACATAGGAGGTAGTATTATAGTAATTATATTCTTGTACATAGAAGCAGTATTATAGTAGTTATATTCTTGTACATAGGGGGCAGTATTATAGTAGTTATATTCTTGTACATAGGAGCAGTATTATAGTTATATTCTTGTACATAGGAGCAGTATTATAGTAATATTCTTGTACATAGGGGCAGTATTATAGTAGTTTATATTCTTGTACATAGGGGCCAGTATTATAGTAGTTATATTCTTGTACATAGGAGGTAGTATTATAGTAGTTATATTCTTGTACATAGGAGCAGTATTATAGTAGTTATATTCTTGTACATAGGAGGTAGTATTATAGTAGTTATATTCTTGTACATAGGAGCAGTATTATAGTAGTTATATTCTTGTACATAGGAGCAGTATTATAGTAGTTATATTCTTGTACATAGGAGCAGTATTATAGTAGTTATATTCTTGTACATAGGAGGTAGTATTATAGTAGTTATATTCTTGTACATAGGAGGTAGTATTATAGTAGATATATTCTTGTACATAGGAGCAGTATTATAGTAGTTATATTCTTGTACATAGGAGGTAGTATTATAGTAGTTATATTCTTGTACATAGGAGGTAGTATTATAGTAGATATATTCTTGTACATAGGAGTAGTATTATAGTAGTTATATTCTTGTACATAGGAGGTAGTATTATAGTAGTTATATTCTTGTACATAGGAGCAGTATTATAGTAGTTATATTCTTGTACATAGGAGCAGTATTATAGTAGTTATATTCTTGTACATAGGAGGTAGTATTATAGTAGTTATATTCTTGTACATAGGAGGTAGTATTATAGTAGTTATATTCTTGTACATAGGAGCAGTATTATAGTAGTTATATTCTTGTACATAGGAGCAGTATTATAGTAGTTATATTCTTGTACATAGGAGGTAGTATTATAGTAGTTATATTCTTGTACATAGGAGGTAGTATTATAGTAGATATATTCTTGTACATAGGAGTAGTATTATAGTAGTTATATTCTTGTACATAGGAGCAGTATTATAGTAGTTATATTCTTGTACATAGGAGCAGTATTATAGTAGTTATATTCTTGTACATAGGAGCAGTATTATAGTAGTTATATTCTTGTACATAGGAGCAGTATTATAGTAATATTCTTGTACATAGGAGCAGTATTATAGTAGTTATATTCTTGTACATAGGAGCAGTATTATAGTAATATTCTTGTACATAGGGGCAGTATTATAGTAGTTATATTCTTGTACATAGGGGCAGTATTATAGTAGTTATATTCTTGTACATAGGAGCAGTATTATAGTAGTTATATTCTTGTACATAGGAGTAGTATTATAGTAGTTATATTCTTGTACATAGGAGCAGTATTATAGTAGTTATGTTCTTGTACATAGGAGCAGTATTATAGTAGTTATATTCTTGTACATAGGAGTAGTATTATAGTAGTTATATTCTTGTACATAGGGGCAGTATTATAGTAGTTATATTCTTGTACATAGGAGCAGTATTATAGTAGTTATATTCTTGTACATAGGAGTAGTATTATAGTAGTTATATTCTTGTACATAGGAGCAGTATTATAGTAGTTATATTCTTGTACATAGGAGCAGTATTATAGTAGTTATATTCTTGTACATAGGAGTAGTATTATAGTAGTTATATTCTTGTACATAGGAGCGGTATTATAGTAGTTATATTCTTGTACATAGGAGGTAGTATTACAGTAATTATATTCTTGTACATATGGGGCAGTATTATAGTAATTATATTCTTGTACATAGGGGGTAGTATTATAGTAGTTATATTCTTGTACATAGGGGCAGTAGTATAGTAGTTATATTCTTGTACATAGGGGCAGTATTATAGTAGTTATATTCTTGTACATAGGAGGTAGTATTATAGTAGTTATATTCTTGTACATAGGGGCAGTATTATAGTAGTTATACTCTTGTACATAGGAGGTAGTATTATAGTAGTTATATTCTTGTACATAGTAGTATTATAGTAGTTATATTCTTGTACATAGGGTCAGTATTATAGTAGTTATATTCTTGTACATAGGAGCAGTATTATAGTAGTTATATTCTTGTACATAGGGGCAGTATTATAGTAGTTATACTCTTGTACATAGGAGGTAGTATTATAGTAGTTATATTCTTGTACATATGGGCAGTATTATAGTAGTTATATTCTTGTACATATGGGCAGTATTATAGTAGTTATATTCTTGTACATAGGAGCAGTATTATAGTAGTTATATTCTTGTACATAGGAGCAGTATTATAGTAGTTATATTCTTGTACATAGGAGCAGTATTATAGTAGTTATATTCTTGTACATAGGAGCAGTATTATAGTTATATTCTTGTACATAGGAGCAGTATTATAGTAATATTCTTGTACATAGGGGCAGTATTATAGTAGTTTATATTCTTGTACATAGGGGCCATTATTATAGTAGTTATATTCTTGTACATAGGAGCAGTATTATAGTTATATTCTTGTACATAGGAGCAGTATTATAGTATTATATTCTTGTACATAGGAGCAGTATTATAGTAGTTTATATTCTTGTACATAGGAGCAGTATTATAGTAGTTATATTCTTGTACATAGCAAGTAGTATTATAGTAGTTATATTCTTGTACATAGGAGCAGTATTATAGTAGTTATATTCTTGTACATAGGAGTAGTATTATAGTAGTTATATTTTTGTACATAGGAGCAGTATTATAGTAGTTATATTCTTGTACATAGGAGCAGTATTATAGTAGTTATATTCTTGTACATAGGGGCAGTATTATAGTAGTTATATTCTTGTACATAGGAGTAGTATTATAGTAGTTATATTCTTGTACATAGGAGCGGTATTATAGTAGTTATATTCTTGTACATAGGAGGTAGTATTACAGTAATTATATTCTTGTACATATGGGGCAGTATTATAGTAATTATATTCTTGTACATAGGGGGTAGTATTATAGTAGTTATATTCTTGTACATAGGAGGTAGTATTATAGTAGTTATATTCTTGTACATAGGGTCAGTATTATAGTAGTTATATTCTTGTACATAGGGGCAGTATTATAGTAGTTATACTCTTGTACATAGGAGGTAGTATTATAGTAGTTATATTCTTGTACATAGGAGCAGTATTATAGTAGTTATATTCTTGTACATAGGAGGTAGTATTATAGTCGTTATATTCTTGTACATAGGAGGTAGTATTATAGTAGTTATATTCTTGTACATAGGAGCAGTATTATAGTAGTTATATTCTTGTACATAGGAGTAGTATTATAGTAGTTATATTCTTGTACATAGGAGCAGTATTATAGTAGTTATATTCTTGTACATAGGAGCAGTATTATAGTAGTTATATTCTTGTACATAGGAGCAGTATTATAGTAGTTATATTCTTGTACATAGGAGCAGTATTATAGTAGTTATATTCTTGTACATAGGAGTAGTATTATAGTAGTTATATTCTTGTACATAGGCAGTATTATAGTAGTTATATTCTTGTACATAGGCAGTATTATAGTAGTTATATTCTTGTACATAGGAGCAGTATTATAGTAGTTATATTCTTGTACATAGGGGGCAGTATTATAGTAGTTATATTCTTGTACATAGGAGTAGTATTATAGTAGTTATATTCTTGTACATAGGAGTAGTATTATAGTAGTTATATTCTTGTACATAGGAGGTAGTATTATAGTAATTATATTCTTGTACATAGGAGCAGTATTATAGTAGTTATATTCTTGTACATAGGAGGTAGTATTATAGTAGTTATATTCTTGTACATAGGAGCAGTATTATAGTTATATTCTTGTACATAGGAGCAGTATTATAGTAATATTCTTGTACATAGGGGCAGTATTATAGTAGTTTATATTCTTGTACATAGGGGCCAGTATTATAGTAGTTATATTCTTGTACATAGGAGGTAGTATTATAGTAGTTATATTCTTGTACATAGGAGGCAGTATTATAGTAGTTATATTCTTGTACATAGAGGTAGTATTATAGTAGTTATATTCTTGTACATAGGAGCAGTATTATAGTAGTTATATTCTTGTACATAGGAGCAGTATTATAGTAGTTATATTCTTGTACATAGGAGGTAGTATTATAGTAGTTATATTCTTGTACATAGGAGGTAGTATTATAGTAGATATATTCTTGTACATAGGAGTAGTATTATAGTAGTTATATTCTTGTACATAGGAGCAGTATTATAGTTATATTCTTGTACATAGGAGCAGTATTATAGTAATATTCTTGTACATAGGGGCAGTATTATAGTAGTTTATATTCTTGTACATAGGGGCCAGTATTATAGTAGTTATATTCTTGTACATAGGAGGTAGTATTATAGTAGTTATATTCTTGTACATAGGAGCAGTATTATAGTAGTTATATTCTTGTACATAGGAGGTAGTATTATAGTAGTTATATTCTTGTACATAGGAGCAGTATTATAGTAGTTATATTCTTGTACATAGGAGCAGTATTATAGTAGTTATATTCTTGTACATAGGAGCAGTATTATAGTAGTTATATTCTTGTACATAGGAGGTAGTATTATAGTAGTTATATTCTTGTACATAGGAGGTAGTATTATAGTAGATATATTCTTGTACATAGGAGTAGTATTATAGTAGTTATATTCTTGTACATAGGAGGTAGTATTATAGTAGTTATATTCTTGTACATAGGAGCAGTATTATAGTAGATATATTCTTGTACATAGGAGTAGTATTATAGTAGTTATATTCTTGTACATAGGAGCAGTATTATAGTAGTTATATTCTTGTACATAGGAGCAGTATTATAGTAGTTATATTCTTGTACATAGGAGGTAGTATTATAGTAGTTATATTCTTGTACATAGGAGGTAGTATTATAGTAGTTATATTCTTGTACATAGGAGCAGTATTATAGTAGTTATATTCTTGTGCATAGGAGCAGTATTATAGTAGTTATATTCTTGTACATAGGAGGTAGTATTATAGTAGTTATATTCTTGTACATAGGGGCAGTATTATAGTAGTTATACTCTTGTACATAGGAGGTAGTATTATAGTAGTTATATTCTTGTACATAGTAGTATTATAGTAGTTATATTCTTGTACATAGGGTCAGTATTATAGTAGTTATATTCTTGTACATAGGGGCAGTATTATAGTAGTTATATTCTTGTACATAGGAGGTAGTATTATAGTAGTTATATTCTTGTACATAGGGGCAGTATTATAGTAGTTATACTCTTGTACATAGGAGGTAGTATTATAGTAGTTATATTCTTGTACATAGTAGTATTATAGTAGTTATATTCTTGTACATAGGGTCAGTATTATAGTAGTTATATTCTTGTACATAGGAGCAGTATTATAGTAGTTATATTCTTGTACATAGGGGCAGTATTATAGTAGTTATACACTTGTACATAGGAGGTAGTATTATAGTAGTTATATTCTTGTACATAGGAGCAGTATTATAGTAGTTATATTCTTGTACATAGGGTCAGTATTATAGTAGTTATATTCTTGTACATAGGAGCAGTATTATAGTAGTTATATTCTTGTACATAGGAGCAGTATTATAGTTATATTCTTGTACATAGGAGCAGTATTATAGTAATATTCTTGTACATAGGGGCAGTATTATAGTAGTTTATATTCTTGTACATAGGGGCCAGTATTATAGTAGTTATATTCTTGTACATAGGAGCAGTATTATAGTTATATTCTTGTACATAGGAGCAGTATTATAGTAATATTCTTGTACATAGGAGCAGTATTATAGTAGTTTATATTCTTGTACATAGGGGCAGTATTATAGTAGTTATATTCTAGTACATAGGAGCAGTATTATAGTAGTTATATTCTTGTACATAACAAGTAGTATTATAGTAGTTATATTCTTGTACATAGGAGGTAGTATTATAGTAGTTATATTCTTGTACATAGGAGCAGTATTATAGTAGTTATATTCTTGTACATAGGAGTAGTATTATAGTAGTTATATTCTTGTACATAGGAGCAGTATTATAGTAGTTATATTCTTGTACATAGGAGGTAGTATTATAGTAGTTATATTCTTGTACATATGGGGCAGTATTATAGTAATTATATTCTTGTACATAGGAGGTAGTATTATAGTAGTTATATTCTTGTACATAGGGGCAGTATTATAGTAGTTATATTCTTGTACATAGGAGTAGTATTATAGTAGTTATATTCTTGTACATAGGAGGTAGTATTATAGTAATTATATTCTTGTACATAGGGGCAGTATTATAGTAGTTATATTCTTGTACATAGGAGCAGTATTATAGTTATATTCTTGTACATAGGAGCAGTATTATAGTAATATTCTTGTACATAGGGGCAGTATTATAGTAGTTTATATTCTTGTACATAGGGGCCAGTATTATAGTAGTTATATTCTTGTACATAGGGGGAGTATTATAGTAGTTATATTCTTGTACATAGGAGCAGTATTATAGTAGTTATATTCTTGTACATAGGAGGTAGTATTATAGTAGTTATATTCTTGTACATAGGAGCAGTATTATAGTAGTTATATTCTTGTACATAGGAGCAGTATTATAGTAGTTATATTCTTGTACATAGGAGCAGTATTATAGTAGTTATATTCTTGTACATAGGAGGTAGTATTATAGTAGTTATATTCTTGTACATAGGAGGTAGTATTATAGTAGATATATTCTTGTACATAGGAGTAGTATTATAGTAGTTATATTCTTGTACATAGGAGGTAGTATTATAGTAGTTATATTCTTGTACATAGGAGCAGTATTATAGTAGTTATATTCTTGTACATAGGAGCAGTATTATAGTAGTTATATTCTTGTACATAGGAGGTAGTATTATAGTAGTTATATTCTTGTACATAGGAGGTAGTATTATAGTAGTTATATTCTTGTACATAGGAGCAGTATTATAGTAGTTATATTCTTGTACATAGGAGCAGTATTATAGTAGTTATATTCTTGTACATAGGAGGTAGTATTATAGTAGTTATATTCTTGTACATAGGAAGTAGTATTATAGTAGATATATTCTTGTACATAGGAGTAGTATTATAGTAGTTATATTCTTGTACATAGGAGGTAGTATTATAGTAGTTATATTCTTGTACATAGGAGGTAGTATTATAGTAGATATATTCTTGTACATAGGAGTAGTATTATAGTAGTTATATTCTTGTACATAGGAGCAGTATTATAGTAGTTATATTCTTGTACATAGGAGCAGTATTATAGTAGTTTATATTCTTGTACATAGGGGCAGTATTATAGTAGTTATATTCTTGTACATAGGAGCAGTATTATAGTAGTTATATTCTTTTACATAGGGGCAGTATTATAGTAGTTATATTCTTGTACATAGGAGCAGTATTATAGTAGTTATATTCTTGTACATAGGAGTAGTATTATAGTAGTTATGTTCTTGTACATAGGAGCAGTATTATAGTAGTTATATTCTTGTACATAGGAGCAGTATTATAGTAGTTATATTCTTGTACATAGGAGTAGTATTATAGTAGTTATATTCTTGTACATAGGAGCGGTATTATAGTAGTTATATTCTTGTACATAGGAGGTAGTATTACAGTAATTATATTCTTGTACATATGGGGCAGTATTATAGTAATTATATTCTTGTACATAGGGGGTAGTATTATAGTAGTTATATTCTTGTACATAGGGGCAGTATTATAGTAGTTATATTCTTGTACATAGGGGCAGTATTATAGTAGTTATATTCTTGTACATAGGAGGTAGTATTATAGTAGTTATATTCTTGTACATAGGGGCAGTATTATAGTAGTTATACTCTTGTACATAGGAGGTAGTATTATAGTAGTTATATTTTTGTACATAGTAGGTATTATAGTAGTTATATTCTTGTACATAGGGTCAGTATTATAGTAGTTATATTCTTGTACATAGGAGCAGTATTATAGTAGTTATATTCTTGTACATAGGGGCAGTATTATAGTAGTTATACTCTTGTACATAGGAGGTAGTATTATAGTAGTTATATTCTTGTACATAGGAGCAGTATTATAGTAGTTATATTCTTGTACATAGGGTCAGTATTATAGTAGTTATATTCTTGTACATAGGAGCAGTATTATAGTAGTTATATTCTTGTACATAGGAGCAGTATTATAGTTATATTCTTGTACATAGGAGCAGTATTATAGTAATATTCTTGTACATAGGGGCAGTATTATAGTAGTTTATATTCTTGTACATAGGGGCCAGTATTATAGTAGTTATATTCTTGTACATAGGAGCAGTATTATAGTTATATTCTTGTACATAGGAGCAGTATTATAGTAGATATTCTTGTACATAGGAGCAGTATTATAGTAGTTTATATTCTTGTACATAGGGGCAGTATTATAGTAGTTATATTCTAGTACATAGGAGCAGTATTATAGTAGTTATATTCTTGTACATAGCAAGTAGTATTATAGTAGTTATATTCTTGTACATAGGAGGTAGTATTATAGTAGTTATATTCTTGTACATAGGAGCAGTATTATAGTAGTTATATTCTTGTACATAGGAGTAGTATTATAGTAGTTATATTCTTGTACATAGGAGCAGTATTATAGTAGTTATATTCTTGTACATAGGAGGTAGTATTATAGTAGTTATATTCTTGTACATATGGGGCAGTATTATAGTAATTATATTCTTGTACATAGGAGGTAGTATTATAGTAGTTATACTCTTGTACATAGGGGCAGTATTATAGTAGTTATATTCTTGTACATAGGAGTAGTATTATAGTAGTTATATTCTTGTACATAGGAGGTAGTATTATAGTAATTATATTCTTGTACATAGAAGCAGTATTATAGTAGTTATATTCTTGTACATAGGGGGCAGTATTATAGTAGTTATATTCTTGTACATAGGAGCAGTATTATAGTTATATTCTTGTACATAGGAGCAGTATTATAGTAATATTCTTGTACATAGGGGCAGTATTATAGTAGTTTATATTCTTGTACATAGGGGCCAGTATTATAGTAGTTATATTCTTGTACATAGGAGGTAGTATTATAGTAGTTATATTCTTGTACATAGGAGCAGTATTATAGTAGTTATATTCTTGTACATAGGAGGTAGTATTATAGTAGTTATATTCTTGTACATAGGAGCAGTATTATAGTAGTTATATTCTTGTACATAGGAGCAGTATTATAGTAGTTATATTCTTGTACATAGGAGCAGTATTATAGTAGTTATATTCTTGTACATAGGAGGTAGTATTATAGTAGTTATATTCTTGTACATAGGAGGTAGTATTATAGTAGATATATTCTTGTACATAGGAGCAGTATTATAGTAGTTATATTCTTGTACATAGGAGGTAGTATTATAGTAGTTATATTCTTGTACATAGGAGGTAGTATTATAGTAGATATATTCTTGTACATAGGAGTAGTATTATAGTAGTTATATTCTTGTACATAGGAGGTAGTATTATAGTAGTTATATTCTTGTACATAGGAGCAGTATTATAGTAGTTATATTCTTGTACATAGGAGCAGTATTATAGTAGTTATATTCTTGTACATAGGAGGTAGTATTATAGTAGTTATATTCTTGTACATAGGAGGTAGTATTATAGTAGTTATATTCTTGTACATAGGAGCAGTATTATAGTAGTTATATTCTTGTACATAGGAGCAGTATTATAGTAGTTATATTCTTGTACATAGGAGGTAGTATTATAGTAGTTATATTCTTGTACATAGGAGGTAGTATTATAGTAGATATATTCTTGTACATAGGAGTAGTATTATAGTAGTTATATTCTTGTACATAGGAGCAGTATTATAGTAGTTATATTCTTGTACATAGGAGCAGTATTATAGTAGTTATATTCTTGTACATAGGAGCAGTATTATAGTAGTTATATTCTTGTACATAGGAGCAGTATTATAGTAATATTCTTGTACATAGGAGCAGTATTATAGTAGTTATATTCTTGTACATAGGAGCAGTATTATAGTAATATTCTTGTACATAGGGGCAGTATTATAGTAGTTATATTCTTGTACATAGGGGCAGTATTATAGTAGTTATATTCTTGTACATAGGAGCAGTATTATAGTAGTTATATTCTTGTACATAGGAGTAGTATTATAGTAGTTATATTCTTGTACATAGGAGCAGTATTATAGTAGTTATGTTCTTGTACATAGGAGCAGTATTATAGTAGTTATATTCTTGTACATAGGAGTAGTATTATAGTAGTTATATTCTTGTACATAGGGGCAGTATTATAGTAGTTATATTCTTGTACATAGGAGCAGTATTATAGTAGTTATATTCTTGTACATAGGAGTAGTATTATAGTAGTTATATTCTTGTACATAGGAGCAGTATTATAGTAGTTATATTCTTGTACATAGGAGCAGTATTATAGTAGTTATATTCTTGTACATAGGAGTAGTATTATAGTAGTTATATTCTTGTACATAGGAGCGGTATTATAGTAGTTATATTCTTGTACATAGGAGGTAGTATTACAGTAATTATATTCTTGTACATATGGGGCAGTATTATAGTAATTATATTCTTGTACATAGGGGGTAGTATTATAGTAGTTATATTCTTGTACATAGGGGCAGTAGTATAGTAGTTATATTCTTGTACATAGGAAGTAGTATTATAGTAGATATATTCTTGTACATAGGAGTAGTATTATAGTAGTTATATTCTTGTACATAGGAGCAGTATTATAGTAGTTATATTCTTGTACATAGGAGCAGTATTATAGTAGTTATATTCTTGTACATAGGAGCAGTATTATAGTAGTTATATTCTTGTACATAGGAGCAGTATTATAGTAATATTCTTGTACATAGGAGCAGTATTATAGTAGTTATATTCTTGTACATAGGAGCAGTATTATAGTAATATTCTTGTACATAGGGGCAGTATTATAGTAGTTATATTCTTGTACATAGGGGCAGTATTATAGTAGTTATATTCTTGTACATAGGAGCAGTATTATAGTAGTTATATTCTTGTACATAGGAGTAGTATTATAGTAGTTATATTCTTGTACATAGGAGCAGTATTATAGTAGTTATGTTCTTGTACATAGGAGCAGTATTATAGTAGTTATATTCTTGTACATAGGAGTAGTATTATAGTAGTTATATTCTTGTACATAGGGGCAGTATTATAGTAGTTATATTCTTGTACATAGGAGCAGTATTATAGTAGTTATATTCTTGTACATAGGAGTAGTATTATAGTAGTTATATTCTTGTACATAGGAGCAGTATTATAGTAGTTATATTCTTGTACATAGGAGCAGTATTATAGTAGTTATATTCTTGTACATAGGAGTAGTATTATAGTAGTTATATTCTTGTACATAGGAGCGGTATTATAGTAGTTATATTCTTGTACATAGGAGGTAGTATTACAGTAATTATATTCTTGTACATATGGGGCAGTATTATAGTAATTATATTCTTGTACATAGGGGGTAGTATTATAGTAGTTATATTCTTGTACATAGGGGCAGTAGTATAGTAGTTATATTCTTGTACATAGGAGGTAGTATTATAGTAGATATATTCTTGTACATAGGAGTAGTATTATAGTAGTTATATTCTTGTACATAGGAGGTAGTATTATAGTAGTTATATTCTTGTACATAGGAGCAGTATTATAGTAGATATATTCTTGTACATAGGAGTAGTATTATAGTAGTTATATTCTTGTACATAGGAGCAGTATTATAGTAGTTATATTCTTGTACATAGGAGGTAGTATTATAGTAGTTATATTCTTGTACATAGGAGGTAGTATTATAGTAGTTATATTCTTGTACATAGGAGCAGTATTATAGTAGTTATATTCTTGTGCATAGGAGCAGTATTATAGTAGTTATATTCTTGTACATAGGAGGTAGTATTATAGTAGTTATATTCTTGTACATAGGAGGTAGTATTATAGTAGATATATTCTTGTACATAGGAGTAGTATTATAGTAGTTATATTCTTGTACATAGGAGCAGTATTATAGTAGTTATATTCTTGTACATAGGAGCAGTATTATAGTAGTTTATATTCTTGTACATAGGGGCAGTATTATAGTAGTTATATTCTTGTACATAGGAGCAGTATTATAGTAGTTATATTCTTTTACATAGGGGCAGTATTATAGTAGTTATATTCTTGTACATAGGAGCAGTATTATAGTAGTTATATTCTTGTACATAGGAGTAGTATTATAGTAGTTATGTTCTTGTACATAGGAGCAGTATTATAGTAGTTATATTCTTGTACATAGGAGCAGTATTATAGTAGTTATATTCTTGTACATAGGAGTAGTATTATAGTAGTTATATTCTTGTACATAGGAGCGGTATTATAGTAGTTATATTCTTGTACATAGGAGGTAGTATTACAGTAATTATATTCTTGTACATATGGGGCAGTATTATAGTAATTATATTCTTGTACATAGGGGGTAGTATTATAGTAGTTATATTCTTGTACATAGGGGCAGTATTATAGTAGTTATATTCTTGTACATAGGGGCAGTATTATAGTAGTTATATTCTTGTACATAGGAGGTAGTATTATAGTAGTTATATTCTTGTACATAGGGGCAGTATTATAGTAGTTATACTCTTGTACATAGGAGGTAGTATTATAGTAGTTATATTCTTGTACATAGTAGTATTATAGTAGTTATATTCTTGTACATAGGGTCAGTATTATAGTAGTTATATTCTTGTACATAGGAGCAGTATTATAGTAGTTATATTCTTGTACATAGGGGCAGTATTATAGTAGTTATACTCTTGTACATAGGAGGTAGTATTATAGTAGTTATATTCTTGTACATAGGAGCAGTATTATAGTAGTTATATTCTTGTACATAGGGTCAGTATTATAGTAGTTATATTCTTGTACATAGGAGCAGTATTATAGTAGTTATATTCTTGTACATAGGAGCAGTATTATAGTTATATTCTTGTACATAGGAGCAGTATTATAGTAATATTCTTGTACATAGGGGCAGTATTATAGTAGTTTATATTCTTGTACATAGGGGCCAGTATTATAGTAGTTATATTCTTGTACATAGGAGCAGTATTATAGTTATATTCTTGTACATAGGAGCAGTATTATAGTAATATTCTTGTACATAGGAGCAGTATTATAGTAGTTTATATTCTTGTACATAGGGGCAGTATTATAGTAGTTATATTCTAGTACATAGGAGCAGTATTATAGTAGTTATATTCTTGTACATAGCAAGTAGTATTATAGTAGTTATATTCTTGTACATAGGAGGTAGTATTATAGTAGTTATATTCTTGTACATAGGAGCAGTATTATAGTAGTTATATTCTTGTACATAGGAGTAGTATTATAGTAGTTATATTCTTGTACATAGGAGCAGTATTATAGTAGTTATATTCTTGTACATAGGAGGTAGTATTATAGTAGTTATATTCTTGTACATATGGGGCAGTATTATAGTAATTATATTCTTGTACATAGGAGGTAGTATTATAGTAGTTATACTCTTGTACATAGGGGCAGTATTATAGTAGTTATATTCTTGTACATAGGAGTAGTATTATAGTAGTTATATTCTTGTACATAGGAGGTAGTATTATAGTAATTATATTCTTGTACATAGAAGCAGTATTATAGTAGTTATATTCTTGTACATAGGGGGCAGTATTATAGTAGTTATATTCTTGTACATAGGAGCAGTATTATAGTTATATTCTTGTACATAGGAGCAGTATTATAGTAATATTCTTGTACATAGGGGCAGTATTATAGTAGTTTATATTCTTGTACATAGGGGCCAGTATTATAGTAGTTATATTCTTGTACATAGGAGGTAGTATTATAGTAGTTATATTCTTGTACATAGGAGCAGTATTATAGTAGTTATATTCTTGTACATAGGAGGTAGTATTATAGTAGTTATATTCTTGTACATAGGAGCAGTATTATAGTAGTTATATTCTTGTACATAGGAGCAGTATTATAGTAGTTATATTCTTGTACATAGGAGCAGTATTATAGTAGTTATATTCTTGTACATAGGAGGTAGTATTATAGTAGTTATATTCTTGTACATAGGAGGTAGTATTATAGTAGATATATTCTTGTACATAGGAGCAGTATTATAGTAGTTATATTCTTGTACATAGGAGGTAGTATTATAGTAGTTATATTCTTGTACATAGGAGGTAGTATTATAGTAGATATATTCTTGTACATAGGAGTAGTATTATAGTAGTTATATTCTTGTACATAGGAGGTAGTATTATAGTAGTTATATTCTTGTACATAGGAGCAGTATTATAGTAGTTATATTCTTGTACATAGGAGCAGTATTATAGTAGTTATATTCTTGTACATAGGAGGTAGTATTATAGTAGTTATATTCTTGTACATAGGAGGTAGTATTATAGTAGTTATATTCTTGTACATAGGAGCAGTATTATAGTAGTTATATTCTTGTACATAGGAGCAGTATTATAGTAGTTATATTCTTGTACATAGGAGGTAGTATTATAGTAGTTATATTCTTGTACATAGGAGGTAGTATTATAGTAGATATATTCTTGTACATAGGAGTAGTATTATAGTAGTTATATTCTTGTACATAGGAGCAGTATTATAGTAGTTATATTCTTGTACATAGGAGCAGTATTATAGTAGTTATATTCTTGTACATAGGAGCAGTATTATAGTAGTTATATTCTTGTACATAGGAGCAGTATTATAGTAATATTCTTGTACATAGGAGCAGTATTATAGTAGTTATATTCTTGTACATAGGAGCAGTATTATAGTAATATTCTTGTACATAGGGGCAGTATTATAGTAGTTATATTCTTGTACATAGGGGCAGTATTATAGTAGTTATATTCTTGTACATAGGAGCAGTATTATAGTAGTTATATTCTTGTACATAGGAGTAGTATTATAGTAGTTATATTCTTGTACATAGGAGCAGTATTATAGTAGTTATGTTCTTGTACATAGGAGCAGTATTATAGTAGTTATATTCTTGTACATAGGAGTAGTATTATAGTAGTTATATTCTTGTACATAGGGGCAGTATTATAGTAGTTATATTCTTGTACATAGGAGCAGTATTATAGTAGTTATATTCTTGTACATAGGAGTAGTATTATAGTAGTTATATTCTTGTACATAGGAGCAGTATTATAGTAGTTATATTCTTGTACATAGGAGCAGTATTATAGTAGTTATATTCTTGTACATAGGAGTAGTATTATAGTAGTTATATTCTTGTACATAGGAGCGGTATTATAGTAGTTATATTCTTGTACATAGGAGGTAGTATTACAGTAATTATATTCTTGTACATATGGGGCAGTATTATAGTAATTATATTCTTGTACATAGGGGGTAGTATTATAGTAGTTATATTCTTGTACATAGGGGCAGTAGTATAGTAGTTATATTCTTGTACATAGGGGCAGTATTATAGTAGTTATATTCTTGTACATAGGAGGTAGTATTATAGTAGTTATATTCTTGTACATAGGGGCAGTATTATAGTAGTTATACTCTTGTACATAGGAGGTAGTATTATAGTAGTTATATTCTTGTACATAGTAGTATTATAGTAGTTATATTCTTGTACATAGGGTCAGTATTATAGTAGTTATATTCTTGTACATAGGAGCAGTATTATAGTAGTTATATTCTTGTACATAGGGGCAGTATTATAGTAGTTATACTCTTGTACATAGGAGGTAGTATTATAGTAGTTATATTCTTGTACATATGGGCAGTATTATAGTAGTTATATTCTTGTACATATGGGCAGTATTATAGTAGTTATATTCTTGTACATAGGAGCAGTATTATAGTAGTTATATTCTTGTACATAGGAGCAGTATTATAGTAGTTATATTCTTGTACATAGGAGCAGTATTATAGTAGTTATATTCTTGTACATAGGAGCAGTATTATAGTTATATTCTTGTACATAGGAGCAGTATTATAGTAATATTCTTGTACATAGGGGCAGTATTATAGTAGTTTATATTCTTGTACATAGGGGCCATTATTATAGTAGTTATATTCTTGTACATAGGAGCAGTATTATAGTTATATTCTTGTACATAGGAGCAGTATTATAGTAATATTCTTGTACATAGGAGCAGTATTATAGTAGTTTATATTCTTGTACATAGGAGCAGTATTATAGTAGTTATATTCTTGTACATAGCAAGTAGTATTATAGTAGTTATATTCTTGTACATAGGAGCAGTATTATAGTAGTTATATTCTTGTACATAGGAGTAGTATTATAGTAGTTATATTCTTGTACATAGGAGCAGTATTATAGTAGTTATATTCTTGTACATAGGAGCAGTATTATAGTAGTTATATTCTTGTACATAGGGGCAGTATTATAGTAGTTATATTCTTGTACATAGGAGTAGTATTATAGTAGTTATATTCTTGTACATAGGAGCGGTATTATAGTAGTTATATTCTTGTACATAGGAGGTAGTATTACAGTAATTATATTCTTGTACATATGGGGCAGTATTATAGTAATTATATTCTTGTACATAGGGGGTAGTATTATAGTAGTTATATTCTTGTACATAGGAGGTAGTATTATAGTAGTTATATTCTTGTACATAGGGTCAGTATTATAGTAGTTATATTCTTGTACATAGGGGCAGTATTATAGTAGTTATACTCTTGTACATAGGAGGTAGTATTATAGTAGTTATATTCTTGTACATAGGAGCAGTATTATAGTAGTTATATTCTTGTACATAGGAGGTAGTATTATAGTAGTTATATTCTTGTACATAGGAGGTAGTATTATAGTAGTTATATTCTTGTACATAGGAGGCATTATTATAGTAGTTATATTCTTGTACATAGAGGTAGTATTATAGTAGTTATATTCTTGTACATAGTAGTATTATAGTAGTTATATTCTTGTACATAGTAGTATTATAGTAGTTATATTCTTGTACATAGTAGTATTATAGTAGTTATATTCTTGTACATAGTAGTATTATAGTAGTTATATTCTTGTACATAGTAGTATTATAGTAGTTATATTCTTGTACATAGGAGTAGTGTTATAGTAGTTATATTCTTGTACATAGTAGTATTATAGTAGTTATATTCTTGTACATAGGAGCAGTATTATAGTAGTTATATTCTTGTACATAGGAGCAGTATTATAGTAGTTATATTCTTGTACATAGGAGCAGTATTATAGTAGTTATATTCTTGTACATAGGAGGCAGTATTATAGTAGTATATTCTTGTACATAGGAGCAGTATTATAGTAGTTTATATTCTTGTACATAGGGGCAGTATTATAGTAGTTATATTCTTGTACATAGGAGCAGTATTATAGTAGTTATATTCTTGTACATAGGAGCAGTATTATAGTAGTTATATTCTTGTACATAGGAGCAGTATTATAGTAGTTATATTCTTGTACATAGGAGCAGTATTATAGTAGTTATATTCTTGTACATAGGAGCAGTATTATAGTAGTTATATTCTTGTACATAGGGGCAGTATTATAGTAGTTATATTCTTGTACATAGGAGTAGTATTATAGTAGTTATATTCTTGTACATAGGAGCGGTATTATAGTAGTTATATTCTTGTACATAGGAGGTAGTATTACAGTAATTATATTCTTGTACATATGGGGCAGTATTATAGTAATTATATTCTTGTACATAGGGGGTAGTATTATAGTAGTTATATTCTTGTACATAGGAGGTAGTATTATAGTAGTTATATTCTTGTACATAGGGGCAGTATTATAGTAGTTATATTCTTGTACATAGGGGCAGTATTATAGTAGTTATACTCTTGTACATAG